>KV419399.1:480145-823734 GCA_001630475.1 Sistotremastrum niveocremeum HHB9708
GGATGCCATCATGTGCCAGAGGCTCCTGCTACGCAGTCGCGTCCTTATACGGACTTACCGGAGACAAGTAGTAGGAGCCTCTGGGAAGGAGAATGGCTCATTCATCTGTTCGCGGTAAACTGAGCACATAGGATTTACTATCATGGATTCAGTGTCAATTGTTTATCATTGGAACTAACGCTAGTGTAAAATTCAAAGTTGACTAAGGAACACAATTCAGTTTGATGAAGAGAATGAGAAAGTCTAACGACGATCCAACTCCCAGCCCAAAGAGAAAAGTGAGGGGTTCCCCTGACGACACAAGCTAATAGTGCAGTAGCAAGGTCATCGTGTCTTCCGAGTTGCAAGCAGAGCTCGAAAGACGGGGCGACAAAAATTGAATAATAGACATAACTGGGCGGTGCCCAGATAAAAGCTATTATGCTTTTAAGAACAGATACTACACTTGATCTAAGCCAAAAGGCCAGAGTGGTAAGGAAAAGAGGGTGTTGGAGTAGGGCTTATATAGGTTTTTGAGTCGTGCACAGGCCATGTACGTTCACGTGCTGAATATATTCAGTTGCCGAGGGCGAAGCTCGATGACTCATGCGAAGTCGTGACACGGACTCTCGGAGGTTCCGAAAAAATGGTGACGTTCATATCCTGCCGAGTGACACGTCGTTGACTTGCTAGACTCATAAAATTGGCTCGGCGATTGACATCCCATATGCACAGCATGATAAACAAGGCGATTAGACAGGAGAACATGCGCTTCGGAAGATGCCGATTCCATGTCTACTTCACGGTCATCATCCATGTGCGTGAAATGGAGAAAATTGAATACCGGAGTAAGAAGGAGGGAATCAAGGGGTGAAATGTGTCCCAGGTATCATTTCACGGTTGTCCCTTAAACTGATCATTTGCTATTCAGACTCGTCTTTGAGATAATGGTTCCAGGTCGCGATCGACCTGTCTGCGTCAGTCTGACTTGCGAGGCTCTGGGACTACTGTCAACCTTTTTCTAATACGTCTCAATGCGATTGGCTGTTAAACCTGCGCTGTCGAACTCTTGATGTCTCCTACTGTAGTTATCTTGTTGGGCATGATGGAAAGCGAGATCCGCCTGACATCAATTCTGCTACACACTTGCTACACTTGGGCTGACAATGACAAACCACACCGTACGAGGGTTCGATCACGGACATCGGTTTGATCAGAAATGATCATGATGTCAGTTGTCCGTCATCAATTGTTGGGTTTCCAGGAACAGTTTTTCGTGTCACAGTCTGTGTTTGATCAACGACGTCTGGCGACTCAGATGTGATCTTGATTGGGTGTTGAATTTGCTTGATGGATTGCTCTTCTATGGTCTGTGCCCTGTCGATCTTTATTCTCCAAGGTGGAATTGGAACTGGACTGAGGATCTGTCGACAACAAAATCATTTGGATGGCTGCGCGACACTAGGACTGACTTTGATGCACGAATGAACGCTGATTCACTCCATGCTAACGGACGAATTGACCTTGCGGATTGACGGAAGATTATCGCCTACCCTTGTACATCCCAATGACGACCATGTCCCCAAATCTCTGTCTGGACGAGATCTAATTACTTCATACCGATCATCTCAGCTGTGCCTTGTGCTGCTCCCACTTCCTAAGCCGTCTCTCAACTGTCCTAAACTCGACTCCGTTCCCGTCGGCTTCAATATACCGACCTATTCAGGATCAAAGACACGAAGCTGAAATTTCATCCGTGATACTCATCCATTTTTGAGAGTATAGCTACTGGACATGGGGAGCTACCTATTACATGGAAAGGTCTTACTCTTTCGAATGGTTTGATCGACACCGCGTGCTTGATCGATCGATCTAACAGCGGTTCCTCGTGGAAAGGGGAATTTCGAAGTTCGTTGTGAATATTGCTAGAAATGCTTCTTGAACCAACATTGAGCGTCTATACGGCGTTCATGGTTGAATTGTATTGCTGGGCGATCGAGGACCGAGGCCTGTTTACTGCGGGAAAGTCTTTGGTCGAAAAGAAATCTTAGGCAAATGGAATGTGGCACGTTGGATGCTGATGGCGATTGTGGGGTATGTCCTGTCAGTGATCATGACGAGCTCAGGAAATTTTACTCCTTCAGCGTTCGATGGTGTCGATAAGATGACGTAGGAGGGCTGTCAAGATTCAGGATTCAGGAACAAGTCTATGTTTTCGAGTTCTTTATCAAGGGTTCGTGCATTTGCCGCCTGGGATTATCGCTGCCGTTTGTGCGATTTGTTTGTTCTTGATCAAGGGCCAGGAACGCAGTGAATTTCGAGGCTGAGGCGTCATGCGACGTCGAAACGCCACCTGAAAATTTTGAGCCGGCGACACGCGGAATTTTTAGGATAAAGTATTTGACTGGATTGGACTGCATTTGAAGTGGGTGTAGAGCTGGGATCGTCGAGTGAGAACAGAGGCATCCGATTGTTCAAAACGGCTGAGCACATGGAGAGTGTTGATAACATACGACAATGGGAGTCGAGAGCGGAAGGGAGCTCGAAGTCGACCGCTCCGGAGATGGCGGCGTCGGGTGAGAGCCCTGGAGGAATACCGGAGCGTGGGATAAAGCATGATCCAGATAACGCCGGGAAGTGTCGGGTTGCCGCTCCTGCCGAGGCAGCCGAGTGGTTGAGTCGCTGTGTGCCGCCAATAGGAAAATTAAATCTGGAAGATTTGAGGATAAGCAGTTGAGATTGGAATGGGTTTTGGCTTGAAAAGATGGGAGGGAGAAGAGGAGACGGGGAGGGCCATCAGAGCGACTGCGAGTGCTATTATGTGGTTTTAAATGATACCCTTGCGTGGGAGAGATGGGACTGGTGATGGTATTGACTATTCTTTTCAGGTAACTTCTCGAGGGAGAATCGAAGGAATGGCGGTGAGCACGCGCTCATCAGTGTTGTATCACAAGCGATGCTGAGATCAAGATGCATAGCTCCGGTCAACGCTCGGTGGTTCGTTACCCGAATCCTGTCTTCTTGAATCCAAATAAGGAAGGCGGAATAGCATTTGCCACACCGGGATAATCCGGAGACATACCCCGGACTTCCAGAAAAGGAAATTGTGTGATATCCTGCAAAAACTGGGATGACCGAGTTCCAGGTTCAGTTCTCCATCGGTCGCTCGCCCTCTTCTCTCGTCATCCTCATCGTCTACCTCTTGAACTGCTCCTCGTCGCTGTGCACAACAGCGTCGACGGTACTCCCATTCGGGCGGCTCTATCTGCTCTCGACCTGCATCGCTTCTTTCGGAGTCTGGGAGGTGTTACGCCGAATGACCTCATTTGAAAACTCGCATTCAGGTCCGCATTATTTCTCTGCTGTCCCCTTCTCTTTTCAACCCATCATGCGTCTCTAGCCACCCACGTCCATCGATGTCAGCCACGACCTCGACAGCGTTTGGCTTTGCCAGAATCGCGCAGATAGTTGGATTTCCCCATGGTCAGACCAACGAATCCAACCCTTCGGAGCAGCAGGACTGGTATCTTCCGTACCAAAGAGCGGACGACGGCCGACGAGGCAGAACGCGTACCAGAGCTGCCAGTGGCACCAGCAACCCTTCCTTTCTGTCCTTGGAGACCGGCACTGGCGGAATAGGCGAATCGCCAGTTAGCACTTATCGAGATCCAATTCAAATCTCGTCTGAACGCGAGCGAACTTCCATCAGTAGCTTATTGGGCTTCGGGGGCCCTCGAGGACGAAGAACATCACAAGCGTCGCCTACTGCTCATCATTTTCCAACGAACGGTGTCACGTTACCTCCCGCTAAACCTCTTCGCCAACGCGCACATACCGTCGTTCACCAATCTGAAAATCCCCGACCACGCCATAAAGTCTCGTCAAACTCCCTCAGCATGGCAGTGCGTGTTTTTTCTTTTCCTGAAACGCGTCAAAAGGCTTATGATTTCCTGCTTTTAGTCGGGGCTTGGAATATACAATCCAACACCCCCTTCATCCTCAACAGGTCATTCCAACCAATCACATACAAATCGTCATCCATACGCTCTTGCACGCTCTCCAGAACCGCAGCTTCACCCACCTAATCGCGCACCACCCATAAACCCCGCACCTGCCACAGCCCGCCACCTAAAAGCCTCGGTATCAACTCCGAACCTCCGTCTAGGTGCTTATGGAAACTCTAGTGGTTCCTTTCAGCCACCTTGGAAAAAGTACAGACCAAAACCTACTATCCATGTCGAAGCGGAGACATGGTGTGATTCATTCGTGTTCCCACGTCCTCGACTCGTCGCACATCAAATCACTATCACACCGCCTGATACACCTCTTTCGGAAAAAGAGAATCCGGTTGTGAGAAGACAGTTACAATTTCTTCATCCTACCAATCCTGAAAATCTACCTTTACATTCCCCGGAGAGCGAGTTGACGCGTGTCATTCAGGAAGGAGAGAAGTTGGACAAGGAGAGGCAGAAATGGATGGAACAGGCTATGAATTCGTTGGGGAATAAGCGGAGTAGATCTGCAAGCAAATCACGGGCACGGTCGAGATCCCGCGATGGACGAGAGCTTAATAACGTCAAGTGGGGATTGGTAGAGACCATCACCAACTCGGTGTTCTCCCAGGGCCATAATGGGACGATATCTCGACATGGATCGTCCAGCGCTGGAACGAGGACGGCTTCTCATTCGCGGAATACGTCTTCAAGTCAGAATCATTCGACTGGGCAGAACCCGCGAAGAGCGGTCAGTCAGACGGAACGACTGCACCCTCAGACGCTCTCCACCGGTCGTCGACTCCAACCTCGCGCCAAGGGAGAAATGGCTCTCCGAACAGCACTCTCACATCCTGACCTAACGACCCGCATACATATGTCTCCTACGCCACCTCGAGAGAGTCCTCAGCAATTTGATATATCCCGTGGCGGATTTCATACGCATACACGGAGTACGAGCAATACCCCTTTACGAACATTCGAAGTTTCACCTGGAACGACGACGGTTCTCGCTCCGAGCGAGCTACCAGGCGTTAAACCCATTGCCATCCACATACCCTCACATCCATACGCTTCTCCTGATCTCGCATATACACCCAAGTTGACCTCTTCTGGAGGCTCAGCTTCTACTACTCCTGGACTTGTCACTCCTTCGGCCATCAATACGAACATTGCGAACACTCCAAAGGGTTTACCTCCTGGAACGACCTCTTTACCTGCTGCAGACATTTCATCACGCCATCGACTTCCCCCTCGTGCACATCCACAAGCATATACATCCACACCACCTCCCCCTCCTCCTTCACATGCACACTCACATTCTCAATCATCACAAGAACAATCTCGAGAAACTCCACCGCCTGAAAAGCGAATGTTCGCAGCTACACGATCGGGAAGAGTGAGAGAAGTCAGCCCGGCTGAATTACTCAATTCGCCCAGTAGAGCTGAATTCCCGCATCATTCGCCTTCACATTCTGGTTCGAGTTTCGGACAAGCTCAACAGTCTGTCGAAGCCCTCAACTCATCAACGGGATCTAATGGCCACACACACGGAACTGGAAGCAATATCAGTGGAGTGCCGAGCGGCAGGAGGAGTCCCCTCGGTGCATATGCGTATGCTGCCCCTCCCGCTGGCGCACCTGAACGAACGAGTGTGCTGGGCGTTGAAGAAGTATTGATGAGAGGGTGGAAGAGACGTAGTGCCGATAGTGCATATAGAGCTATGTTGGGAAATACCGGGAGTTCCGGATCTGGACCTGAAGAACCATCTGGATTAGTCGTTCCTGCGAGCTCCAATGCGGGTCCTAATCCTGCCCCTGTCGTAAGATTGGCTCCCCCCAATCATCCCCATACCCGATCTACCCCTCCCCCTACAAATTTGCTTCCGACCCCTGTGCGGTACGAGCCTGTCAAGTTCGATAATACGGCCCAACGGGCGAATATCGTTGGTGTCATGGCCTCGAGATTGTCGCCTATCCAGGATGTGTCCTCTCCTGATACGACCAGTAATTCATTAGGCTCAGGAGGCTCCTTGATGGCCAACCCAAGTCCTACATCCCCAGCAACAGCGAACGACCCCTCTCGTCAACTCGGTCATCATATGGAATTGACCGAGACTCGAGATTCGTTAGGCAATACTTCGATGTCGGATTCGAGTCCTGATTTCAGTCCTGGTGCAGCGGGCATCATGGATGATCTATCGGCTTATCGGGACTTGTTCTTTAAGCCTACTGTTCCTCTCAAGAGCATTCCCTTAGAAGACATAGATGGGGACGATGATGATGAAGAGGACGGTGGACATGACAGAGACTCGAGGATGCCGCCTCAAGTTGTCGAGTATCTGCATTCTTCATTGGCCGTCGCGGGACCTAGTGGGCTTAGGGATTCGCACTCTACTGGTGGGGATAGCAGTGGGTGGTCGAAGAGGAGTGTGAGCGTAAAGACGAGTGACAGTCTGAGCGGATTACGACGGAAAATTGCTGAGGACCTGGATATTTCGACGACGACTAGTTCCATGGGATCGGATGACGGAGTAGGATCTCGAGGACAGACAGGGACTCCTCCCTTGCAGACTTGGGGAAGTCGTCACGGCGGACTACTCGGTCATCGTGTGGAGAGCGATCTCAGTCGTGAGGGTTCCCTTGCAGATCCTAGGAGGGTACTCCCTGAGCCCTCCGGACATCGTGGAGAGCAGAGCTTATCCAGTGATGGGAAGGATGAAGACTATGGAATTGCGTCTCCGATTCTTCAGTCTCCGAGATCACTGCCCTTGCGTGGGACTATATCTGAACGTGCCGCATCGGTTGCGAATCAGGATTTGGGCGATATACCGGAAGATGTTATCTCCCTTCGGGAGGGCGAGGAAGTTGATGACGGGCAATATAGCTCATCTGATGAAGTTGGCGGAACCGAAGGTTTGTTACTTCTTTTGATGACTCACTATCATGGTCTGATGACTCTTGTTTCTACAGAGACAACAGGGACCTTGGACTTCACACTCCGTCGCGTGGAGCGCATATCCGTTCCGAGTCTCACGGCCGACTACGTTAGACCGGTCTCTCAGCACCTCACTCTGGGGGATGCAGCCGATGACGATGAAGATGACGATGAGACAAGAAGACGTGAAAGCTCACAACACCTCAGCGTCTTTTCTCCTCACAATTTATCCATTCCATCCAGCGGCATTACCAGAGATAGTGCATACAGCAATACCTCCACGGGTTCCCGTGTATCTGCCCTTCTTTCCGACTTCCCAGTCCCTCCTCATCCTACTCCTGGTCTGTTGACCCCAGGCGAGCGTGGCACCGATAGCGTTACTCCATCCTCCCTTCTAGATTCCTACTTCACTGCTACTTCCGGCACGCCTACTCCTGAGCACGAGCCTGTCTCCCTGTTCGCCCAACCCCGCAAAATTTACTTGACTCCGAAGTCTTCTCCGGAGCATATGAGCGATCGTTCATGACCATGACCTCGGAACTATATTCTACAATGGTCCCTCCTCTTCTTTTACCCCTATAATTATCCTCCTGTTGGACCCTTGTTGTATCTTCTTTCTTGAGCTCGTTTCCTGTTTATAATGGCGGTTCACTTCCTACTTATATTGTATATTCTTATTACTTCTAGCACCTTACAATCTTACTATTTGATGTCCGTACACGATTACATCGATTACAACCTACAAAAGAGAGCACACAAAACAAAGCAAAGCGAATAAGAGAAGGCAATAAATTACTCGTCATATTGGGTAAGCTGCAGGGATCGTCAGCTTGGCGTACAAAACCAGACCAGCTGGGTATCACTCACATCAAAGGTAAGAGTTTTCGAACTGTTCACATCCTGGTCACGGTGGATACCAACGAGAGAATTGCTCCTCTCGTATAGCGATGCTTTCAAACTGATGACAATGAATTGGAACGAATCTGAGGCGCGTGTCTTGATGTAGTTCGCAATCTTCGCCACATTAGTATTGTCTAAAGCTGCATCAACCTCATCAAGCACGAAGAAAGGTGACGGCCGATAACTAAACCATGAATTAGGCTGGTTAAGATGTGGTTCGTAGAACGCCGCACCTGTGTATTGCGAAAAGAAGCGCAAGAGCAGCCACCGTCTTTTCGCCACCGGATAACTGTTCCATATCTCGGAAACGCTTCATAGGTGGCATAGCATGGTACTTGATACCACTCAAGTACGGCTCCTGAAGTGAAAATTGAGCTTCTTCCCCATAGAGCACGAGCGCTCTAAGCTCACCTCAGTATCCTCCAAGCTTAGGTAAGCAACACCACCTTGAGGAGCAGCCTTGCCCTTCGTCAGGTCTTTGTAGACTTGATCAATTTGGTTGGATATATGCTCGAATGCCGCGTTGAACATGTCACATCTGATAGGGATTTGAGATGAGACAACCATATATAGCATACGTATATGCTATACCTTTGCTTCTTCAGTGCGTTGAACTCCTCACGTGCACTCTTAGATTCCTTCCGGGCTTTGTCGGCTTCCTGTTCAGTTTCAGCCAGCTTAGCTTCGACGTCGTCCAATCTGTTATCCGGGATGAATACTCGGAGTAGGAACCCTCTAAGGACTGGACTCACTTGTTCATCGCTTTGAGATTGGGCACCATTCGTTCAATGTCTGCATTCAACTTGGCAATGTCGGCGTCGTACTCAGCACCAGCTTCCGGCGATCCATCCTAGTACAGCGTTGATTGAGCAATCCGACATCGACACTACGAGAAATGCATACCGTGCGTTCATCCTCCGTAAGTAGCTCGAAGTCAACACTGATGCCGTAATCGGGCACTTCCTTTGGCCGCTGAGTGCCATCTTCTTCGCCGTCGACATCCATTGCAACGATTTCTTCGCGAAGGGTCTAGAGGATTGTTAGGAGAGATCTTGACCGGTACGAACTAGCATACCTCTTCCAAAGGAACATCTCTGAGCCGACCTTCAAGTAAGGGAAGTTTGATTTCCTCCAGACGGCATTTCCTATAAATAGCGGAGCGATCTGAAGCCAGCTTCTCGATCTCGTCATTCTAGGACACGTCAGATTATCTTCGCGATGTTCCCCAGTCAGCGAGGGGGCTGACCTTGGTGGCAATCTCTTTCAGAGCTTTCTCTAGCACCTTGCCAGATTTATTGGCCTCTCGTTTGACCTCATCGAGTTCCTTCGTCTTCTCTTCAAGGAGATCAGATAAGGCCTTGAGCTCTTCTCGGAGTTCCTCAATTCGTTCATCCGCCTTTTCGATGTCAGACTGGACGCCATCCTTCTTCTGATTTAAGTTCTGAAGGTTGGCAGCCTCTGTGACTTGAGTGGTTTTCAGTGATTCCAGGCGGTCTTGCACTCCTTTCAGCTGCTCAGTTTCGAAATTGATTCTGCGCGTTGGTTAGAAAGATCCCACAATTGCATAGAAAATACAAACTGATGAGTAAGTCGAGCGATCTGCTTGTCGAAACGCAGACGCGCTTCGTTTTCTTCTTGGGCAACTTTAAGCTGACGTCCTTCGTATTCACGAATATTCTCAACCCCGATCTTCCGACAAAAGTCCGCGAAGATTTGATCCTCAGACGCGTTGATAATGTCCGATAGTTTGGCAATCTGTGCCTTCAGATCTGCGACTTCTGCGGTCGCCTTGAAGCGATTTCCAGCTCGGAGGAAGAGGCAGAAAACGAAATGCATACCTTTTGAAGCTCGGGTTTACCGGCTTTCAGTTCGCCCTCGATATGCTTGATCTCAGCTTTGATGCCATCCAGGCGCATTCTCGTACCATTCTAGAGTAATTATCAAAAGCTGAAAGGATCGATCTTGGGTCTGCAAGGCTTACGAGCTCGTCTTTGGTGACCCGAAGTGATGCTTCAATCCGAGTGATCTCGGATACAAGGTTCTCATCCGAGTTATTTCGAGGCTTCGCTTGGCTCAACTCTCTCAGTTGTGCCAACAGACTGTCCTTCTGCCGGTTGAGCCCTAGGATCCCCGATCAGATCCGATTCCGGTCAACGTATCCCGCTCTTACCTTGCACATCCTTCTCTTCCCACTTCTTGCCAGTTCCGTGCGTGCTGCGTCCACCGGTAATAAGACCGCTTTTGTGGATAATGGTACCCTCAAGAGTGACAGCTGAACCAGAAGGTTTAATCGTCGATAATCAGGGAAGAAAAGTTATGAACTTGCCTTTCACCTCTTGGCCTTTCTCATAAACAACATACCGAGCGATATCCATGGTGTCACAAACTAAAGCAGTACCGCAAGCATGATGCATAGCCCGCTCAACGTCCGGTTCGAATTCAATGACATCAATCGCCAAACGCGCCCCTTTGGCGAAGCTGCGAAATTTATCGTTGATGGGCTTCACTTGAATTGTTTCAAGAGGAATAAATGTCGCTTGTCCAGCACGTTGTTCACGCATGTACTATGCAAAAGATCAGCCATTGCGATGAACAGCAGGATGCGACAAACCTGGATGCAGTCTATTGCAGTCTTCTCCAAATCGACGACGACGGCGTCGATATTCCGACCAAGGACGACTGAGACCGCAGTTTCATACTTGCGCTGCGTAGGCTTACACAAATCGACAATACGGCCACGAACGCCTTCAGAAACATCAGAAATGGCCAAGATAAACAGGAATACGGTCGCCAACCTGGGAAGATGCGTTGAAGAGTAGCAAGTGTCTCCTTGAAATTGGCTTCTCGCTCTGTCTCCTTTCTGTCGTGACCTGCTTGGAGAAGTCTGTTGTGAATCTCAGCCAACTTTTCGTTAATTTCTTGCTCCGTTCGTCTGATTGCGATGATGATGAGTAAAGATCAAGGGACAGGCCAGAATACATACGAGATACGCTGTCTCTCAGACCGAGAGCTTTCGAGCTCTTGTTTCACACGTGTCAGCTCAGACTGGAGCGATGTGGCCTTCTCTTCCAGCTATTCTGATTCAGGGACGGAAGCAGCTTGTAAGGAGGAATTTTCAAATACCTCTTGCTTCTGCTCCGCATTCTTAGTGCCATCTTCCTTCAACTTGTCAAGCCGCTCCTGCTGTTGTGCATGCTTGTCATTCAGCGACGACAATGTCCGACTTGTTGTCTTCTCCTGTCGAGTCAATGATTCTAGCTGTTGCCGTTCGGTGACCTTCTCCATGTTCGCCGAAGCTTTGCTAACGGGAGGTCAGACTTCTCTTACGACGGGAGAAATCAAGATTCCTCACATTCGGCGGTATTCCTGCAAGCTTTCCGGGGTGAGTGACAGACTGTGGCTGGATGCACTCCTCGAAGCCTCTATTACAGTATAATCAGAACACCATTATCACTGAACGTCGACTTTCTCACCTTGGGCCTCGTCGGCAGCTCTCTGCACATCAGAGAGATCTCTACGGAAACGAGCTAATGTTTCCTCTTTCTTCTCGATATCTTTCGAAACAGTTTCGGCGACCTTTTCAGCATTTTTGAGTTTGCGATCAGCATGGGCGATTTGAGCGTCTATCTCTGTAAGCTCTGGTCGCTAGAGGAGAGAATGGATGATCAGCGAGGGTCGATGTCGCACTGAAGCGCATAACATACCTTCTTCTCAACTGCTTTCTCAGCCTTCTTTATTACTTTCTCCTTCGACATGACTTCGCTCCTCGCTTTGGCTTGCACCTCTCGTGCTTTCTCAAGAGCCTTATCATGCACGCTTTGCTCCTTCCGGAGGCCTGTGAGGGCTTTGTTTTGAGTGACTATTTCGCGCGAGTTAGACTCGATCTTGTCCTCGATGTGGAATAGTTTCCAGAGTATGCGCTGCAGGATAGCAGCATCCTGTGCTTTCGGTAAGATATTGCCGAGGACGACGAGACGGACGAGGCTCACACGTTCTTCAAGCATTCTTTCAAATCTCTCAGCCTCGCTTTTCTGCTCCTTAAATTGTTTGATTTCTCCAGCGATACCCCTTCGTTTCGTGAAGTTGAAAGTAGCATTTTCGGTGGCGCGCTCTTGAGCGGCCTTTGCCTTCTCGTATTGAGGTGCCAACTCCAGGGACCCTGATATCTGATCAATAAGACGAGATAGGGCTTGAGGTGACTGCGAAGCCACGGCTTCAACGTCGCCTTGAAACACTAGGAAATTCTTGGCTTTCACGAGAATGTCGTGACCTTCGAGAGCGTGATTGTATGCTTGATACGTCACGACCTTGCCGTTTAACTTGTATTCACTATTCGCGGTCGTGGAGATTCTGTTCACGTGTGAGACCTTGTTGAGATGGTTGGAAAACGAAACCAATCACGTACGTCCTCTGGAAGGTCCACTCCTTCTTCTCCTTATCCTCATACACGGCCATGACCCACGCCTTCTGCGCTGTTCCCTCCCCTTCGCCCTCCTCCTCATCTTCTTGTGCGGCACCTGAAGGCACGGCGTCGTCTTGTTCTCGCGCGAGCCTGCGCCCACGATAGACCAGATCCTTGAGTTGTGAACTTCGTAGTTGAGCACTCTTCACTCCCAGAACGAATGATATTGCATCCATCAAGTTACTCTTGCCCGCGCCATTAGGTCCTATTACACTGGTGAATTCGGTGAACGGTCCTATCACTTGGTGGCCTCTGTGAACAGGGTCAACCTTGCGTAATTGAGATCACTCAAAGATATGCATACCTATAAGACTTAAAGTCAGAGACCTCGATACGCTTCAGAGGCATCGCGAGATTGGTGGCCGACGCGACTGCCAGACGCTGTTGAACGCGTTTGGCTGGGCGTAGCCTTTCTCCCGAAATCAAGAACGTGGTTTCGCCGATATGCCCGAGCGGAGTTTACTTCTTGTTCTCAACTTGAACAATGAACCTTTTTGTCGCTGTGCAAGCCTTATTTAGTCTGACTGGACGCTCGTCGATATGTCGCCCAATATCTGAACTTCCTGCTGGACCCTCCTATCCCCATTCTGGATGCGAAGCACTCTTCTTTTCCCACTCCGGAAGAGGATGACCACCGGCACATCACGCGTCTTGCATATTAAATATTGCACTGGCTGCCGTTGCCATTCGTTCTATGCATTCTGCGTTGAACAGAGGCTCTGCATTGATGTCCTCCAAGCCTTGAGATTTTGGGATTGCTCTCTTCGTTGCCTGTGTTTTTAGGTTGCCTTTCTCCCTCACAGGATTGACTGTCGATATTGGATCATCTCTTTATCCAAGACCCATTCTAAACCATGCGCCTCTTTATCTGACATTTGACCTGCCTCTCAAAGGTCGGACCAACACGCGTCGACAATCCTCCCAATAAGGCATTTTGTGAACGAAACAGCGTGATTCTGACTCCGTTTTTCCCGAGTTGTCACGCCTGTTCTGTCCTCGTCGATCGCTCCCTACTTCAAAAAGCACGAGGTGATTCAAATTTCTGCGCCCTCTCTTCCTCGCCCAACTGCGACTTTTCAGTTGTTCGCGTGAACTTTGTATATCGCATTTCCAGTCCGCAATGGAGCGTTCCATTAATCGGGAAGCTCCTCCACCCTATACCCTACCCCACCCCAGATCTACACTTGTGCCGGCTTCGAGCAATCTTCAGCACACTATTCAGTTTGCACCTGGAAGTTATGGGCAAAGCAGCTCTCATTCTCGCCATAACGTAAGGTTTACTACAAATGACGGTGGCAGCGACGGAACTCCAGTCAGTCCTTGTAAAACGTTTATCAGATGAATAATCTAAATGTTCCGACTTAGGTGTTCTTATCCGATGAGGGTGATTCTGAATCGTCTGTGTCCTGCTCCCCAGAGCCTCACTCTCCTCTGTCATTCCCTGACGTAGCACAGCCGCGGTCGAGTCAACAACATCAGCCGGGACCCGTGAGTGCACTCAGCTAATGCGCATGTTACTTTTGCTCACAAATCACCAGTCCGGCTCCGCTATAATTACTCCGCGGTTGCATGCAGGTTCATCCATGGCTCCCTCTTCGTCTCGACCTGTAGCTAGTCGTCGAAGGACAGATCCCTCCCGATCGACCACCCATAGAACAGACGAACCCGAAGATCCATCCCTAGCTGCATTAATGAGACACCGAGCTACTTTAACTTCCAGATCAGCGCGATCAGCCTCCTCTTCGGAAATCCCGACCCGTTCCTCGAGTCGGCGCCACGCCGCCGCCGCCCCATCAACTGTTCCCGTGTCGACTGAACAAACGATGCCAAATGTACCTCCGACATCTGAGACGCAAGCGATGTCAAATCGTCCTCGAGAAGAAACCATCTCCTCCCCGTACGAGCCACACCTTCTTCCATCGTCGACGTCCGAACCGTCCCCTTCTTCCGCTAGCTCTGTACCATTGCCTTCATCCTTAGCGACTCTGATCGATGCAAATCGAGCGGGGCCACCAGATCTCGCCTGGGATGTACGAAGAGATCCGAGATCCTCACTATATCAATGGACATATCATGGAATCTTCGTACCTCTCACCAGACACGTTCATCCCGAGCTGAATCAAGACGCAACAAGTCCATCGATCAACAAGCTATCCATCGATTCCCCTCTCTTTTTAACAGGGTGGGAAGAGCTCGCGATTGAAAGTCCCTCATCGATAACAGTCTGGAATATTCTCTCAGCATTACATGATTTCCTACGCAAGCCATTAACACATCAAGAATACGCAATGATACCTCGAGCTCGACGAGAGAGCCTGAAGCAAGCATTCGTATCTCGAGTTGCTCATGCTTCGCAAGGATTGAGAGAACGTGAATATAGCGAGGGTGTCCGAAGAGTAGATTATCTGATGGGTCAGACATCTTTAATCGGGTTTCATCTTGATTCAAGTGGAGATGGGACGTGCATCCTTCAAGCTGCGTTCGCCTCACACGACCCAGAGGGCGTGATCCCGCGTCCTCAACCAAATCGGCTGGCGTTTACTACCCCATGGTATGCGCCAATGCCCATGATGTCCCCCAGATATTCGCCCATGCCCATGCCCATGACTCCCATCGCGCTCACTCCTCGTTTGTTCTTTGGTTCTGCCCATCATTACAATTAACCCTATATCCTTGTCAGCAACTTAATTATCGTTTCTGAAGAGATCAGGATATCAATATATGATCTTGTATTGTAGCGGGAGTGAGACGCTCGTTCCGAGTCCGATACGCCGCCGGAAGCAAATGCGGGTGTACCCTCAGCTCATGTGCATTTCTCTACGGATCTTGGAGCTCTTGAGACCTTGTGCTGGAGACTTGACAATTTTTCGAAGAAATTATATATGCTTAAAACAAAGCAACAGCTTTGTTGTCGGACTTGGAATAATCCAGATTGAAGTGTTTGTTAGTATCAGACTTGGTATCAGAGGACTAAGTTGCATAACCATTATCATTTGTTCGCAGTCATGTAATGCAAAAAAATATACAATGGAGTCCATGGGACGTGGTTGAGTTAAATTCCTGTTGGGTATCTTGATAGGTGGTATCCAGGGGTTGGCGTTCGATGAAAAGTAATTGCTCGTAGTAATCTGAAAGAAAGGTTTAGATTCCTCAACTGTCTTGGCCTTCTTCCTCCTCCTCTTCCTCCTCCTCAGCATCGTCCGTGAATTTAGGTTCAACCAGTTCTTCAATGGTCCAACTTTCTGGAGAAGGGTGCACAACAAGTTCTTCGACCACATCCTCCTCCGAGCTGATGAACGCGCCAGAAATCAATGGACCAGCCAACTCGACATCGTATCGAGGGATAGCGCCCTTCTCTTCCAGAGCTTGCAATAAAGCACATTCGTCTTCCGTGAATTGATGAAATCGAATAAGCGGCCGCCTGTGCGACGAGTTCAGTTTTAGCTCTGATAATGATCGAAGGAGACGACTCACACGTCTCGGTATACTGTGCAGTTCAGCTGAGCAATAATAGGATCCTCATAGAAGGGTTGTCTGGGCTCCGATTCGAATGACCAATAACCCCAAGGGTTAAGTTGGTCACCTTCGTAGGTCAAGGGATATGCAAAGAAGTATATGGTGCGAGGAAGATTTGAAGTTGTGCTCGGAATGTATATCGATGCTTCGCACGTAGTGCCGATTTCAGTCACTGAATGGAATGTTCGTTTGGTATACCAGACAAAGAAAAAGAAAGAGCGTACCCATTCTGATGTCGGACGCGGGAACTCCGGCCGCCCTTGAAATACCGTGAAGTCGAAATACCCAATCCTTCATGATCTCGGGATCCTGATGACGTTCCCATTCTGCCCGAATCTGGATTCTTTCGTCCGTGCGAACGGGGAAAGACCATCTAGTCAAAACGAAGCATGAGCATCAATTCAGGAGAGTCACAATCTATACGACGAATACCTGGTATATCCACTCATCTCAGCAGTCCGAATGATGCGCGACGTGTCCGGCAGAATATAGTAGAAACGCGAAGACCATGGCCGATATCTTTCCTCGAAGCCACGTCTCAGGTTGATCGGGCGCCATTCGCGTGAGTCGAGGTATCCGACAGAGTAAGGCGTCATCGCAGTCGAACTTGATATGTCAGATTCCATCCAACTTGATGAACGAACGTGTAGCCAGGATATGAAGAGACTGTCGATATCGCGGATTCGGGAGCCGTAGTATTTCCAGTCCCCCAGCGCATCGGCCAGTTCTTTGAACGCGCTAGCTTGAATGGGGAAGTCTTCTCTGAAAAGCGTAAGATTGTCTAGGACTGGATGAGGACCTGCTCGTATTTCGATGAATTTGACATTTACCGTTGTCTAAGAGCATCTGTACATGATCAGTAGAAGATTCGGGGAGTGACTGAGAATGTCCTACCTGTTCGAAGTTATTACGGACACGGTTCTGGCGCAGCTCAATTCGGCCATCAAAGTATCCCAATGCGCCGATGTATAATTGACGGGAATTTTCATTCATGAGAATTTCATCTCTCTGGAAGGAGGATTAGACAGCGGAATGTCAACAATTAAGGCTTCCTTACACAGCCTTGCCAAGAGATATTCCGACGCATGAGGAAGTCGTGAGCACACTGCCATAAATTAGTTTCCTCTCGTTGGGCCATCTTTCACCGAAACATACCGTCATTTCAAACCCCTCAATAAAATCGATAAGCAGCAGCTCGGCAACGCATAAACGTATGAATTACCAGTCGAAACCTCTCGATGACGCGTGTGGCAGGATCGAGTCGTCTCAGATATTTCGCGACGGAGATAGAGCCTAAGAGAACTGATTGAGGTGCTTTAAACTAGAGACGACAGACATGGTCTGACCTGCTTCCAGCACCATGAAGCGTTGGCTATCTGACCCCTTGACATATCCCAGGATTTGTGCAATATGCGGGTGTCTAAGAATATTCATTATGAGCAGTGTTGTCAAACCCTCTTCACAGTAGCTCACCGAAATTGACTCAGTCTTTCAAGTTCTTCTGCAAACTGAGCATCGAGAAATCGCGTATCTCGGGGCGTGTTGTTATGAGTAGCTGCTGGTTCGTATTGCCGTACCACCACCCTTCTTTTGTGGATCTGCGCAGAGTATAGGGATATTCGACTAGTTTCAACGGTCCTGGAGGATATCTCTCCTGTTAATCGGACGTCATCCCACTGATAGAGGCGGAACTATTGACAAAAGCATCAGCATCGATCGAGCACACGAGCGGGGCATGGCATACATGTCGGTCGTATGTCTTCGCGCTTTCCATCATGTTGTTGGTGGCAGAAGCAATCTCAAGTAGAGTCTCTTGCTTGCGACTGAGGGCAGACATATCCCGATGTATTGACAGACTGGTTTGTAACTGCAAGCACATTTATATTAGCCAGCCCGAGCAGAAAGAACCTGAGTTCTCACCCCAAAGTTTTGGCATGCGTCGTTCAGCCGCGTTTCACATCGTCTCAGATCTGCCTTCATCGAAGCGTCGTGGATGGATTGCTCTATCCATGATCGTCGCGTATGTTCAGTGACCACTCTCTGAAGGTCGATAAGAACTCTGTAAAAGCCAGGTTGAGATTGCTTCCTGAACAAAGATCGCGGTCTCACATCTGAAGATTCTCAATCTTCCCCTGCATATCTTCCGTGATGCTTGACTCGTGCTTCAACTCTTCCTCCAGAAGCAGAACCAAGGTGCCGGCGCGGCTTGTGAGTTCAACGCATGCTTCGCGATTGCTTCGTACACACTGCGAGTGAATTTTTGGTCAGTCATATCGTCAAAAGGACGACTGGGATTTATAGTGCTCACATCGACGATATCCAGTATCTTCAAGACAACTCCAACTGGGCCACTCAGAGCATTGCCAGCGATAGGAACAGACTGCGCAGCTTCCCGAGCAATTTGAAGGGCAACAGTAAGAGACGCGAGGTACTGATTAGAGAAAGGCTTTCGTGACCTGAACTGTTTCATGGTTGACAGTGTTCAATGGAGAGGTGGCGGAAGAAGATATCCATAATATAGTATTAGGGTTATAGCTAAGTAAGTAAGAATAGGAATGGTTGCGCAACCAATGTGGCTGTGCCGCCCGCATGAGGCGCCGCAAAAACAGCCATCGGCAACAGTACAGCCATAACCAGGCCACGGCCAATTTATGCCGCTTCGGATATAACACGGTCGGGAATGTTGCCTTTCTTGGTCATTCGTATTCCGAAAATAGTATTACACATTACGCCTCCTGATATTAACGACGTGCGCCCGCGAACGCTCCCTCGACGACCTCTCGTTGTTCATCCTTGTACTTGCGACCCACGCCCACCGCTGGGACGGCCGACACTCTTCTTCCCCAGTATTGGATAGGTGACCCAACCTGTATCTCTCGGAGAACGTTGTTCATTCTCTCCCGCACATGGGTCCACGGGCCCTGATTTCTAGCTTCTTCTTGAACCCACACAAACTGCGGCTCCTGAGACGACCGGTTCACGTATTCCTTCAGTGTTGACCAAAGTTCTTCGAACGGGAAGGGAGATAATTCCTCTACCCGAATCAACGCCACATCCCGGTCAAGCTCGCGTGCCTCTCTTTCTCGGCGGAGATCGTAATAAATCTTTCCGGAACACAACACAACCGTCTTGACGTTTCGAGGGCCGCTGAGGTCGTCAAGGATAGGTTCGAACTTTGTTCCCGGGGCAAGATCTTTCAAAGTGGATGAAGCAACCTATTCAATTCAAAATCAAGGGATGAAACTTATCCTCGACGGTCATAAGGCACTTACAGCCGCTCTGAGTAAGCTTTTCGGTGCAGCAACTATCAAGGGCTTCCTATAATTTCGCTTCATCTGCCTTCGCAGCAGGTGGAAGTATTGCCCCGCTGTGGTCGGATTGACAATATGCATATTGACGTTCTTGGTCGCTCCAGAGAAATCATCATCGGTAAGCTAAGTCACGGTCAGTTGTATTTCTCCTTGCAGGGGATATTATTGCACAGACCTGCAAAAATCTCTCAATGCGCATGGAAGAATGCTCAGGACCAGCGCCGTCCAATCCATGCGGAAGAAGGACCGTGATCCCGCTCTGCTTCAGCCACTTTGCTACGTCACGATAAGACCCAGTAGTGGCACCGCAGAAAATAGAACTGACTTTCGGCGGAGGAGATAAATGTGTCAATTATGACTTGAGAACCGTTGAAGAAGTCACCAAACTACATTCCGGTCAAAATGGATTCATCACGTTAAGCGTTTCGTTTACCTGAGCTTCCCATATCGGTAGGAAATTGGGGGACTCCCAGCTGAATCCGTATTCGAACTGGCAGGCGAATGGTGAGAATGCCGCACACGAAGAGTAGTCAAACGACCCACGCCCAGAACAGCCATTTCGCTCAGAGAACCTATGTCCGATAAGCTTATCGCACTCCCCCTTCAGCAACGTCACGTACTATTAGCCAACTCCAGTTTGCCTTCGGAGTCCGATGCTTCATTAAGGGGTACAAATATTCCTTCTGTAGTCTGATCCACTAGCATAGCGTGCCTATCACGTCAATCAAAAATTCAGCAACGAAAAGCAATCACAAGCAACATTGAACTGACCGATGACTGAACGTCCCTCTACCTACATCTTGACCCGATATCCGCACACTATAGCCTTCTTTCATCAAGGATCCGAATGCTAAGGCCTAAAGTCCGAGCTTAAGAAAAGGCCTTTTACTAGGGACATGACATCTGGCAACGAACTTCTGCGGTACCCCAACCTATTCCACTACCTGAGTCTAGAGATTGGACGCGGCTCTTGATGTGCCTTTGTAATCGAGGATGAAGGTCCTTGAAAATTAAGTTTAATCAGACTTGCCATTGGAAGATATCCCACACATACGAAGTCTGCTGGTACATGTACGCTTGCTTTTCCGACACCCCTCAGCACCTCGACATCAACACCAGTGTCGGGGGCATGATCTGCCTCTTTGCTCGCTGGCCAGACCATGCTCGACCATCTATCTTGCAACATCTCCGCCTTTGGGAGGTAGTCATCAGTCTTCGCAAGATGGCCCTCTAGTACGTCCTTGTACTCCTTGCGGAACTTGAATATTTCGTCGGTGGTAACGACTTTCTGTTCCTGAAATCAAATCAGAATGAATCGTTGTGTTAAGGGATGCCAGCGTACCAGCAACTTTTCTTCGTACAGAGATGGAATAGACTTTCGTGCGCGAATCTTGGAATACATTTGTGGCTGTGTGAATCCGGGTTCATCGAGTTCGTTGTGACCCCTGAAATCAGTCGGGCCGCGTATGAGACGAGAGAATTTGTACGGCGTATGAAGCAATTACCATCGACGATAGACCAATAAATCTATAATGACATCCTACGAAGATACTTAGTCAGGAAATGCGTAACACAGGAGAGCTGATTACCTTTCTGAAATGGTTTCTGTACTTGAAAGCAACTCTTATTGCGCGCTGAACGTCTAAGATAGCGGTCAGCCGAGGGAAAGACGGTATTTCTGTCAACAGCACCTTCTGGGTGATCTCCGTTTACGTGAAGGACAGGAGCGTGGATCATTTTGCCAATATCGGAGCAATACAAGGAGGATCGAGCACTGGATGCGGGTGTCGTATAACCAATACTGTAGCACGAGTGATGAGCCAAACTGTGGTGCGAGGTCTAAGGTTCTGCTCACTTATTGCTATAAATGAAGACCTGCGTAAGTCGTCTTGATAGGTTGGGAGACTCGGTCGGCGCACTTACTTGACAACGATATGGACGCTTCCTCCACTGGTGTAATGAGGAAGATTACCTGGATAGACGTTAGCGCCCAGTAGTTTCACGACAGATGGAAGTGCTGACTGAGACCAAGACTCTCCATGACCACACCTTGTCCCGTAAAGCTCGCATCACCATGTAACTGGACACACATGACCTTATCGCCCAACGTGCAATCAGCATCAGAAGATTCGAGCAGGGAGAACTGCTTGGCTCTTGTCTTTCCCATCGCTACAGGATTAACAGCCTCAAGGTGTGAAGGATTGGGCAATAAAGTGACTTTAATCGGATTGTTGGCTCCAGGGTATGCGATACTGTTCGAGGTGACTGTATGGGCGTGTTAGAGTCCGGATTGAGAGCTCCTCAATTGGAGAAACATACACAGATGACTGACAACGTCCCCAGACACATCGAGTTCTTCTGGGATTTCACTTCCTCCTTTCACTTTATGAAAGAGTGCTGTTGGCGAGAAACGAAGCAGGTCCAGCAACAGATTCAGGCGTCCACGGTGTGGCATGGCCAGGATTACATGCTCAATGCCGGCTATGGGTTTATTAGACGAGAGTTGCATCCAAACATGCACGTAAGATAACTCACCAAACGATGCCGCCGAGAAGAGTGCATCCAGGGCCGGGATCATCGACTCGCCTCCTTCCAAGCCGTATCGTTTGAGATTCGGAAATTTCAGTTGCAAAAACTGATCCAAAACTTCACTCCTCGCAAGCAACTCCCATATGCGTCTCTTGGAGTCCTCTTCGCTCATCGTCGAACCGCCTGCTTCGCCCTCCTTCGTAGACTCCAGCAAATGAGAAAACCATAGACGCTCTGTCTTGGACGGGGAGTGCATGTACTCATATGCAATGCGTCCCACATAGGTTTCTCGAAGATGACGAGTGATTTTGTCAAGAGGCCACCATTCAGGTTCTTTGGAGCCGGTCCAGATTATCCCGTCGATGCAGTAGGTGGCAGTCTTGTCCAAACCATATCGATCGGGATTCAGAGCCGCTACCTCTTCTCGTTGGAGTAGATCAAGTGGGTCGATACTGGCTGCCCGATGTCCATGCATGCGCAAAGAGTCGACATATCGCTGGAGGGGTGCATTCACACTCCTGTTGGCCAGTTGTTCTGGTGTGTCTGTTGATTTGATTAGGCATACTTTGCGTCCTGGAGAGCACTGGAAGAACATACAATCTGGTACGCTGAATGGTCGAGGCTTGCGGAATCCAAACGATTCGTCGTGATAGAGTCGGTCATGGTTCTGTCTCAGAATTGCACGGCTGGAACGGGGACGTAAGCGAGCCTGGGCCCTGGATAGCATGTTCGACGAGCCACTCAGTCACTGGGATATTACTAGTAATACAAGAGATTATAGAGAGAGCAGTAGGAGAGTTTGTATCGAAGTGCGAGTACTCCCAAGCATATGCGTCTGATTTCAAGGACGCTCCATGGGCTAAGTCCCTACCGCCGGGCGGCTCATGATGCGTGATAGCTCATGTGCCCGTAAAATATGCAGAAATCGAATGGGTCCGCCGCTCCCACTAGAGTAAGCGTCGTACCCTTTCAAGAACATCCGTAATGGTCGGGCGTTCGGTGGGAATGAATGCCCAGCAGGACTTCACAACTTCCCAGAGGTTATCGTCTAGACCTCGAGCAAGTACATCCTCTTGCGTTGGTTGTTCTGGAACCCTTCCGGCTACAACAGTAGACCATACTTCGGAGGGGAATGTCCCAAACTGAGAAAAAGGCTCGGCTTCGGTCATGATCTATCAAGAATTCTTAGGTTATTTGATCAACAATGCGACGACAGTCGTACCTGCATTACTAGCGATCCAAAGGCCCAAATGTCAGCCGCTGGGGTATGGACATCGTGGACACCCTTCCCATCGGCCGTGAACTCTGGGGCGCCGAATCCTAGCGGTATAGACTTTACGCCGTCATCCTGAAGACCTATCGCATAATCGGACAAGAAGACGTCTCCCTGTTTCGACATCAGGACATTGCTCTATTGCAAGGTAATCTGTTAGGGAAAATAAGGGCCAAAGCTGACGCTTTACATACCGGCTTGAGTCGACCATGGACAACCGGGGGTTCAGAATTATGAAGGTATTGCAGGCCTTCCGCGATTTGAGAGATCTGTACGACAATTATGAGCTCAACCCGACGAGGAAGCGGTCCCGGCGTACGATTCTGAGTCTGTTGCAGTTCGGGTGTCGACGCATGTATGACAAGACATCACTTCCGTCGGCCCACGATGAGACCATAAACAACGAATCACCCTCAGAGTATACGCCGAGGAAAGGCAGCAAGAAATGATGCCTCAACAGGCGACGATCCAGGAGTTTACGCCTCCACTGTACGCGCTCTGGCGACTCCATCAAATCACGAGAGACCATCTTCAGCGCGACGGGTTTGCCCTCGTATACGGCTCTACATCTTAGGCCGGATCCTGCGGTATCCGGGACCGAATTGAGATTGGTCACTTTGCCGTTAAGATCGTATATGGCCTCGAGACTCTTTGGGTCAGACGAGGAGTAGCGGAGTAGGCGGGATTTGGGAGAATCGGATCGTACAGTGAGTTGCGCTGCCTTGATTTCATGCAGTCTGTGACGCCATTCATAGTCTTCGTCGTGGCTGAGTAGAACACTATGATTTCGCAGGTATGTTTCACGCTCTTGCAGAGCATGGTCTGACGAAGGTGGGAGGTTGCAAAGTACGAGCCTCAAGGATTTGCTCCCGCGATTTTGATCGAAGATGGGAGGCATAGTCTGAGACGCCAGAAGGGCTTTGGCGGCAGACAGTGCAGTGGTGTAACGGGCAAAATTGATGAGAGACTCTCCGTTCTCCCGGACAAATCTCAGCTTGTCCTGATAGCTTCGGAGAATATCTTGGAAATGGCGGTCTAGAGGAGTATCGGTATCCATTCGGAGCATAGAGATATTCGCACACGCACCAGCAGGGATGAATGCAGTACTGGTGTCATCTCGTATAGCAGAGCAACCATCCTTGTTCAGTGTTGCTACTGATTGTACTCGACTCCATATCTTAGCCGTCTTCTTGTCGATCCGCTGCCACGTGCGTTTGAGCGCCGCAATCGTACGCGAAGACAGTGCCGCAACGATGGTAGAGACGGACGCCATATCACCGCGCTTAAAACATGTCTATCAAGACGACTGAGTATTTTTTGATGAGGGAAAGGGGTAATATTTACCTCCGCGCATTTGATCCATTCGCTCAACTTCTGCGAGCGTTCTTCACACTCAAACTTGTCCAGAATGTCGCCTTTGATCCAAGCACAGAGCCGCTTATTGAAGTTGCAGAACTGATAGAGGCAGTTCGCACAATCGACCGTCGCACTTCTCGTTGACGAATCCAGCCACGACGTTACGTCGAAGGTGGTCAAACTAGAGAAGAGCGTCCATTGGATCAAAGTGAGAGAATCCGCAATGTATTGGCGATTAGGCTTGTCCGGGCTACAGAGCGTCCGAAATCGGTCTTCAAGCGTGCGAGGTAGCTGTGCTTCTCTCAGAGGGGCCTCTCGCTTGATGAAGGTCAGTAAGGTATAATTATAGAATTACTCACGGACGTACCAAATTCGTTTCGATCTCAACTGCTTTAGATTGAATCTCAGGAGCCACTCTCGGGCTGCGCATTTCCCAGCGTGCGAAAGAACTCAATTCCACGAGTATCGGTTGGTTGGAATGCTCGATTTTGATCAAGTTTGCCTGCCACCGCAGTATTATGGATCTGATGCGGAGTGAAGATGATTATGAAGTTCTGGGTATCACCATCCGTGGGCTTACGCGATAGAGTCCAGTAGCACGACATCAGGAGGCCGAGACTCTACAGCAGCGATAAACTGGAGTTTGAGTGCGCGCAGAAGGTAGTCGGAAGTGCAAAATGCATGATAAGAAGCTAAGAAGGTTTCGCAGAACTCCGAGTCTGATCATATGAGCGCATCAGTGGTCCAAGCGTCGTTATAACAACTTTAAGAAAAGGCTGACCTGGATCGCGAACCAGGCATTCAATGAGTGAGTCTAGGTAACCGGAGATGATCTGCCCTTTGGGGTTCATTTGAATGCCATCGATGCCGGTGTATGGTTGCTCGATGAATAGGCAGTCTCGATTGAGAGGTCGCAGACAGAAGTAGGCTTGTCGAGGAGGCTGATAGGCTGCAGGAAGGAGTTAAGCAGAATGCGGCAACTAAAGCAATGAAAAACGGACAGCTTCGTCTTGATTGCTCTGCGTATGAGATTGGAGTCTGGCAAGTCGGTGACACAGGCAAGGATTGTCGGGGCATTTGCCGACTTGCTGAGCGAGATTGCGTCTGGTGAAGTAAATTAGCCCATTGTTGTCAGGACGTAGAAAGACATGCTCACCAATAGTTCTTGGAGGGTATCCAATTGATCCTCTGGCTGACGACGATCTTCTTGACTGACATCGGAGGAACGCGAAAGTAAATTCCGCAAAGGGGATCTTCTGCGAGTGGCACGTTGATCTTGATCGAGTACCTTCTCCATATCGGCCAAGTCGCCAGCTCTGATACTGTTCTGAGCATGTCTCATCTCTAAGCTATTGGCTACCCACGTCATGACGTCTTGTCGCGCTTGTGGCATCGTGTGCTGAGTTGTGGGAAAGCTTTGCTTGACTGCTAGTGAATCGGATTGGGTGATGATTTTCAGGCTTTGGACCTAGAGACGATTAAGCCCCCGCAACAACCGCTCAGACATTCCAGCACACCTGAGTATTCCGCCCTTCAATCTGTGCACACAACTCATGAATCCGCGCAACTGCATCTCTTCTTCTCTCTTCCTCTCTATCCACATGCCATCCACGCGACGAACGCTTCGGCACGTCCTCCATCGTCGGGGTCGTAGTACGGTACATTGGAGAGGGTGAAGCCAACATGACGGTCACATCCAAGCTGAGCCTGGCGCCTCTTCATACCTCCTCTTGGATCGGACAGCTTATGCTGTGTAAGAACCCTGCTGCGGTGGTTAATAAACGATCTAACTGAACTGAGGGCTGGACTCCACCGACCATAGGTTCAGATATGATACAAAACTCTCAGAAGCAAGATCTCAGCTCCCGCTCTGCGTCCAACCGACGAATTGGTATTAGGTGTTGGATCACAGGGGCATAGCCAATATTTGATTTCTTGCCGAATCTCAACTCGAAAATAGTGGTTGGAGGCATTGGAATTGTAGACGGCTGGTGGCGCGGAGACCGCCCATCTGATTTGTCCATCATTAGGCTTATGGATAGCTGCCCCGTGAGCTCGTCGGAGGAGCTCGAAGAATGAATGCTCGTTAAGCAGGCGTCAGAAGTTGCCGTGTGATCGTGGGGCACTGCTAACACTGCCCAACACGCGACACCCAGGCCAGACAGAGAAATTTGACAATGCGCGCATTCGATGAGACGCGTCATTTTTAGCAAAGCGATCCATTTCCTAAAATAACGTGATTCTGTGTCAACTGATGGGTATACGATTTTTCATAGCCAGGCGTATAGGCCGACTCACCATTTCAATTCAAGCCACAAGCCACCTTGATTTTGGACGATCAACTCCCGCACCAGCTCTTCGCCTTGACATAGGCAGAATGCCGTGAATGCAAGGACATTGTTGGGAGACCGGCCAGGGCAACCGCAGAATGTTGTCGCAGTTGCATGGCACGAAGAGAACCCCCGAAGAAGCCGAGGTGCCTGGCTTGAGTCGGAGTTGCGTCGGTTTTTTTTCTTTCGTCCACAACGTCGACCACGGTCATTACAGTATTGCCATTGCTAAATTCTGCTACCGAACCGTCTTCTCAATGGTACCATCTGCTGGATACAAGATCTCCCATCAGTTCTATAAGTGCCTTCCACTGGGCTGCCAACTCTGTTACCTTCAATTGTCCTGAAGTGCCTCAAACCACGGACTCTTGTAGCAACTGGAAAGCTCTGCGAGATACAGAACTGCAGAGATCAGTAGGGATGTCTTCGCTTAGGCTGTTGTTAGCTAGCTTCTCGCATTCTAAGGTGCGGAAATCCATGCTTCGATGGCAGTGCTTGCGTGAGTTATCGTCCCGAAGGAGGTCGGTACAATCAATGTGGCACGGTTATCTGCCCCACTTGGAAGACACGTATCTTCACGCTCTGGCTTCTCTGCCTTTGCGGAAGGAAAGACTACAGTAACTAAACGGGATGCTGTCGAGCGGGCAATCTGATTCTGAAAGAAATTCTCGGTGGCGTACTCAAAATGATCTCCATGGATTGGTTGTCTATACAAAGCTACTACCGAAGCTCAGACATCCTGTTCCCTCACACGTCCCTCTTGGAACGGTGACACCACAACCGCGATGGGATCAAACCGAAAGGAAGTTTCTCAGACACAACGCGGCGTACACGCTTGCCTGGATTCCTACTGCGCCTGACGTACCCCGCAGGATCTTCAAGGACCTTGTCGCGAAGACGAGCTCCGAAGATAACAGTGCTGCACGCCGTGGCCGTCAAGTCCTGATTCATGCAGGGATTTGCTGACTGGTTTGATCACATGTGGCGAATAGGGACTATGGCTTCGTGATAAGCAAGTCCCTTTCATTTCATCCAAGTCACTACAAGGCAGACGAACATGTGAGCTGGAGTACCACGGGGTACGTGCACAACCCACGAGATGGTAAAGATCCGGGACATGAGAACTTGTTTTTGCCACTCACAGATGTTCGATCTAGAATTTGTAGACGCTGGCACCCTGAAATCGGTCCACCGCTCCACGTTACATCTTTTCCTCTCAACCATCCCATCTTGAAGCCCAAGACATGGAGCTCCGTCTCGCGAATAAACGGACAAGGACGGTCTTCTCCATAAACCCATAAGTGCCATGGCTCAAACGAGAACGTTCGACCTTCGCACCTCTTTGTCGGCTTGACACCCAGTTGACTGCGACAAGTCGATGCACGAATGTCGTGATCAGCTGAGACACTACGAGCGCGTGCGTTCCTGTCTCACTGAGCGACATCGGCTCGATAACTCGCTAGGGAATGTGGACAGAGTGGATTTATGGAGAAGAAGTGATCTACTTCATCTTGGAGTTCATTTACCGTGGGATCCGGAGGGGCATAGAGAGACATTTGCTGACACAGATTAATATTGGTCGTGATGAAGGTTCTCAGATTCTATGTTCCACTGTACATGTCCCTGGAGGGTCGTCATCTATGCCAGTACCTGGTGCGATTCCATGACTATGTGTTGTTGCGCAACAGTTCCGAGTTCATGCCGGTGGGAACAGATTATCGATGAGGCACTGCGGATAGACGCTTATAGAGAATGCTATAGTTGTGCCGTGTTCGGAATATCAGAGTGAACGCGTTTGCCGAGTCAAAATGAAGTGTTTGAGGGGTCGAAAATTTTATAGCGTCTTTTGAGCCATATCGCGACAATGGGGTTGACTCAAGGAGAGTTAGAAGGCCGAGAAATGAACGACTCAAAACAGAACTTCAATTTGCATCCGGTCGCGATCGGATACGGCCGAAAACACGCTGTTGACACGCTTTGCGGCGATTGTGGCAGCACTGCGTCACTCTCCCCGGATGCTTTCGTAGCATCTTATTTATCGTCAAATACCGCTTCAGTAAAATAACGGCGGTGCTCTCTTTTATACCGTCCGGCGCGTCTACCCACACGACCCTCATTAGTCCGGTCTTTCACAATAGCAGCTCCCCTTATCCGTTACCCCTGAAAGCAACAGGTATATATACCCCACCTGCCCATTTCAAACTGCCTCCTCAACATCACTTAGCACTATGAGCGAATACGGGCCACCCACTGAGAACGAGATACGGCAATGGAAGACCCAGCTCTCGCGCACCGCGAACTGGGTCTCGAACCACTCATCGCCGACCGCCTCTAGTCCGTCGTCCTCACGACCATCTACGTCTCGCACAAACTCCAATTCATCTCATTCTCATCATCGATCACCTACCTCTCCTGGCCAGCTACCTCCTCTACCTCCGGGGTTCAAATATGCAGCTCCCGGCACTCCCGTATCGTTCGCGACACAGAGCGCGACATATTATGTAGTTCCGCCGGGTCAAGACCCCGCAGCCTTCGTCGTACGTACTCTGTGTTTTGATAATCACTAGCCATGTATTGACACATGTCTATTGCAGAATTCACCTCAGGGCTCGTCCCCACATCGTTCGCATCATCGATCCTCTTCCCATCACCACTCCTCGTCATCTCGAACGTCGACGCCCCAACCACACAATCCTAGAATAACCACATCCGGAAACGTTAAAGTTACCTACGTAACCGGACCTTCACCAGGTCCTATGCGACCTCCGGTATATCACGCCTATTCTACACCATCACCCGCGTATATTCAGCCGAAAAAAGAAAAGCCACTTCTTCAAAGGCTGTTTGGTCTTGGTCCTTCCACACCACCGCCCAGAAAATCACACAGGCGAGAACGCAGACACTCGACCGGTGCTGGTGGCAATAGTCGCGACAACGGCTTAACGATTGCTTGGTGAACAGGTTTTGCGAGTGACGTCATCCATTACATTCTTCATTACACATTACAACTCTGGCTGTGATATCCACCACTGGTGTAGTCATCTGTAGAGCTTTATTATTTCCTTTCAAAATGTCCTGTACCGAGTTCCACCATACATATATCCACTTGGTCTATACCCTTATCTGTCCCGATCACACACATGTAACTCTGATCGACCTGCGATGACAGCTTCGTCAACCCCAAAAACCCAAAAAGGGAAATGTTTCTACCATTGCTATGAATGAAGCGACAGAAGTCAAGTGAAAGGCAAAAAGCTTACTTAGTTTCGGTTCCGTTTGACCAGCAAAGGAAGTTGACAACCTTGATCTTCCTCTCCCTCCACAAGCGGGAGCATAACAGACGCCCGTGTTCTCCTAGTGTCGTGTTCAGTCAAAGTGCTCCACGATGATGGGCAAGTCCACCAACCGGACTTTGGATGATGCCTCCGTCATTTCGAACGTAAAGTCATTGATAAATTGTATAAGGAATGTCTGGTATTCGATGATACTGCGGAAGAAAGTTCAATCGAGGCGAATGGATTTGTCGATGCGCAGCTACTTACGCGAACCGCCAACTGGAAACACCGGCGGGAGATTAATATTTGGTTCAGCCAGTGCAGTCAAGGTCGATCAACTTACCCGATACACGCGTGAATTCCTGCTCCGAAAATGCCCCTGGGATTCATTAATATCAGTATACCCGAAGAAAATCACGGAACCAGATGAAAACGAACAGATTGTTATATGGTCCAAGCTTGATACTCGGTTCCACCATTCCGAGCCACCGATCAGGATTGTAACTGTAGCTGTCTGGGCCCCATATTTCTGGAAGACTGTACATAAGGGTTTAGCACTCCGACGTATAGAACCTTCACTATGAACGTGGGACTCACCGATTGTATTGAGCATATGATGCGAAGACAGAAGTGCCCTTTGTGACAGGAATTTGAGTGATTGTTTGCCCGTCAGTCGTCTGGATCGGTTTCGAAAGAGGGATGATGGCGTCTCGCGTTGCCACCCGCGTACTCATCATGATAGGAGTGTGGAATCGTATGGTTTCCTGCCCCGCGTTAGTTGGAGTTTATACAGAGCCTGGATGGGCGCAACTCACTTTCATGACAGCGGTCGTGTAAACCATCTTTTCATAATCTTCGACTGGGATCTCGGAAAGCCCTTTCTCTTGAGCTTCACGGCTGAATTGAACGATTTCTGCTCGAAGCTTTGCCTGGATCTCAGGATGCCGAGCAAGTTCCCAGAGCGTCCAGGTAAGGGTTGTACTCGTCGTTTCTATGATCGAGTTAGTTCGCTTCATTGCGTACCCCTCGCGGCAGACACGTACCGTTTCCAGCTACCATCATAGCGCTATAAGTACAACGTCGTCAGACTCATCGCAGGCAACAAATGACACCCAGCTTACTTCATCTGTGCATAAACTTCCTCGTCCGAGAGCTTCGTCTGTTCGATTTCTGACGCATTTGACTTGACTGAATCACAAGTGAGTGAAAGAGGGGCAGTCAGAGATCGGAAAACAAACCCAACAGGCTCATGACATCTCTGCCTTCTTTGCCCATGATAAGGCGCTCGTTTTTCCTCGCGACCAAATCTTGTGCCACCTTGGTTGAAACCTCGAGGCTTTTGTTCATATGCTTGATACCTTTGCTTGGTATGTATTTCATGTACTGCACCAACGATGCGGGGAAGTAATTAGTGAAGAAACTCTCGGCGAATATCTTCCTTTTGCTGGGCAAGCCCCGAATAGTCATGCTGGTTGAAATGAATGAAATCCTACACGGCTGCCATACCGAACAAGATAACGCACAATAGATTTTGAAAGATGTTTGCCAGTTCATTGTCTTTATCCTCGATTGCACCAAAATCATAGTCAAAAGCGGCTGTGGCATACCCAGTCAGGATCGTCTCGATTTAGGAGGGCGCATACTTACCGTGACCGATTGCATCCAATGTCGCGCGAGCGATCTCCGCGGGCATGTTAAGGACTAAACATCCTGATTTCGCCATCGCGAGTCTGTCTTTCCAAACGCCACAAAGCTAGGGCCGCAGTGTCATAATGATTGTCAAATCATTATCAAGATAAGATACCTTGATAGCGGCCGTGCGAAATACCGGCGTCAAAGCCCTAGATTCCTTGGTTCCGAAAGCTGGAAGCATAACGCTCCGATGTCGCTTATGATCCTCGTCTAACAACTTTGGTTTAGGAAGACCCTGAGAACGGGATAGGAATTGAAGCTTACGCTGGGCCCATAAAATGCTCGGACCGGTCAAGAGTTTCGCCAATTGAACATTGATAGGGACTCTTTCGAAGGTATACCCCGATGTTTGCCATACGAATTGAATAATCTTAGGATCGGCTGTCATCAAGATGTTTTTCTGGATGCCACATGTCAATATCTGAAGATCCGGGGTACAAGTGATCGAGCGAATTGATTGACTTACCCCGCAGATACCCTTCACTCGCCATGTGTGACCAAATTTCTCGTACCATTGTCTCTCGATAACTCCCGCAGGACTCCTGTAGAGTATTCCAAGGTGTCCGAGCCACCACGATGGAGGCGATGGACCTGGGATGTTGGACAGACAGTTGAACCAGTACGAATAGATAAACTTGACCAGGTATACTATCGCAACCAGCGTACCTGCACTCAGCAGGACAGTTGATAGTATACCATAGGTATACATCGCAGGGTACATGTACATGGGGCTTGCTCGGTGGGGTGAAGAAGATTGTGCAGGAGGCACGGGATGTTATATCCCTGGCAATCATATAACCCATGAGGTCCCTAAATCAAACACATCGCTAATGGGCCATTATCCAGGTTCAAAATAAACGGATGCTAACCGGTGAACTTGTGTTCAGTAACGGTCTCTATAGGGTCCTTGCTGCCTCCCCGGTTTCAGCACACTCGTTGCCACCATGGCCAGATGATCATCCTTTAAAATTCCTGGCTTTCGGGCTCGCCTACACGGATGAGCAGCAGGAGTCCCTCTGTCCCGCAATGAGTGCCTAATGGAGAGCTATAGCCTCAGTAGAAGAACGGACTTAGGTACAAAATTCAGTATGGGGGCCCGATGAGGAGATAGAGGGTCCGGATCCGAAGGAGAAATATGGACAGGGAGAGTTCCTCGGGGCAAATGCGAAACTGAGTTACGATTGGAGTCTGCCGATCTTAGATATTCCACATGCACGAGCTGATAGCCACCGAGTCCAGTCTCATGACAAGCACGGATGCAGAGAGGAGGCTTCGGCATCTCACGAACGTCGGCTAGCGTCGCAAGCCGGTGCGGACTCGGCACCTTGTCCCGGAATACAACAACAGCGAACTATATTCGATCAAGTATGAGGGCACGTTTTGAGCGAGAGATATCGTCGCAGCGAGCATTTTAGCCTCGAACATCCAGATATCGACGCACAATGATCTTTCTCGATACTCACAGGTAATGCAATATCCGTAATCCGACGGGTCTGTTTACTTCTTCGACGCCGTCATTCGAAGTCTCGAAGATCATATATTGAGTTGGTGAGAACAACCATCTGCCATGACATACACAGCATCCAGATGACGGCGTCACATTTTCTCTCTCGCATTTACCCCTACTGAGGACTACTCGGGCTACTACTCCGCGCTCAATCCAGGGAATGTCCCAACAGACCACTGACAAGTCGCTGAAGCCCAAACCAATAATAGTATGGTGTCGTGAGTTTTCCACAGCCAGTCCAGAAACAAATTTATGGCTTGTCCCAGATACTAGATCTTGTTCTACGACGCTAGTTCGAGCGTTTTCACAACATCCTGATGTCAAGGTGTCCCAGGATCCATTCATCCAGACCATAACCGCTTCCCATATCGATAATGTCGACGTTCATCAGACCAGAGAGCCCTCACCATGGCAGAACGTCAAGCGTATTGATATTGCAAACATGTTTTCCGAGAATAGATTGCCTATCTTGGATGATGAAACCCAAACCATTGTGGAAGGACCTTATGACAGAAAGATTGTCCTCGTCAAGGACATGGCTCAGTGTGCCTTTCGCGGCGAGGCACTTGTCAGTATTCGAGCCGACTTGAATAACTTTCGAGCCCCGAAGGGTTCAACCCCTTATGTGGTCCCAGACCCAATCGATGCAACCCCGGAGAATCCGACCGTTTTTCCAGTGTCCCTGCTCAGGAAATTCACACACGTCTTCCTTGTCAGGGAACCCGAGGTAACTCAACCCTTTTCTCATCTCGTTCCTGGAATATAATAATTGTCTCCGTCAGAGGACTATTCCATCCGTCGTCAACGGCGTGCATCAGCTTGAGAGCGAGTCATCGGAAGGCATGGGTGTCCAAAGAGATCCTTCTGGATATATAATGTACCGTGAGCAAAGGATACTATACAACTTCTTCGCAGATCCCAAATCCGAGTTCAACGCCTTGTCGGGGGACGATGAATATGACGGATACATCAAGCAGCCTCAACTGCCTCCCCTAATTGATGTATCGGATCTCCTTCGAGATCCGCCTTCTGTCCTGGAGCAGCTTTGCTCCGCGATTGGACTGGAATATACCCCATCCATCTTGCAGTGGTCCAATGATAAACCTAGGTAAGACTTAACAATAACTCGCCGCCCAAAAAATAACCCTCTGGCAGCAAGGAATTTGACCTTCCGTGGCGTGCTTTGTACAAACACGCAGAAGAAAGTACAGGCTTTGATGAAGACAATAGGACGCACGAGGAAATTCTCAACGGAGTCAGTCCGCAACGTCGTGAACTTGTTCAAAGTTTAATTCAACGCTGGCGCCCTGATTATGAGTGAGTGCCGTAGAGCGGCTGGAATATATCCTATTGATGATTGATCCCCCTCACAGGGTCAGTGCTGTAGTGTCACCACTGCTTGTCCTCCGTCTTACGATATTTTAGTACCTATTCTCTCGCCGAAACATCCGCGCTGTCAAATAGGCTCGGGTATATTACTGTCACCACTGTCGATAATCAATTCTACTCCTTCAATATCAAAAAAGCATCATCGTGAGGGACCGTAGAAACACTGAATTTTCTCAAGAACATTCGATTTTTTGCGCCTTTCGGGCATACAAGAAATCACTCTCAATACAAGTACAAGGTAGTAATAACAAGACGATAATCAAAGGCTACAATGGCACCCCCTCGAGTACCTAAGCTACAGGGGATCCTTTCTTTCTTCTTCGGAACATAACTTCTGCCGATGGATTTGGAAGACATGAGGTGTTGAAATAGACCGGAGGAGGCGCGGTTCCAGTGGCTGTCTTGACGTCATAATTGATCAAGATATATGCCAACATTGTCTTCATCAAAAGCACGGCGAAAAATCTTCCGGGGCTAATAAACTTTGTTCAGATTTATTTGGATATAAGCAAGGATGGACACGAACCAGGCATGCTTTCCGATTCCAAATGGCAGAAAATCGATGCCAACGCTGACTGCGTGATGCTTCGTGACCTCTCCTGCTTCTCTCATCTTTTCAAAACGGAATGCATCGAATTCCGTTGCGTTTGCACCGTAGACTTCGGGATCTTTATGTCTTCCAGCAGCTATACCTTGAACAAAAGTTCCTTTCGGAATAAAAGTTCCGTTAGACAGAGTGAAATCTTTGAGTGCAATTCGGAGGCTGGAAACTAGAGGACAATGATCAACGACTGTGAGATTATAAATAATGAGGAGGTCCTACGATCTCCAGCGCCTCGAAGCCGCATGCATTCTTTCACGAAACTGTCCAGTTTATGGCATCGGCCGAGAGCTGCCCGAGTCCAGCCCTCTTCGGCGATAACGGCTTCGACCTCTTCACGCAGCGGAGCAACGAACTGTGGCATGGTCGCTATGAAGATCAAGACATGGCTAAAGCTCTAATGCTAGGAAGTCAGAAAGATGTTTCGTCGTTTCGAAGCCCGGAGAATTGACGTACGATTGAGGTCGTGCTACCGGAAACGAAGTTCATCATTAGAATTCTCCTGCTTAGCTCTTCTGGTTTCTTTTCGACCCCCGTGGCTTCGTCCATGAGGAAGGACAGAAAATCAACCTATTTCCAATCAAGATCGAAGCAAGCAAGCCGGATTGAAGAACGCACTGGTTTCTCCTCGTAGTGTTTACCATTCGCGTCCATTGCCTCGTACCGGCTTTGGATCTCAGGGAGAAGTTTCTCGCAAGCCCTCTTCGTTGTCGCTGCCACGGGTATCACAAATCGAGAAACAATTCTGGAAATCGCAGGTCATTTTGATGCCTTTCATTCATTCAACTTACTCACCCTTTCAAGAATACAGGGAACATGCGGGTTATCTCTGCTCCCATGACTACGTCTAACGTATAACGGATGCCCATTTCCACGAATTCTTGGTCTCGGCATAGAGGTAGTCCAACAAATGTTCGATTGGCGACTCTTGCAGTGATCTGAGATACACTGTTCATCACACTAAGAGAGACCCATTCGTCACCACCAGGACGAATCTTGTCCGAGAAGGCGCTCGACACTTCATCGATAATGTCAGGAAATAGAGCGGTCAAGCTCCGCGTGAAGTTTGATCGAATGATAGGGACGTGATATTGATTTTCGGCCACGTTAGGACCCATGGTATATTCGACTTGCAAAAGCTGATATGGCACGTCACGCAAATGACGGAATCTACTCGAGAAACACTCACCTCATCTGCCGCCTCTGAAAAGCCTAGTACATCATCGGGTGCTCTCTTCATCTCATCGATGAACTCTGAAGAGGTCACAAGCACGATCCATCTCGAGAAATCCGCAACTTTGAATATGTCTCCATTCCCGCGATACTTGTCATAGCCCTCTTGAACAACCTGGTCGCCATGACGGAAGTATCGATAGGCTCCAAGATAAGAAGTGAGCGGTCCAGTTGGACCCAAAGCTGGTACATCAACCTGAACGCGTGGCGATGAATTTCCGAAATAATAGCAGACAATGAGCGCAACGTACCCAACTTTTCCACCTAACAATATATGCCTTGACAGCGCTGTATAACAACAAAGCGAGGGACGCAGCGACCCAAGGATGACTCTGGCACGTCGCCAGCAGTTGGTTGAGGTCCATCATCGTACGACGGCGAGGGAAAGCCGGAGAGCGAAATTTCGATCATGTCGAGGGAATATGGGCGCAGCACAAAGACCGACGTCAGGATGAGGCGGGGAAATAGTTCCCACGCCCCAGCTTCTTTCGGAACCGAAATTACTCGTTTCGGCTCGGCTGACCTAATCCGGAAGCACTTGAGATTTGCTCCCGACGAATGCAGTCGCTGCCACTCGCAATGGAGACAATCTTGATCAACGAATGTTAGATACTACTTTTTTGGGTGTTCAGTCTCCTCAGATGCTGTTCAGGCGGCTGTACCAACGTTTGACAAAGACATAAACGGCTCGAGAAGAAGTTAAATCTGTTCATTGGAAATCAGGGGAATGGTACGACGTCTAAGAGCTGGAATCTTATAGATGATGACGAACGCGATAGCTCAGACTACTAGTGTTTATCGAGTGCGGGCATCTGTGTCCTCACGAAAAAACTCAAATAAATACAAGACGAGATTAATTTCTTCAATATATGATATATCACATTCGATGGAGAAGATCGAGCGCTCCCTCTAGAGAAACTAGGATTCAATATTCAATCCACAACTCGCGCGCGGAGAGGAAGAATCGGGGTTTGAAAAGTCATGTCAAATCCAGTGTCTCAAACACGGGACCAAACAAGTCGCTCAGAGTCGAACCTCGATGTCGATTCGTCGTCGTCGGGCTCTCGACACCTGAGTCCGAGTCACCATCGGCGCAAGGAAGCCGCGACCAATGTGTCTTGAAGGACATCCATGATGCCCCACTATCTCACCTGAGACGGGGTGAAATGCTGGTCAGCCCCTATTCAGATGCTCCCAGACATGACCATCTCGCTACCCCCGATCTATCGTGCTCGATGAGCTCGTCGCTCTCCACTATGGAGGGCACGCTCACAACAACCCTTGCCCTTGTGTAGCGTCGAGCGATGCCTTCATCCTTTCGCTCTGGTGGACCGAAAAGCCCCAGCAGTGGACTCGTATCTTTGCTCTCTTGAGAGATCTCAGGTACGACGCAGGGAGGCTCTGAAGAGCTATCCGTGTGAGAGGCTTTGTCGTCTTTTCAAAAGTTCGACAGAGCCTTGGGCCGTTCACCTCTGATTTCTCCAGTACTACTGAAGTGTATACTGGGTATCAAATAGGTGCACGGGACGGACATGTGTTCTGCCAGGCAGTTCATATGACCTTTGATGAAGGAGTCTGTTTAAGCATATGAGGATCGCGAGGTAGCATCAAGAAGAGATGTGCATGCATCTGATGGTCAGCCGAGCTTCGGTGACTGGGCACCCAATTTTTCGACTCCTCTCTGCTTCGTGCAGATTTGGTTGCTTTGGTTTTTCTTTCTCTCAATGGGATCACCCAAAACTACGTCCCGACAGTAGATATGTAATATGCAGTGATAGGACTGAGTAGTGTCAACGTTCAGAGATCTAGATAGAAACGGAACTATTGTTTACGAGGTTCACGCTGATGGTTGTAACCCAACCGGATGTGAATGCATTGTGTTCCGTCATTTGAAGGCATGCCGTCAGCAGTTCTCCTCCTGTTCCCATTCGACCGTTATGTTTTTTTTTGTTCAAACGCAACGGAGGGCCCCGCTATAGTTGGGTAATATGAAATAAATTGTCTAGCTATGTTTCCGAGATCATTGGAGTGATCTACCAAGTACGTTCCCGCTGTAATGTGCGAAAGTCGCCAGATTATACTGTTCTCCGAGGGCGCTCCGAGGGCGATTAGCATGTCGCGCGCAAGGTTTGCCGAGCGTCGACTCCAAGCTCCGAGGACGATGGGCATGGCTACAACTCAACTGGGCTCTCCGCATAATGATGAGAGCGTTGACCATTGAAGCATGGTCCCGTCTATACAACACGCATATCAAAACGGGTTCCACATTTCTACTACTACCAGTACGTAATGTCATCCAAAGCAGTCAGAGAACTAAAGTTTCAAAGCAATTCAAGTCCACTCGAGAAGCACGGATCGAAGTAACGAAGCAACCGATGCAATCTAGAATCATAACTAAATCCCTTCCTGGCCGATAGCATTCATGACATAGGCGCGATCGGCTTCTAAACTGGCAATGCGATCCTCTAGATGGGCCTTGACATCCTCCAGATGGGCGATGCGAGCAATGTTGTCAGCCTGTGCGGCCTCGGATGCAGCGTTCTGATCCTTGAGATAAGCTATTTCAACGGCTTGGTTCGCGGAATGAAGTCTTTCAGGCACGAGTCAGTAGAGATGCATGATGAGGGATGACCGAAATATCAACGTACCGAATGCGAGCGAGATCACTTGACGCAAAGATGCTTCAGCTCAAAGTATGACAATAGCAAGCCAAACACTCACTCTATCAATCTGCAAGCATGGTTCATGACATCCGCTCTACCCCGAATATGAGCCATCTCATCGGCGCCAAGATGGTTTCCAATCGACTCTTGAAGGCGATGGGCGGCGTCCGCAATTTTTTGCCGAGATCTTTGCTCGCTGAGACGCTGATTATGAGCCGCGGTATCATGTCCCTTGAAGGTTTTTGAGTCAGAATTGGAAGAATGAGATGGGGGTTGCGGCTGTACATGTTGATACTGAAGGTTGTTGGCTGCATACCGAATGAATGTAGTGACCACAGAGAGCTAAGGATTTCAGTGACATACTATGGTTAGACATATTCGAATAGACAGTAATGTTCTTTCGTGCAAAAGCCTTGTCGTCGAGAGGAATGTGAAGAGGAACCAGAAGGTACGAGCGCCAATGACAGGCTCATTTAAGTCGCATTTTTGCCATGGCGCAAGGGATGATGATGTGCATGGCAAAAATTTCGGGTTCGCGTCAAGGAGATGATACAGTAGAGTTTGGATCTTAGGGATTTGAGGTGTAGTCTACGCTGAGGAAGGTGCATGAGAACGTCGAGGGTGGGCTCAGTAATATATCTTGCGAAGTCGAAAGCTAAGAGGCTTGATTAGATGGAGACGAAAGGCCGGCTGAACAGGATTTACACTGAGAACTCATGCCACTCTGCAGCTTTTGGAACCCAGAGAAGGCATATTCTGGGTGGAACACCCGGTCCGAAGAAATAGAGTCAACTCGGCTCCGCAACCGAAATTGATCAAGATAAAAGCCGGATTGTTCGAAGCGTCGTGATTTGCGTTCGCCGGTACATGGACGAACCCGCCAAATTACTCGAATGGATAGAGGATTCCTCGGGTGATGCTGTTTTGTGGACGGAAATGTGCAATATTTTTGTGAAATCTGATTTCGATGAGAGCATCTAAGACCTTCGGTCTGAACCAAGCTGATGTACGTTAGAACACGGGTGCAAGACAACTCAAACGATAACATACTGGGAGCGGAGTAGCGACATTCGGTTCCCAGAACATGTAATCGCAACACATGGAAATTCTGATCGGCATGCTTCAATGGAGGTAGGAACATATTTGATTGGCGATCACAAGGAAAGATGCCCCAATGTGGTCGAACAATCACAGCGGCTAAGAGTGCGTTCTCCGACGGCCAGGGAAAGCAATTCAAAGGTGTGAAGATGTATATAGATGCGCACTGAGATGGCTGAACCTTGTAGGATGTAAGCGGCCGGTTTTGAATAACTACAGATCACGACGCACCATTAAAGACCCTGTCAAGCCGCTACACTCATGAATGCCATTGGTTTGCCACACCCCTTGCTTGACTTCCAACGCAAGCACACACCACCCCTTTCCATTTTCATCCGTCCTCCCTCTCTCAGCTCCATTGGATTGACCCGAGTACCGACGGGTTACGACATAGGCGACATTGGTGATCTCACAGATCTGCTTCAAAAGGTAAGTGTGAATCAATTCTGGTAGCACCAACGAGATGACCATGGAAACGCCTGCGAACCTTGGGCCGCTTCCGGGAATCATAGACATCATATGACTCAACTGTCGACACTTTCAGCTCTACCGTGACCGATCGCTGGAGATCTGCGTTGGAAGAGCAGGTGACATGCCTTCATGAATGTGCCAGTAGAAATCGTAGAAGCCATGTAGATGCGGCCAAAAGCGATCCAGACGAGAATTTGAAGACGCGCGTGGCGGTCGTACCCAGGCTTTCCGAAGGACCAGTCATGACAGTAACAGTCGCGGTAGTCAAGTGGTTGAATCAGGAGGTTTGGGGACACAGAAATAGAGAGGAGGGGCCAAGGCGAGAGGGTCGCGAGTGAAAAGGCACAACAAGACAGTCCACTGCACGGTTTCCTGACACGGATAGAGCGTTTGATGTCTTTCCAACTTCTCAGGCAGCATGCAGGGCCAGTCTGAGCCGTAGGCGAGATGAACTTGAACGCCGAACCACTTGGGGTGCTTAGCTGTTCCAGATCGAGGCACAGGTACTGGTGGGAATGCAATTAAGCAATGGGCTGTGCGTAGCATTAAAAGCCACATTCTTGCCGCTGGCAGGGAGGAGGTCGACCGGACCTCTTCGCATTTGAGAGAGATTATGAGGAGGAGGGACACTGGTTGGCAAGTGTCTTGCATGTGTGATCCTGGGTATCGCGAGGCCCCTTCTCTTAATGCCGCGACCGGACGTCTTGCCATACCTCGAGCTATCTTTCGCGGTGTGCTCCCTTGAGACATGAATGAGTGAGACGAAATCTTCCGGCCTCCGAGAATCAGACACAACGAGCCCGGAAAGAAAAGATCTGGGACCAAGAAGCTCGACAGAGTTGTCGAGTCTCTCACGCTGCGGGTGACGAGAAGAAGTTTTACGAGAAAACATGGCGACAAAAGGGCCCAACACAGCCCGCTTAGCGTTGATATATGTGGCGAAATCCTTCAACCACAAATTTCTTCTCCTTCCTCTCCTTTTCTGTGTGGTGTTTCGGAGGCTACAGAAAAGAGTGGGAGTGCGAGAGATGTTTCTGAACACAAGCGATGGCGTTGCGTTGGGGACGCAGCAGTAGCGGAGAAGCAGGTAGATTGGCTTGTGCTGGATAGACGGCCGATGTCATGGACCGATGCTGCAGCGCTTGAAGGTAGAGACTGGGAGAGCAGCCTGAAGGACAGCTCGCCGTCAGGGAACAGAGGATTGCACACGGCCGGAGCCGATATCGCGATCCATGGAGATATTGACCAAAGACATGTGGATGCTGTTGTACTGTGAATAAATAAATATACACCTCCCAAAGGACTGTGCAACGAAGATTGTGAGATCTCGCCTCAATGGTCATGGCCATGGAACACGTCATCAACCTTGAAAAACCATATTGCCATGCTTCGGCTCCTGGGATCCCGGCAGGATATTGACAAGCTCAAGAGACTGAGCGTTCATCACTTGATGATCAAAGAGCCCTCTGGCACACTCTCGTGCACAATGATCGTTGAAATTGAAGCATAGCCATGATCATAGGAGGAGGTAGGTCGACGCTGGCATGCCGGTCCAGCGCTAGGTCTCGAGGAATGTCTCAGGATTCAAGTGATCGTTCCGAAGTATGTATTCGAGCAGTATAATATACAACGAGGTGCTAAGCTGACATAATACCCCCCAAAGAAACTTTGCAAGGCATGCCGCTGCGGACTTGGATGGTGTGCACGAGATTCCTGAACCTGTCACGATAATAGTAATCAGAGCAGTGATCAGCTCAATAAAGCCTTTTGGTATGGTGTGTGAATGTGAAGCAAGAAGCATCACTCACACGGCTACGGATATGCGCTCACTCCTACCCCAGGACTTACATACTAGCAGTAAGTCACAAATGGCAGACGCAGGCTCAGGCAGCGGCGCTCGGACCATCGATAAACACAACACAACAATCGCGCGCGGTGTTAGCGAGAAGAAATATAATGTAATGGAGCATAATCGACTTAGCGTTGACATAATATCGAATCCAGCAGCGTGACACATGGGTCTGGTAGGTCATAACGTTTTACAACGACTTTCTGTCCTTCGATGAAATCAGGAGTACCAGTGCCTATTGATTGAGATGCATCTGCGCTTGGGTGGCAATGGGTGCACGTGTGAGTCTCTCTACTGATGTTACGAAAAGAGCTGCCCTGGCAAGCGCACCAAACGCTCAATGGAGGATTCTGAGCACCCAGAGATGTTATGTCTTCAAGGACTTATATAGAAGGCATCGATACCGGTGTATGCCCAATTGATGAATAGGCAGTCCATATTGAGGAGTCGCAGCTTGTCCAGGAAGCTGATACGCCGCTATGGGCAGAAATTGGCAAGACGCGATAAGCATAGTATTGGAAGAGGTAGACCTTCGCCGTGGTCGCACTGCATATAGGATTGGGATCTAGCGAGTAAGAGGCCGTGGTTGCTCTGCGTATGAGACTGGAGTTTGGCAGGTAGGCAAAACAGGTTGGAATCGTCGGCGTGGCTTTGACTTATCGGGGGAGATTGTGTCTGCGGACATCAGATTAGTCCGTTAGACAGTTTATTAGTGACAAGATACAGTATCCTCACCAATAGTTGATAGAGGTCACGCAATTGATCGGAAGACTGACGACGATAATCTCATCGAGTCACATCGGTGGATTGTGAGAACCGAATCCGTATCTTCTGGGAGGGCCAAGTTGATCCTGATCGAATTTCCCTTTCCAAGCACCCGCTTCCCTAGACCTGTCATCTCCGAACGATTCGCTATCTCCTCAGCGACCCCCGACGATGTCTTGTCGGATCTGTGGCATGGTGCGCAGCATGGCGGCAACGCCTTGTTCAGAGCTTTCTTTGCGCGGTAGCGAATCGGATTGAGCGGCACCTTCAAGAGTCTGGAACTGGGGATCATGAGAACTGTTGCAGAAACCCAAAGACGCTCTGGCACACCTAGAACTTGCGACCATCGATCTGTTGGATATCTCATCGCGTGCTCACATCTCTGATCTTCTCTGCCTCTCCATCTGTGTGGCATCTACGCAGAGGACAGGCCGATAGCATGACGCAATAAAGATGGCGAAAGGACTTGGAGCGTAGGGTATGCATGTGACGACAAGTTCCAGACTTGGCTTCGTCCCCAAGGAAGTCGAACGGATGTCCGAAGAGCGATCCAACCCTTGCGGGAAGTGAAGCTATACTTTTCATGACTGTGTGAGAGACTCATTAGCACAGATCCTCTGAGAGACGGCGCTCGACACCTTACCGATGATGCGAAGATACAACCACTCTGCCCCCCTGAAGCAGGAGCCGATAAGGCGGATAAGCTGCAAGCTATACATCACGATCAACCTGAACACATGGCGGTCAAATTCCGAATCGTCGCAAATAATTAGCGGGATTGCACACTCACTATTTCACCTGATCAGGTATCAACTGAACCAGAAGCTTACTAAGTAAAATACACCGCCCGATTCAGCTCGGCTGAAGTTGCAGCTGCGTGAGGTTTGAAGTTTGAACGTTGGACGTCGGACGTTGGAACTTTCATTTTCTCCCTTGTGCCGAGCTTACTAAGCTCGCTAAGATCCGAGTCTAAGAATAAGTTGAGATGTCGGAGTCTGGAAATGAACCCGGCAAGTCCGGCGTTTCCAAACACGGGACCAAACAAGTCGCTCAGCGTCGATCCTCGATGTTGATTCGTCGTCGTCGGGTTTCCGACACCTGAGCCCAGGTCACCGCCATCGCAAGGAAGCCACGACCAATGTGTCTTGAAGGACGTCCATGAAACTCCATATCTCAACTGAGACGGGGTGAATTGCTCGTCAGCCCCTATTCAGACGCCAGCCCAGAGAAGACGATCTCGCTCTTTTCGATCTATCGTGCTCGACACGCTCGTTGTCCTCCATCGTGGAGACTAGTGCTATACTTGAACCTTGCGCCCGCGTAGCATCGAGCGATATACTTCATCCATGTCCTCAACCGGGTCAACGCGAAACCCGTTGAGGGCCACCTGTCACCTTACTTTGCAGGGTGATTGTGACAGGTGCAGCGTACAATAGGCATAGAAACCCCTTGTGCGCTGGCTTGTTTCATGAGTTGGTACGTGTCGACCACGGTGTCGACGTCCTCCTTCATGAACTCGCATTTCCCTGGACGCGATCTCTCCCTTTATGCTGAAGAGTATATCGTTGGAGTTGATAGACATGTCGGGGAGCCGCCACATATGTAGCTGTTCTCGGTTGCATATGTGTGCTTCGGATGGAGGTATCTTCGCGAGCATATGAGGATTCGAGGGAGCATCACGAAGGGATGTGTCTGTGTCTGAAGGTCATAGCTTTGGTGACTTGGCACCCAATTTTTCAACCGTTCTCTGCTTCGTGCAGACTTTGATACACTTTTCTCCTCTTGGAGTGTTGGAGGCTCCGTCTGTAGACCATCTAGCGCACATAGATAATCAATGTTTAGAAATGCCATCACCCTTCTCGGTGTACACACAGCCGGTTGTAAGTCAACTTGATATTTAACAATGGGACTCTCAGTTAGACTATTCAGGTTCAAAGAACTGACGTTGGAACTTTTTGTTGAGTGTGGAACATTGGTGTTGAATTCAAATGTGTCTGCGAATACACGAATGACGACGTTGACTATTCAAGCAACTACTAGTAATGATACACCGCCGAGGATCAACAAAACATATAATCAGATGCGAAGAGGAAAGATGACGATGCAGAAACATTAGGACCATAATCGGGAAGGTTGATTAGTTAATCGCGATGCGAGATGGCGCCTGCTCGGGGCCGTTCTTCGGAAAGGTCACAGTGAGGACGCCATCTTCCATCTTAGCGCCAATGTCCTGTGGCTGCAGAAAGTCAACAACAGAGCTCTCGAAGTATGACATCAATTGTACATACCTTAATTCCCTTCGGCAGCTGGATGCTCCTGGAGAAACTTCCGAAGCTCCTCTCCTTGACTGCGTATCCTTCCTCGTTATGTTCCGAGGACCGTTCGCTCTTCCCAGAGACCGTCAGCCGAGAGTTAGAAACGTCAATATTGACGTCCTCTTTCTTCAGGCCTGGGAGCTCGAACGTGGCAGTCACTGTGTTTCCTTCGGTGTTCTCGTGTATGTCCATCCTAAAGACAGTTGTTACCAACTCGAATTCTTAGATAGGTTGAGAGGAAGGTACATACCTAGGTGTCAAGGATGTCGATTGTCTGGTAGAAACCGCATTACGGTTGCTCGGTTGAGTGCGAGTCTCAAAAGCTTCATCGAATAACCGATGAAAGTCGTCGACGGTGAAGAAGGGGTCGTAGTAGAATCGACTGAGAGACATGATGGTGTGTAGAGTTCGAGAGTACTTGATATGCGAGTTGAAGTCTTCTGAGGAGGAGAGGACGACGAAGTGAGCCTCTTTTATAGTCTTTCATCCCCTCCTTCCCAATATTCTGGAATATTCCGAGGATAACTGCTTTTGGAATGTGGAGATGTAAGAATATTCGAGACAGATTTCGAGCGTTCCAGTGTGATTCGAATGTCGTTCAAGATGGATCAGCTGACTTGGTTTTGCAGACACCTCGTGATAGTGCAAAGCTGCTGAAGGAAATCGCAGCCTGGAAAGTGCTCGTGAATGCGCCACCGAAGTGTTGTCTGAGTCAGCAAAGAAAGTATACACACAGGTCAGACCGGCTTGCAAAGGGCTCTCCAAGGCATGTTTCGCGAAAATTCCAGACACATTGCGTAGAGCAAGAGCCGAGTCCGATCGACCGGATTCATTGGCAGATGAGGATGGGTCCACCCTAGGCAGCCAGTTCCAATATTCGTATAGTCAGATCATTAATCAACCGATGAAATATTGCAAGTGGCTGTCGAGCTTTAATTCACCGAGAGAGAGAGGGTGCACTGCAGCTCATCGAGTAACGCCACAACAAGACCGGGTGCAAAATTTCGAGACAGCCAGAAAGAGGGAAGCGAATGATGCCGATTGGCTCGGCAGAAGTTTAAACTCCGCCAAAGTTTGCTTCCGTTGTTAGCGTCTGGGCTGGTCTGGCAAGTAGCCTGCAACCGTTTAGTGCCGTTTTCGAAGCGAATTGCCTCACGGAGACCGCCATCGATAAGGATAGAGATCATAGAATTATTCCTACACTTTTCATGGAAAGTTCTGGTTTGCGTGTACGACGGTTGTCCAACTTCCTTCTAACTAGGACCTGAGTGAGGAGGATTCTGGACGGGTAAAGTGCATGCGAAGACGAAAAGTAGAAACGTGTATGATGATAACCTAAATGATAATGATGAATGTACGTATGCTACTACGAACCCCGTTCACTCTCGGGATAGTCTTGAACGGCTCGACCGTCTCGGGACACGAGTGAGAGTGGAAGCAATCAAGCTTGGGGGTGATAAAACATCACAGATGTCGGGTGCCAGCAGAACCAAAGAGAAAAACACATGAATCCAAAAGAAAAAGAGGAAAAAGAAGGAAGGAACTAAAAGGCAAGAAAACTAGAAGTACACAAAGGCACCCGGCATCCGGATACCACCACCTCGATGGTATCCCCCCTTTTGAAGTTTTGATACAAAGCTATTGAAAGTTGGGAAATTTGGAAAGTAAGAAGTGAACCCTATAAAATCGTTTATGGAAAGCTATCGAATATGATATGCCGTATTACCAGTGGAATGACGCCTCAATGAAGGCTTCGAGTTTCTTCTCAACCTACGACCACGATTTGGATCCGCGAGAGGAGGTGGTATAGGTGGGGGTTTCTGATTAGAATTGGTGAATCCGAGGAATCTCTTGAATGAGAACCCTTCTTTGCTTCCGTTCGGACTGCCGTTTGTTGATCTCTGATAAAATCAAGTCGAGGAAAGATGGTTTCCGAGGAAGAACGGAGACATCTCATCAACCTCCTGGGAGAGATCGAGGAAAGACAAGACGTACCCTCATCCTATCATCCGTCGGGATCATGTATTGAGCAGGCGGAGGCGAATGGCGGTGATGCATGGCACGAGGGAAGGTGCGAGGGGTTGCATACGGGTCTCCAATTACCGGTTGGGCAAGGTAGACTGTTTGCGGGACTGACGAGCCGCCTGGTTGTGTGATTATTGATGGATATGAATTTTTGGAGGGTGGCGGTGGCGTTACTGGTCGACCGCGACGAGGACTCGCCGTCTGATGAGCAGTTGGAAGCTGTGTGGGATGGATTTCGGGTTGATAACGCGTCTGGTACTGAGGCGGTTGAGGGGCAACAGGTACGGCTGTATAAGGTTGGTGGGAGTATCGATGATCGCGAGGAGGGGGAGGAGCAGTGTGGTAAATATTGCCCTTGGTAGGATAATATCCATGACCCGATTGTCTCGGTTCGTCCACGTGTCTCCCGTAGTCAGTTGTGCGCGGCATTCTTAGGGTGTGATGTGAATGAGTAGGTGACGCTGCACGGTGAGGTCGGTAGTGAGATTGGGACTGGGATTGAGAACGGATCGAACGTGTATAACGCGAGTGCCGATCAACGGCTATCGAGCTTTCGCTGCTGCCGTAATCTGATGGAGGAGGAGAGTGCGGTGAAGCATAATGGATGGTATGATACTCAGGCATCGGGTCCGTAGGCCGCTGCCGACCCTCATGTGGTCGATGGTAGGCGGCGTAAGGATATCCAGGCCCTCGATCAAACGAGGAGCTTGAAGCCGAATCCGAATAATCAAGATTAGAATCGGGGAAGGAATAAGCATCGGAAGGTGTAGCGGTATAATTAGGATGAGAAAGAGCGGCAGAAGGAGGGACTTGGGGGACTTTGGCCTGAGTATCGACCCAACGAGCGACACGTGCCATCTTGGAATTCATAGGTGGCATCGGGACACGTTTAACGACAGTGGAGGGGGTCGAGGTGAGGACGCCGTACGGAATAGGGAGGGAAGTGGGGATATTGCCTGAATCGCTGGCTTCAGGAGTCAATTTTAAGTAGACTAACGGTGGGGCATGAGCTAGAAAAGGCCGCAGCTGCGCCAAAGGAAGCAAGCAGTTCGACACAAGTGGGAACAGGAAGAGACCAGTGATGCTGACGAGTGACAGAACAGACGTTGGGGGTGACGTAGGTGGGGTGGCAAGCCTCGAGCCTCGAGGCAAAGGACCCCCGATGGTGGACTCGGGCAGGCATTCCCTGAGATTTTTTGAGATGGCCTTCGTGTCGGGGGGATACAATCCAGTGTTCAGAGTTCATGCTCTCGCACATTGATGTAGGCAGAGAGCGTCGCGTCTCATTTTCCAGGAACGTTGCATTCGGCGATCAAAAAGACGCGAGAATAGCGTTGGGACTAATGTCCATCGATCATGCGACCATGTCATTTGATCATTGAGTATCCGCATCAGATGAAGAGTTCTTAGAATTTTCAGAATTAAACAGAAATGAGAAACTGCCAACAGCTGGAACACTTTGACTGCTTTCGGAGTGCACGTTGGTGGAGCGTGGTTATTTCAGTTCAGGCACCAATGATAACATGCTGCTCAGAGCAGATACCACCGATCATGGCATGGGCAGAGACAAAAACAGCGGTAGCAAGAAGTCAGCGGTTGTTATGGACGTTGAGTCGAAGACAAAGTCTAAATCCCCTGAGTGACGTTCAATCATCCGAGTACGTCAATTATGAGAAATCTTCCATTACGTCATACTTGGGAGCGAACCAATATAAAGCGTTTATTGCACTTTGCTCATAGCCTCTCAACACACTCAACCCACGCCACGACCAGACTGAAAGAGGTACAATGGTACGTGCATTCGACACGATCACAAAAATCCTATCAAATGAAACACTTCTTGATGAATTATTATTAGGGTTTCGACGAAACAGGTAATAAGAGAGTCAAGTTTCAGCAATCAAAGAAGACTCATTTCACTTAGAACTCAGAACCGAGAAACAGGCCTCCATCATCCAAAGACTAGCCAACGAGCGAGGAGTCACCGTCGACACGGACGACTTCACCAAAGCAGACGCCAAACACGAGATTGACAAACTCAGAGCAATGGAGAATCCCGTCCGCGCCCATTCTCATTCACATCAATTGCGATCCAAGCATGGAAATATGGGTTCAGAAAGAGCCCAGGATGATAATCCGAAGGTCGTTCATTTTCGTTCGACGGAAAGCATCATTTGATCCATGTACGCAGGATAAACCTTCTTCGAAATTCTCTGAGCCGATGACCGAGCAGCAGCGCAGATTCATTGCAGTTATGGCGAAAGAGGCGGGGGAGCCAATACCTCATAAGGGAGAACTCGATAAGGGAGATGCGGGACGCAGGATTCAAGAGTTGAAGCCGAAGACCGGGAGGGCTTGAGTGTATGCTTTGACGAAACCAATAATGTATAGTACTATAGTGTATTCGGTGTATTAATCATTCATGAATTCCTGCTGCTTGTGTGTGAAAATGCGATGGCTTGAGAGAAGAGTGGTACAGGGATGAATTTTATTCAGCGGCTCAGCTCTTGAGCCACAATTTCATCGCATAGGCATCCTCGCCATCGGCATCTACGAAAGTCAATTTAGCATGCGAATATAGCACGAAGCAATAACGAAGTTGCTTACAGTATCCCTTCTCCAACTTATCAACATGAAATCCCAGCGTATCCCGATACAGACCCAACGCAGCTTTATTAGTCTTGCGGACGTGCAAAGCACAATATGAAGCATCATAAACATCCACCATCGCTTGCTCTACGGCGCCGTAGATCAGTCAGTAAATCCCCTGAAAATCAGGAACGAGGCGTACGGGAGAGCAACATCAGCTTCTTCGCCAGCCCTAAGCGACGGTGAGACCGTAGCACTGATATCGAATTGACATGTCCGTGAACTTCGTCGTTGTCTTCTGGTTCGTCCTCACTATCAACGCAAGTTCAATCAGTACCAGTATCACAAGGATTCCTCAGCGAAGAGGTACTGTAAGCGAAAAGATCGACACACATTTTCGCCAGGATATATCCCACGATTCGGCCCTTCTCATCTTCTGCGACGAACGAAAGCTGTGGCCACGAGACTGAGTGATAGATATCTAAGACAGAAGCTCAAAGTCAGATAGCAAAATCGAATTTGATGGACGGGAATGCCGCACAGAACTTCATCACGTAATTCTCGGGCAAATTTTGGAGATTGCAGGCTTGCATGCCTGGCATATCTTCTGGCTATCCATGCGGTTTCTCAGTAACTGAGATGGCTGCTAAAGTAGCTGCTTACTGACCCGTGCACGTCTAATGTTCATGGCTGTCGAGAAGGCGAAAGGGCGATCCTGGGAAATGCCGAATACCTTCTCCTCGTGGTTCTCTTTCAGCACGAACTCACCTTCTAATCAAGCTTATTCTCTGGCTTTACGGGATGAGACGTTAACTTGACATGCTTTGGCTTCAATCTCTCGGCCGAACTGCGTGTAGGCTCGTTGGACGAAGCTGTTCAAACAATTTTTGAGGCCTTTCTAATTCTGGGACTCGTGGCAAAGAATTATCTCTCAAATATTCCGGCATCCATATCACAAACCGTACCCCAGACTCCAAGGCGTCTTCTAGTCTATCAAAGAAGAGAAATCTATAACAAAAAGCTTACTAGGCGTGCGCTCGAGCCGAAGTTAAAACATGAAACCCGCGATACTGGCAACCAGACTCTAAGCAGATCAAAACCTTACGAGAAATAGCTCAAGTAAGGCCCATCAATACCCCAGACTTCACGAGTTAGTTAACTTCCGTGCAGGTACAGAAAATCAGTATCCGCAAAAATGCCTCACAAAATTAGTAACCGTCGTATCCCGCCGGCTTGCGTTAGACTACACTAGGCAAATCTCAACCCGGTCCTCCCGAAGTGTTCACAAAGCACTCACCTAAGCAAATCACAGCCCTCAGTCCAGTTCTCGTACGATTTTCTGTCGACGCTAATAGCTTTTACCGCGGCTCCGCCACGCAGGGGTCGCTACCTGTCAGGTCCAGGTCTAAGCCAATAATATTACCAGACGATCGTACGAAGCCCAATGGAGTTGCCGTATCTCATCTGAGCTCAAGAATAATCTCATGTCAACGTCCCTGCCACCTACAATCCATATCTCGCACCACTTCACCAGCGTCTCCCACCGGCGCTTCTCAGGCCCGCTCGCAATATACTCCCAGATACCCCTATCTTGACCATGTAAAACAGCACATGTTCACATACATGTGAGCCATCAAAATCTATTATATGAATCCCAAATCATATGTTTTATCTTCGCGGGAGTAAAGCTACTCAACTCCATCTGGGCTCACGATCACCTAGTTTCCCCGACAGTTGGCTCACTGGTATTCGCATACACTGCCTACTCCACAAACTGCAGGCGCAACCCGGGAGAATAGACTGTTACGCGAGATGCACACCAGATCTACACTATCCGGTATCTCTGTCAAAACGCCGAAACGCCCCTTTCTGTCGCACTTGCGGCAGTTTCACGGGCACGGCAGAGCGGACTCGGACCAGAAGCGCCAGAGAGATCGAACTCAATGCGACCGACCCCAAAAGCGTTCTGTCCGACGATCCAATGGCCAATTAGCCTTTCGAAAGATTCCCCGTTTAGTAATCACATTGAAGATCATCGATCACATTTAGATTTTCACACGCAGACTCAGACGAGCTCGAGCTCGCGATCGACGCTTCGCTTTGTAAAAAAAGTGTTTTCAAATCTTTTAGTTTAATTTGTTGTTCTAAATAATTCTAGATGTAGGTAACTTTTGATGAGGTGGTAGTACAATGCGTGATAACGATACATTAATGATGTGAGGGATACGTGAGTGAAGATGCAGGATGAGGATGGTGGTGAGGATACAGATGCGTTAGGGACAGTGGTACATAGCAATAGATTAGAGCCAGTGCGCGGCAATGCTTTTGGGTGAATGCGAAGAATGCGATGAGTGAAGATGCGATGAGAACGACAGAGCCCAGAAGATGAGGAAAGAGCGAAAGGCAATCACGAAATGACTGCGGGAGCAGGTTTCGGAGCCCCAGGCAGTCCTCGAATCTTCCTGAACGCGCTCGTCAAAAACCCATGCTGTCTCACACCACCGCCAGATCCATTCTGCATCTGCTTCGCATGCATATGCCGCGCAGCTTCTCCTGTCGAGAAGTAGCTCGTCGATTGCTCCTGAGTGAAGCGTACATCTGCCATCTCCTCGTCCATATCCGAGATAGTATCGATGGGATCCAGACCGGAGATAGGAGGTGTACGAGGTCCGGTCGATGAAGAGTCGTTGGTCGAAGAGGAGGAGGAGGCATCGAGGGAAGGGAAACGCGCGAGATGGCGTTTGGGCCGCACTGGTTGCTGAGCCGCGGCCTGAGCGCGAGAGAGGTATTCTTGGGGATAAGCCGGAACGAGATCTTTGGCGAAAGTCTCGGTTGGCGAGGGATTCTTCTTCCGAGGCTGAGCAGGAGACTCGTTTGCGGCTCTCGCTGCCGCCTTGATAATCGGGTTGGCTTTCGCGAGATCCTTCTCTGACATGCCAAATTGGCGCATCTTCACGACTGACTCGCGGAGTTCTTTGAGAGAGATGCGGTGGCTGGGATTCAGGGAGAAAATGCGCTTAAGGAGGTCGTTGAGCTCGGATGAGATAGGGAGGATATCGCCAAGAAGTCCGTTGCGTTTCGAATACAGACGGAAAGTGTCGTCGGTGGGGCAAGCCACGCGCCATGGGTTGCGGCTGCAGACGAGGTTGATGAGAATAACACCAAGCGACCAGATGTCGTTTTGGGCAGTAGGATATTTGCCGTCAGCGACAAGACTGCTGAAATAAGGATTGATGCACTCTGTAATCCAAATTCCGATCCGATTAGGATTTGCAAATACAAGCGGGTGAGGGAATTACAAACCTGGGCTAATGTAGAAGCTGCTTCCACAGCCGACATCCGAACTTCTTCGTTCGTTTGTGGCGAGGCCGAAATCGGCAAGAAGGACATGGCGACCATCGTCTGCGCAGAGGATGTTTTCGGGCTTCAGATCGCTGCAATGGAAATGTCAGAAATTTGCGGAAATTTGAGAGCTAGATTGAGACGTACCGGTGATAGATGCCTTTGCTGTGAAGGTATTCGACAGCGTCGAGGATCTGGAGGAATACGCTCTTAATGAGAGTCTCATCTCCATGGTACCTCCGGTCCGTCAAAAGACTGAACATATCGCCATCGGGGCAATAGTCGAGCACGACGAAGAACATGCCATCTTCCTCCAGGATGCGGTGAACGGTAACGATATTGGGGTGATCGCTGGAAGTCTGGTGAAGAGCGAGTTCGCGGTCCTGGAACTTCTTCTCGCGGGGCGTGACACCTTCGCGGATGAGACATTTGACGGCAAAGTAGGCAGGAGTTGAGCGGGTGGAGAGGAGGCAGTCGTAGGCCAGATAGACGACACCGTATGCTCCTGAGCCGAGAATGGAGAGCAGAATGAGACGGCCCTGTTCGATGTGGCGGCCGACGAGCGACGAGAGCTTTGCGTTATCTGCGGCGGATATTCCAACCATGTTTCGAGTGAATGTTGGTGGGAAGGGGTGGGCGAGGAGTAGAGCGGTGTAGATAGCGGCGGAGAGGGATAGTAAGGGCCATTATATATATGAAGGTGCATCGGAAATACACGCTTTGTTATGCGAGACGATCGAGACGAAGTGTTCCGACTGAACTGATTATTTTTCGGGCGTCGAGTGCAAACGGGAGTCACCGACGGACTAAGTCCGAGACAATTCGCCTGATCGCCTAATCAAGCAGGTTCACCTCTTCTGATCGGTCAGTCTCTCGTCAACCTTCCGCCTACTCTCGTTAGTCAAGGGTCTATTGCTCCCCGTGGCCATCTTCTGCTCGACCAGAGCGCTGGCAGCAGGAACGCACGAGAGAGTCGCGTTTCCAACTCCGACGCTGCGACCAAGCCCTAATGAGCCATTCTCAGGGCACACCAAAAAATTAGCGTTATCAGTCCCGATATTCTCCTTTCGTCCTGCGCGAGTCGCTGTCGGGTCCACAAATATTTCAGTCAGCAAAAAGTTCGCAAGTTGGCCAGACTCTGTCGAGTGAGTGAGTACGGGGGGCCAGCTGGCGGTGCGCGACTGGTGCCCCGTATGGTAAGCGCGAGGCTGCACGAGTAGTAGCTTCTCCATGGGACGGGTCCTTTCGAGCGCACGAACATAGAGGCCCGGAGACCGAACAAACAGTCGTCTGATATTGTCTCTCCACAGTTTCCCAACCGTGTTGTTCCGACTCGAAATGCAGCTGAATATATACGTCTTATCTAACTAATTCGTTAAAATAATGGAGAGAGCGACTACAACTAGTCCTGAAGCGGGGGAAAAAAGTGGGCCTCAGAAATCGGGGGCGGGGCACTTTAAATGTTGGAGACTTGGCTGTTGGCAACGACGTCAGAGCAGTGACGACTTCAGGGACTTCTGATCAAGGTTGCTATTTCTCGGTGTCCGAGAGCTGGCATACGAACGCGAACGACTCAACAAATCGTCACTCGCGCGTCTGGCGATCCCGAAATTTCCCTGTTCTCCAAAAGGGTTCGCACTCTCGTCCCGTCTCCGCCCAACTTGCGTCATTCTCAGGCCCAAGCCTCTCAAGCCTCTTTCCGCAAGGGATTCAGGGATCGTTCCCATCCAGGGACTAGTGCGTCACTGCTGCGTGTCGTTCCCCGTGCTCTGCCCGTAATGATATCATATCTTCTATACAGACGACTCGGTGTGAACCGGAAGCATTCTCGACTTGGCAGATCAAAACAGGTGAGCTTGTTGTAGTGTACATACACATGTACACCACGGATACACAAACAAGAAACATAGAGTGAACGAACTAACAAACAGTATACATGTCCCACTATTGGGATCAAAATTCCGACAAAAATTTGCTTCGATGCAAGTGTTGATTTACAACATTTGGATATGCTTTGTTGATGGTCCCGACGATGGCGAAGGGACAATGTGTGGTGTATGTGACGATGAGGACGATGCATATTGACAGCAAGGGAGTGCATAGCGAGATTGACAGAGATGGACGACGAGAGACTGTGAGAGATGGGGATTGAGTTAGGGCGAAGAAGATTGCATAGGAGATTCCGTTCGGGGGGATGGCGGATTGGGGAGGGGGAAGGATGGGCGACCCTGGAGCGATAGAGAGGGAAAGTAGCAGATTCGAGTAGCAGATTTATATGTACGAGGCGTCGAAACCAAGAGGGGCAGACGAGTGCCATATCCGTTTGTGCACGTACAATGAGTCGACGCAACACACGAGTATCCCACGATGATCAGGAAGCTCATCCCGTCGCCACCCGTGTGTGCGTGTCTCCATTGTGCCTGTGCACTAGGCCACGGGATCATTCTAAGATGGGTCGCGAAGGTACAAGATACGGTTCCCGCCGGATGGAGATTGAGTCTCGACTTGATATTGATGGGGAGAGGGCGAAAGAATTCAAGGGGAAAATGGTTTGGCGTGTATACCAGTGAGAAAAACGTTCAGGAACGGAAAGGCATAGAGCAACCCCAAGAGGACTGGTTGCATTTCGAGAAAATGAACAGCACGGAGCAAGAAATAGACCAATATAGCAGGAGGTTAGGAAGTAGAAGGAAATCCGGGAATAGCAAGTTTATCCCCGCACCCGGTCGCCCGAAACCGGGTCGGAGTCGGAGTGGTTTCGGATGATGTCATTCTTCATTGATCGCCGGATCCGGAGGACTATCCCTCCCATTCCTTACCGCCACTTCCACAGCATTCATCCCCATGGGAGGCGAAGGCGAAGACATGGGTGTCGACTCTATCGTACCATCTGATGCAGGCGATATCCCAGCCCGCTGGCCGGATACAGCGGCTTCACCCGCCCCTAGCGCAGTTTTGGACGGAAGAACGGAAGCAATTCTGTCATCGGCGCTCTCCATGTTCACGATGTGCTGTATCTGTTGAGAAGGATGGGAGTGACGTTGATGCACGATCGAATGAGGCGTTCCGAATGAATGAATGCGATGGTCCATGAGAACATGAGCTTGAGCGTCTTTCAGAGGTGAGCCAAGGGCATGTAATTCGAAGGTAGATGCGCCGTGGTTGCCCGATGGCGGTGGCGGCGCCGCGTTCGAAAATGAAGAGACAAATGATCGACGTCTGGCAGCATCGTCGTGATTATTCGGGCTCGCGAACAACGGAGTAGGTGTCGCATAGCCGGCGGGTAGATGCCGGTAAAACCTGCCAGTACCACCGGGAGCTGTTATGTTGCCTGAGATCCCTGTAGCGGTAGCAGCTTCGCTAAACAAGGTATCGTACACGGGATCATGTTGGTTGATCGGCCCACCAACCACAATAGCCGCAGCAGACTCCGGAACATGAGCCGCAGACGCATTCTCCCCAGAATTTTCACCGCCAATAATTCCGCTGTCCCCTTTCTCGTTGTCTACCGGCCCTCCCGAAATGAAACGACTACCAGAAGTAGGTATGTTCATAGCTCTCCGGGTCGACCCTGTACTCCCAGCCACACCGGTCAAACCGAGGGGCATTCCAGAACCTAAAGAAATAGGCAAGCCCGAAAGGGGAAGACTTGGTGTGGACGATGAATGAAGGGAATTCTGGTGGTTCATGTACGGAGAATTGTTTGACATGACCCTGGCAGCATGCGCGGACGATGGAGATGAGACTCCACTCGGCGGAGACAGAGGCTGCGTGTGCGCATGGACCAAACCATGAGTCGGCGGATGAAACTGGGAAAATTGAGGCGAGGGCGCTACTGAAGACGAATGGGCAGTCGAACTAGATGGGGCGAGTGGAAGAGATATAGGAGGGGCAAGGACTCCGGCGTGCTCTTGCGCAAGCGGGGATGGATTTCGTGGTTGATAGGTGTGGACATGACTAGGTGAAGCAGATGAAGAGAAATGGGTAGGGAATGTATAGTAGAAAGGTGTGTGATTTCCTACCCCTTCATCGCTAGAAAATCCATCGACCTGAAACCTCGAATGCCATGACGCTCCGTCCCATCCTTGTAACGAAGAAAAGGTGGATATGAAAGGAGTTTCGGATGAGGAGTCTTGTGCCTGCGCTTGCGCTTGAGAGGAAGTCCCGACCTGAGCCGTTAAGGCCTCAGGAACGCTAGGAGAGCCTCCATTGATAGTCGGGGATGAAATCGAACTGCCGCCAGAGTTTGGTCGCGACCCAGAGCCACCAGAGCCAGTGGGTGAGGATGGTAAGAGGAACAGATCAGCATGGTTGGTAAGACTTGTGTCGTGCACATAAGCCGGACTGTGGCTTGCGGAGTTGAGAAAGTATGGCGAGCCAATGAGCGTGGGCGTTGACGGACTAAGCGGGCTATCCGGTGGCGGTGGGCTTGAAGGTGATGGATCTGTCACGGTATGCTGAAAACAAATCGATCAGTTAGAGATGTGTTATATTGAATATTGGTACACAGTCCAAAGACGCGAAAATGGCGCCTTGAAGCGTAGTAAAGGAATGGAAAAAAGGGTCTGAGTAGGAAAAGTATCCATATTCGAAAACGAAGGCGGATGGGAATAATATAGAGGTAGCCAAGAGAGAGACAACTGAACCGAGAAGGACACGAGGTACTCACGTTTGATACAGAGTGCGACCAAGTATGCGAGGCTGCCTTCGGTGTCGACGGTGGCCGTGCCGAATCATGTACTTCATCCTTGACTTTGGGAAGGGAGCCGGTCGAAGCTGAAGAGGAAAGGGTAGGCGTTGATGAAACGCTAACGCTGGAGCTCTTTCGATGGCTGGTAACCTGAGGACTCGCTTCTTTCTCGGGTGACGCGGTCCTGATCTCCTTGTCCTTTCTGGAGCCGTCCTTGTCCTTCTTCGCTGGGAGACTCGCGGCGCGTTTCCTAGTGAGTGCGTTGAAGTTTCCCGCAGTCATTGGATCGTCGAACCTGGCTTCGATCGCCGGCTTGACATCGCGTCTGCCGTCGAACTTTCTGACTGCGTCTTCCAGTTCGTCGCCTTTTTTGCCTTGGACAAGCATGCGCGCGATTTCCTTGCACCGCTCCGGGTCCAAAGGGGGTCCTGCTATCTCCTTCACCTTCCGTTTGATCCTCCCAATTTTCCCTCCCGCGCTGCTACTTGGATCGCCAGATGATCCGCTCCCCCTGCCATCCCGTGGATTATAGCGATAGAGGGGGTAACGTTTCTTGTGATCTTCCATAGCCTTCCTCGCCATCTCCCTCCATGTCTCCTTCTCTTCGTGCTTCATATCCCGCCAACATATTCCGGCTATACGAGAGAGTGTCGTATGGTTTTGCTCGATCGTGCCAGGAATGAGATGAGACTTGATGAATGATGCACGGAACAGAATGAACGCGTTTGGTGGGCGAGGAATGTGATTATCAGGACGCTTGCGATGATGAGATGGTTTGGGCGGCTCAGCTGAAGGACTGCCCGGCCTGAGGGGGAACACGCCTGAATGGGCGGTCTTCATGGGACTTTCTGGGAGCGGTGGGAGAAAGTAGGTTGGTTTCTGGTTATCAAACGAGTACGCAGGAGCTTCCATGAGAGGTGGCATATCGCTGGACGCCGTCGACATCTGTGCATCGACTAGAGGAGGCATGTCGTCGTCGTCGGCTAGCTCTAGCCCAGATTCAGGGCGATCTGGTGGCTCGTTTTGACCGAGATCTGGCTCGGTGGGCTGCTCAGATGGATCCCAGGATGTTGGAAGCTCTAGAAGCGTAAAATTTGGCGACTCTCACAGAAAACATATAGCAGTCGAGGACGTACGAGGCTGGGTGTCCTGGGTGGCGAGTCGCGCTCTGTTTCTGGCGCGACTACGTGTTGCAGGCATCAGAGAAGGGAGATTACGATTAAGAATGTTCAATCTTGTGGCCACAGGATCTAAAGTACAAGACAGCTCCCCCAGAGTATAAGACAACGCTCCCCGAGTTCCGTAATAGCCGCACGCGACAGCCGGAATGACTCTCCCCTTCATCCGTATCCGGCAATTCGGTGTCCCCGGCCGAATCCGCTTCCGCTTTTTGAGCTCCGAACCGTTCTTGCCGCTCTTATCTCCGATCTTCCTCCACGTTGTCATAACACTGCTGCTCTCCTATAGCAGGTCCACTGTCGATCTCCCCATGAAGTCATGGCCACATTCCAATCCAGTAACAAGACGTCTCTTACCAGGCAATATTCGCCTTTCACCCACATCTTCCCTATTGTTCCCACTGCAGGGTCGAATTCTGATTCTCAAGAAAGATTTCTGATGGCATCATGCACAAACTTGTCCAATCCCGCCCATCGTAACACGTGTATTGGTCCCGCCGATGTCTGCCGCCATCCAAGTCGGTGGCGTCTATATTGACACCGTGGAAAATCCCTGGAATTTACTCGAGAAAACGCCAGGAACAGGCGTCTATCCAGCAATTTTGACGCTTACCCACCAAACCCAGCAGGTATGACGTCGAAATTCGTATATTTTTATTGTTGACCTCAGGTACACACCTCTCACGCAGTCCCTTTACAGTGCGAATCATCTCGAGAAAGGGGCACAGCGCTCTAGTATCTCTGAGATCTCAACCAGCGCTATAACGGCATGTAGGATCACTTCTTATGATACTCTCATAATCTGTTCTTATTTCGACTTCTATATTTCAACATCTCACGCTCTTGATGCTACCGCCCGTCAGATCCCTTTATACTTCGATCACTGCATTATTCGTTCCTGTGGCCCAGGTGCTCCGATCAGGTTCACGGCTACGAGATCCACACCTCTATCTCCCTCTATATTTTTATCTCGAAAAACAAAAGGGTTCGGTTACCTCCGCACCTGAATCTCGGCTTTCGGACTAAGCCCATCGTTCCTTGATATCTGTGCCTGCCAACATTCGATTCAATCGGGTTTAGGTGCTTCAGCGTTCAGGACCCTCGACGTGACAGCGAAGTTTTCAACAGAGATAGCTTTTGAACGACCATTGGCACTATATCCAACATGGTCGAAAAAGTACACATTACAAAGACTGATGACTAATCAATTCCTGTCAACGACGGAATCATTTCCTTACGTGAGCAAACAGGCGTCTTGCACGGTTAGTAGAGTCAAGTGGCAATCATATGAGGAGAGTGCTTTTTTCAAGACGTTCATTCTGCAATTAAGAGAGAAAGAGTATCCAATCGGGTTGACAGACACGGCATAAGACAAGTTCCGTCCCCTTTGAAACCCGGTTTCACAAGCAAGAGGTCCTTATGCAACCAAACACAGACGGCGGAGGCAATGGCTGACCAAATGACTTGCGCAAAGGTCCTAGTCATAAGAAACAACACGCAAGCATAGTCCAATAAGGCAGTAATCTCGACGACGCGCGGCCCTGCTCCAGAAACACAGGCTCGAGTTGCTGGATGTCGACTTGAGAGTTGACCAGTGAAGACATAGACGACGCATAAGTCGGTCCCGCACAGCACAGCATGAATCATACCCCATATTAGAACATAGGCATGCCAATGGAGCGCAGTCGTACGTCGGCCTCGATCCTCGCACCTCTTCATACCCAGTATGACGGCTCCAATTCATCGCTTGTCGCCTTATTGCCTCTGTCTTGTCGTCGAACACATACGTTCCGATATTCATAGCAAGGGCACCACAAAGCGGTCGATAGCCGTCGCCGACAAAAGCATACGCAAGCACGCTGAAAATTTGCTCAATTAATTTGCGATTAATATCCCAGTCAAAGGACCACGTACAGACCTCCGGCGCCACTTTCGCCGGTCAAGTTTTGGCCCCCATAACAAATTCTCGTCGTCGTGTGGAGGGGACGTTGGGACGACTAGTTATTAAAGTGGGGGATCTGCAGGCAATTGGATCAGTCGGGATACGAGAGACACAAATTCGTCGACTCCAACGGTTCAACGTCAGCGACAGGTGGAGAATCCTTAGTCCGCAGTTCCGCAAGAGTTGTGGCATACCTAGGCCACATCCCCCCGTCAGTCAATCAACATCGTCAACGCAATTTGACCAAAAAGCGACATACCAAAGGGTTCCAACTTCCATGCATGTCACTGTCATGCGTTCGAATGCAGGATATGTGTGTCTTGCTTTGGAGATGCATGCGCGTGGACGAGAAGTACTGGACCATGCGTATTGCGTAGTGGCATCCCATGTTCTGTCTGGTCGCGAATTCGAAGGAAAATGCATTCTTGTCAGAATGTAGAGCACAAGGTCGTCGTCGTTGTGGCATAGTGACAGAGGGGGACCACAGAAAAGCTTCCCAATGTCAAAAATTAAGGGTTGACAGGGAGGAACGCAAACCAAAGACATATCCTGAGAGAAATCGACAGAGGCAGATCGCGAAACAAACGGGTTCGGTTCAAATAATACTACGAATTTGACTCTCACTCTTACTAAGTGCACACACGCCAAGTCGGAGTGCGGGGATCAGGCCAATGTGACTGGGGCAGAAATAGCGTGAAACAGGAGAAGAGAGGAGCCCAGGAGCTCGGAAGCGGGTAAGACGAGGAATGTTCTCCGAGTTCGGGAAAGAGCGAACGGAGGCAGAGTTTCTCCTGGACATTTGAGAGAATAGAAGCGTAAATAATAAGCTATGGCAGAAAGGGAAAGGGAATGAGACCCTTTGAGGTGAAACGCTTCGAAGGAAAATCAGGAAACGATGCCGATGTCGAGTCTGATCCCTGAGTCGAGACGAAAACAAAGAAGGTTGGGCTGAGTTAGTTTAGTGCCCTGTCGTAAGCTTCGTAAGTCGAGAACGATCAGAAGGATTATTAGGGTAAGTCGCGAGAGTGAGATATGGGTTATGTCTCCAACTCGGACATCTCCAAAATACTTTTCCCTCAACCTTGCCTTTGCCATTCACAGATAAATTCCAAATCCCTAAATCCTAAGACCTTAGCTTACGACTTAAGTGACTTCTCATTGAAGAAGCTTACCACACAGACAGATCGTCGCTCAAACCCTTTGGCTGACTGATCGATAAATTCTAGTACTGTATACTTGACGAGCGGCTCCGAATCCTCTTTCCCTGGGACGTAGCGGGGCCGTTCATAATGCAGGGTAAATTAAAATTTGAGCCCGCAGCAAGGGCATCGACAGGATGACCTGGGTAGAATGAGATCAGAAATATTCCTTACGCTCCAGACGATTCTCCTCACCATTCGACCGAAATAGTCCGGGTGGACGAATAGCCGCGGTCCGCTCTGCCACTAGGAGTATTCGCGAAGCAAGCAAAGTTCGAGCGTTCAAAGTTCATTCTACCACCGGTACCCAAGACCCACGCCTCTCGGCTCTCGTAAGAGGTGTAACAAACAAAAGCACGATTATATACTGTACAGTAATAATTTAAAATTTAAACCAACGATCGGGAGAGGGAAATTGAGCCAATCGGCGTTTCTTGAGAATTAGTAATAATATACCTTGAGAGTCAACGCACACGGACGCAGGACCAAACAATTCATTTCGCGATATAGGCGGTCAGGTGGTCCGGTCTTGTCGAGCGGGGCGGAGCAAAATCTACTTCAAGATAATGTCTTGCGCCGGCCGTGTATTTCTTTCATTCGAGGGGTACCGAGAAGGATTTACGATAATCTGGAGACGCAGAAGAACGAGAACGAAGGACGAAGAAGTGGTGGAGGGCACAAGGAGCGCTCGGGCTTGGGCGTAGGAGAGTAGAGGATATCCAGCGCCTTCTGAAAAAGTGCAAAAATAAATTGATATACCAACGAAAGAATCACCGAGCGCTCGTACCTGCTTCCGCTTCTTCTGGGTTGAGATAGGAACTTGATCTTTTCTTGATCTTGGTCTTGTTTTCCAAATGTTCTGGAGGTAGAATATCGGGACGCTACATACGATAGCATACGGTACGATACGATGCGTGGGACTCGATGAAATTTTAGAAGACTGGGTTAGCGGACGTGGGGAAGAGGGGTTTGGTCTGGGTTCTAGTGCGATCGCTGAGCGGTTAGTCGCTATCGTAGTACTTAGGACTTAGTAGATACCTAAGGGTTGTCGTTACGGATAATGATAGGAGGGCCGAATCGATAGGACGATAGGACGACACTTGTGGGTAGTACACTATGTATTTTCGCTGCCGCCGCGCCGGACTCGGATATCCTCGGTCTAGCGAAATTAATTAATAAATCAATTTTTGTAAATCGGTGGGAGGATTGAATACTCACCGAGTGAAATGTGATCGTTCACCGAGGACGAAATGCCATCGTATACAGTACCCTGAGCTGCGAGATATCTCCGTTCGTGAAGCATACGCAAGCCCTCAAAAGTCGTTAAGTCGGATGACCAGGCCATAACCCTTGTTCCTGATGACTCGACAATTTGACAACTCAGCAACTTGGGCAGAGGGTTTACCTAAAGGAATTAAAAATGGGTTAAGATCCAGATCTGAGAGGTCAAAGGCCAAGCGAGGGGACATCGAATGAGTGAGAAGTGAAAGAACGGGGAGCGCTCGGCGGAGAGGAGATTGCTCAATTGGGTTGAGAATCTCCCGAAAGTAGACATACGAAGAAGGGAAGGGGGATCATCAGGTCTCTGACATTTCGTTATCAACGAAAGAATGGAACCCCTGAGAAGGAGGGTGGGATTGAAGGTCCCGGGAATCCGGGACGGTGGGAGGCAAAGCGATGGAAGGGGGAAGGGCAGGGGAAAGCAACGGAAGGAAAATGGATAAAGATATTGAATGGGAAATAGAAAACTTACGAGTATAATAAAACGTATGAGGTGGAATTATCCCCTTTGGAAATAAGGACGAAGGAAGTAGCAGATGGGCGAAGCGAATTCCTTGTCTTGCCATCAAAGGATAGAGTGTCATAGGTACGACATTGAAGACAGGGTATGAATCGAAGAGGAACAAAGACAATTCGTTGACGACAAGAAGGAACGGACTATCCTCCCCGGCCGTCAAAGACTGGTGCAGGTCAGGTGAGAAAGTCGATGATGGGTGATGGTAGTAACGACCGGCCGAATTCGCGAACCGATCTAAGATCCGTCGAATCGTAGCGTGCAGTAAAGGTATTTCTTCCTTCTTCCCATGTGATGTCGATGTCGAGAGGGGCCAGACCGTATGGATAGAACCGTATGGTCGTGCGCGGTGCCGGCCGAATTGATGTGGAGAACCGAAGGATAGGAGGGCGGGAAAGAGTGGAGATGGCGCAGCGCGTGAGCGCGGTAACAAGAGGATTGCCTTGAGCGTAGGTCTGCAGGATTTATTGATTAGATATATTGATGAGAATTATCGGATTGGAGGACGTACCTTTACAATAAAGAATTGTATTGTCGATATGCATGATCCACCTCCATCCGTTCTCCAAGAAGAGAGAGATGAAAGAAAAAAGGCTTCGATATGACTTGTGGATACCGGATTGGATGTCGATCCACTTGATGAAGAAGTTTATTCTTCCACGTAGATGTCGACGATCAAGGACGATCATGAAAGGATATCGCGAGGCGACGACGGACTGCGGGAGTGTCATAACAGATATCCGGTCTGACGAAACAGCGGTGCGTATGCGTGCACTGAAAGTCGGTGGAGTGATGAAGGATGCGGAAAATAATATTTAATATCCATCTCTCCATCCAGTGCAAATGCCGCAGTGCCATGCACAGCCGCGATAAGATCTAGAAGCATCGACATCATCTAGAGAAAATGCGAAATCCAGAATGCCAGTCCGGCGATGGCAGAGTACCAGTGTTCGTGGTGGGCAGAGAGGAAAGCCCCATCACATCACATCGTGAAAAGAGAGACATTTATCATCCCCAGCGCATGGCAAGAGCATGTCTCCCCAATAGTAGACAATTTTGATCCACGCCTCTGCCTCATGTACGCCTCGAGGCTCGCCACCAGTAACTGGTCCTCGTTCCAGATTTTCCGCATTCGGCTCGGGTTCGGGCTTTTCGGCCGAGATCCCCGAGGGCAGCACTCCGCGGAGAGTGCGGGTGTGTACGTCGAGAGGCGTTTGTTTAGGGACCAACTTTCAAAAGGACAATAAAACAGGCGGGTGAGTGGGTCCTTCAAAACCAGGGACGAAAGAGGGGATATCGATCGAGATCTTTGATTATCGGGTTTATTTTTCAGATTTTTGTTGTTCGAAGGTGGAGGGATAATAGAGGGTAGCTGTGTCTTGGCTCTTGAGACAAAAGCCAGTAGTAATCGAGAGCTCCAGACGTCATCTGTCATTACATGTCATGAATGTCATGAAATCGGAGATTGGCTATACCTGGATACAAGATCAGTTGACTCGCGATCCGAAGAAGATGATATGTACCTGCATTAGGCTTTACGCTTTAAACTTCCTTGTCCTTCTGCCGTCCCTGTTCCTTTTCTTTGCACGAAAAAGGGAGCACAACGAATCGAATGACGAACGGGAAACAAAGACGAGAATAAGTGGGTTCAGATGTCATCGAGTGCCTTGACAACCCGAACAATGACAATGACTCCCCGAAAGAGTAGCAAGAAGCGTCAGAGAGCCCATTGCTCGTTGGAGACTTGGAGCCAAGTGGATGGCCGGGGATGGACATAGAGTTCTCAATCTCGATTTCATACCGCGGTACCGCATACCGCTCCACTCGGGTTCCTCGACTGATCCTCAGGCTCCCGTGCATTGTCACGCTTCACGAAGAAGGTCGATACTCGTCACCGACGCACGGTATCGCTGAGACGACCGGGCATAAGCCGCCGTCTTCTGAATCGTCTGGCGACAGCAAGAATACCAGGTGCATCTGGGTTGTAGCATGCGTGACCTCGTCGAGTTTGGCAACGTCATTATCGATGGAAGAACCCGCGCTGGCCTCGGGAGGTACCATCCACATCAACGCCCATAATAACCAAAAAGGCTAGTCAATCCTAGCGCATGAAGGCATGAGTCCTGGTCCTAGCCGTGAGTGAGACATATACGCGAAGCTGCGGGCCCGAAACGATCGCAAAAGTAACCGCAAAACAAGGCGCGTCAAAGGTTCGAAGCCCAGGATTTCAGGAACATATTCGCGCTCCCAGTGATCGAGGGTGAGTGACAGCTCGGAGCGCCGTTCTTCTAATAATTCCAGTTGATGGACCTGATATTGATCAAGTGACTTGAAGTGAGGTACGGATCCGCAGACGCCGCGACGATTCATGTACATCCATGGTATAGCAGACCATGGAGCGGACGAGGTGTACATGTAATCGGAGCCTTCGGGGGGCATCGATGGCCATGAGAGTGTGCCTGGGCTTATTAGTTTGAAAGTCGGCGGTTCCGGCCTGGCGCTAACAGCAATCGAAACGAAACGCTCAGCCACTGGTTCTGTTACTAGTCCCAGTATTGATGTTAGACTTAGGATGACGGATTAAGAAGATATCTCACAGTAATTCAAGTGATTATAATATCGAGAGCGAACCACCCGACCTCGTCAAATCCGGGCGAACCCCAATTTTTCTTGTTCTCTGAAACAAGCATTTAGCTTTAGACGTCGAGAAAAGACATGGATCTGGTAGTCAAGGCCTTCAATACCCAATTTGTACAACAAAGACTTGAACAATGGATTTGGAGAATAAGACACTCAGTGAGACTGGACCAAGAAGGAAAGTGGGTGTCGTCAAGACGACATTCCTTATCTGGCATCCTGATGTCAGAGCCGAGTTGCCGGTCCCTTAGAAAACTTTTCACTCGCAAACTGGCCAGGATATGAGAAGTACGTGTATGCGTGATTTCCATGACGGTATCGACGGTATCGATGAATGTAACAATGCGTGCGAGTATAAAAACTTAAAAAGTACGATAATCGAAGCGGGTCCACAAAAAAACCACTCCACAGAACAAGAACGAGTAAGAGAAAGTACAACCCAACCCTGAATATACTCGAAGACAAAACTAAAAAGTGCTAGAGAAAGTACGAGAGAATGAGAATGAGAATGCGCGATGATGGTTCGGATGCGATGCGATGCAGAGAGAATGAAGAATAAAGTCATGCGAAGACGGGAGACGAGACGGGCGACATAGATATATATACGAGAAGAGACGAGAGAGGGGTAGTTCGCGGCAGAAGTTTTCGCGATATGAAGTTGACCAAACGGGATGCATGGATGAAGACACGGATAGAGGGTAATGCGATGATCATAATATTCGTCGAGGTCGTCAATGAGAATCGAGAGTTGGTACGACTGAGGCGAGCAGCGAGATTAATGGTACGCATATCCCGTATACTGCTGTGGCTGATGATGAACGACATGCCCATGTCCGTATCCACGCCCTTCCCCGATATAAGGAAGAGAATGGGGAAGGGAATGCGAGTGAGCGAGAGGATGATGCGAGAGGGTGTGAGAGGGCAAAGGCGCATACATGGGCACCATCCCCATCCCCATATTCATGTCATCGACACTCCATCCATACCCGTTCATATGCCCACTTTGATGTTCATTATGAACAGGAGCTCCTGTCGTCGATAACGAGCTCGAACTCGAACTCGACTGAGTCGAGTGCGTCGAATGGGAAGGCGATAAGGCAGGTGGCGGAGGCGAGACTACCAACCCCGCCCCCGATGATGGGGGTGAGGAAGACGAGGAAGGATATGGATCGAATGGCCTTTCGAGCGTCTTGAATGTATTATAGAGCTCGAATCCGTTGACAGGCGATACGATTGGCGTCCCTGCTCCTGCGTCTGCGACGGTCACCATAGCCGTTACCGTCCCTTCTGAATCTCCTGAGCTAGTCGTTGAAGAAGTGGAGGTGATGGAGGAAGTGGTAGAGCGGCGTGAAGGAGTAATGCGAACAGTGGGGGTCGACTCATTGGAATGAGGGAGCGAATATCGCGCGGAAGGAGGGGACATCGTCGAAGACGATCCAGAAGACGAATACGCATGAGCATATCCAGAACTCTCATACCCGCCGCCCATCCCTCCAACCATCGAGTTCTCATACCCATCACCGTGGGCAACGTCATGCCCGTGCCCAAGCTCGTGCCCATGACCCTGTTCCTCATCCCAACCTGACAAGCTCGAAAAGCCTGACAAACTTGGAAAAGACGAAAGCGAGAGAGGAGAAGGACCGTGGACGTGTGCCATTCTCGGCGTAGCGTGAGAGTTGGTATATGCGTGACTCCCTGCAGTGCCTACGCTCAGCGCGTCGAATCCGATCTGTGAGGGCGAATGGACCATGTATCCTCCCGTCGCTGATGATGAAGACGGCATATATGATGGGTCTGTGTCGAGTGAGAGTGGGGTGTCGTATGTGAGTTCCGAGATGTTTTCATACTGTGTATGCGGCTGATGTTGGGGATGAGGTTGATGAGGTTGACGGAGGGTGGTAGGGAGAGGGAGTGATGCGATGTCAGGCGATGAATCAGAGTACACGCCTTCGCCATACATTCCAATGGACTCGGGACTCGTCGACTCATCTATATGCTCCTCGACGGCGGCAAGCTCAGACTCGCTGTACGCGCGTCTAGGCGTATACGATCTCGTCCGCCGCGTAGCTTTCGCTTTCGTCGTCGCACGTCGTGGAGAACTGGGGAGTGAGTTGGATCGCGAAGCAGAAGCAGAGGATGTCGAAGGAGCATGGATAGTCGCGTTCGTACCGGCTTCGTCGTCCTCGACCTTGGGGCCCAACGTCTCGCGACAAGCGTCGAACCTCCGAATCGCAGCCTCGAGACTATCACCCTTCAGACCTCCCACCAACAAGTTCGATATGTGTTTACACCTCTCCACATCAGCAGGAGGAATAGTCCCTTCCTTGATCTTCCTCTTTCCTGCCTTCTCCTTCGCTTTCTCGTCCGGCGTCGGGGCGGGTTGATATCGATAAGACGGGTACTGAAGCTTGTGTTCTTCGCGAGCTATGCGAGCTTTTTCGACCCAGACTTCACGTTCGGCTTCGGGAAGTGAACGCCAAGTCATACCGACGATGGTGGAGAGGGTGGTAGGGGAGACATTGGAAAGTGGGCCGGTGGAGGGTACGTTGACTCGTCGGTCGCGGATGAAGTTGGCACGAAAGAGTATAAAGGCATTAGGGGGACGGGGAATGTGGGACGCGGGTCTCTTTTTGTGATGGGATGGACGACGGGGGGAGTCATGAGCTGCGGGTGGGAAGAGAGGTGTCGCTGTTGGAGGTGTCGCTGAGCTGGTGGCCGCGGTCGTCGATTCTGAGGATGACGATGATGAGATGCTGTTGAATGTGCGTGGGTCTGTTCGTCTGATAGGGGCAGCCACGTCTGGAGAGAGTCAGTATGGGTCGACGATGGGGACGAGTGGCACATACCTCTGGGCGACGTTGAACGTCTCGCTGGACGAGTGGGTGGCATTGGGGCAGTGTTGCTTAAAGCGGCTGGGGCGTCGAAGGGGGAGACGAATGAGTTATATATGAACGGACGTTGAAGTAGAAAGGGATTTCATACTGAGAGGAACGGCGCCAGAGACGCGGCCGATATATTACCGTGACTTTGCTTCCGTGTATCTGAATTCCGTATTTGATTATTTTCCCGAAACTATTATCCCTGAATCAGCAATTTTGCTGGCATTCCACTATCTCGGGTCGGCGTTACTAAACACGCTAACCCCAATTTGGAATGTATGAGCTGATAACAAGGAGTCTCGAATTTACGGGGATGCCGATCTCTTCTCCCTTATTTGATTTCAACTCATTCACTTCTTGCCCATCTCGAATTCGAAATAATAATAACTTCGACCTCGCACATCTCCAGCACGCGTCACGGCTCTCGCGTATTATTTTCTGTGCCACCGGGTATGCGTTATCCGGATCGGTGCAGTGGCTGTGCACCCACCGCGGGAATTCAACTATCCCGATGGATCATCTCACTGCCATCCGTGAATCCCAGCTCATCCTCGTCGTCATCCCAGTGAACCGGCTCGGTAGCGATACTGGGAGGTCGGTTGCGTTCGGTTGCGATGCCGAGATGCCTAAATACCGTATATAGATGTTTTTGATGTATCTAGTGATCATAAACAATGCATGTGATAATCATCGTCCGAAAAACACTCGATTCGGAGGTATTAGGTAATCTGGATTGCGAAAATGCTATATGCGGTCATGCCGACGATGCCGTCCGGCGATGTCCGAACCCATGCTCCCGCTCTGTTCTCTCGTCCAGCCTCGTTCTTCCGCCGTATCCGAGGGTAATAAATAGAGTTAAAATATAGACGAACTATATATATGAGATAAGTCGTGCATATAACTCCGATGGAGGCACATGCACCTTCCAACCTAGAAAATCAAAAGGAAACCAACAGTGAAGAACAGAAAAATGTGTGGGATTTACTGGCAGGATCGCAAAAATGAAAGCTTACTTGTGATTGATCAAAAGGGTTCTCAGACAATTTTTGAGGCCAAAAACATGCTTTTTTGGTATCATGATCAAGCCCGGCGAAGCCGGGAAGAAAAAATTCATTTACCATGCATACAGACACTTTATGGGACTCTGAAAGACAGAAATGGCACTGAGAAACATATCTAAGGTGTACTGTTGGATTAGGAAGAAATGTGACAGGATTGGACAGAGCTATTGATATATTCTGCTTAATGTCTGATTTATTTGCTGTGCTGATTTCGTCATACAGAGAAGCAAGAAAAAACACAACTGTATGTTTCATAGAATCCAAAGATAAATACAAGACTCCCTGGAAAAAACGAGACCCTCCCGAACTGTGGCCATGCCCACACAATATTTTCAATTTCATAGGGAGACTTGGTGGAGAGCTCCGAGGCGACGGGTATGTCCGAGACGGTCTGGAGCAGGGCCTGTCGAGACCGAAAATGGTGAATTATCAAATCTGATTGATCGGATCATGATAAATACCCGTTTTTGGTCTCGATAGGACACTGCCGACGAGAAATGGTCGTTTTGGGAATGGAAGCCGTCGGTAGCGGCCATAACGGCAGTCCGAGCGAAAAAGCGAGTGTGTGCGACAACGGAGAATTTAACGGAAATAGACGGGTTTCATAAAAACAGATAGATATTAAATACATTTATATATTCTCTCTCTTCCTTTTTTCTCTTCTTTTCTCTCTTTCCTCTTTTGGTATTTAGAAAAACCCGCATCGGGGACCTCCCAGTATCGCTACCGAGCCAGTGAACCCACCAGCCATGTTCCGGCTACGTATCCGGCTCACCCGAGTCCATATCCCAACATCGTGCCATCCGTTTGCCATCCACTCGCCAACGCTTGCGAATCGATATGCATATGCAACGGATATTCGTTCCGGGCAGGTCAGCTACGCGAGCCGCTCCAACTAATTTCATCCTGAATCCTGAGCTGCAGCCCTGAACCGTCCCTTGCGTGCATCCACTCCAATTGCTCGAGCAGACTCGTGGCTCCATGGATGTCAAGGCATGTTCCTTCCTATCTACATCTTATCAGTTCATCTTCTCGCCGTCAAGGTCCCAGCAAACAGCAACCGGTTCGGAACCCCATCATGAACGAGAAACGGAACCAAATGTCTTTATCTGATTCCGTCGACCTCCTAGATCTCACGTGCCGGAGGTCCCGCCTTGCTATTCGTCAACGCTGCACCTGTTCGGGAAATATGTTTGCGACTCCAGCCTGTACGTGTACAATCTCCATATGCGAATCCCAGGGTCGTCCCAAATAAGCCGCACCAGGGTTCCACTCACTCGAGTCCCGCGAGGAGCACGGCACGACGGCTGCAGTTGACTAGTCTTGTCCCTAGGAGCTTTCACCGTCGCAGATCCCCAGCACGCGATCGTATACCTCATCCAGCTCTCGTCATCCGCACACTCCCATCTTGCACATAACGAACTCATATCGAATAGTGATCCTCGGCTTGGACCATTCTGATTCTCTAATTCACACTATATTGGCATTCTCATCCACTCGTGGAGCACAAGTACTGCCGTATCACATCATCGCAGCATGCTCCGTATCTGTGCAGTGCGCATCATCTTGGTCTCCATCTTCTCAATCTGCAACAAGCAAATTGCCACTAATAGCTTCAATAATGTCGATTCTTCGGCATCCCCGGCATCCATCCACAATGTTTATTCCCTCATTGTAGTGCTGGCTATCCCATATCATCCGCGGGCTCCGCAGCATCAGCCAAGTCTGGTCTCGAGCTCATTTCACACCCAATTTGTCTCAACTATGAACCTCTCGAACATCGCTCTCACTCACTGTCCTTCGGTCGGCTCGGGCTCGGTCCCGATCCCGAAACCGGTCAGTAACTAAGAACTCGGAGGCTTGGCCCGCACGGTTCGTCTCGAGCGTTCGATGTCATGGTGTGGGGAGTGGTACTGGGGATAGAGTTCTTCCCTGGTTCAGTTTCCCATGTCTAACTTTCCTCCGTCTTCTGTCAATGTCTTGGAGTCTATGTGTACCTGTAGATATGGAGCCTGCCAATGAGGGTGAGGTACGATTCGCGAGCGTATGTCGTAACTCGTAAGCACAGTTTCTACTAGTATCAGAACACTAAGGTTCTGATTGCTTGACATAGACATTGTACGAGAAGGTGAGTATTAATGTCCGTCCGCCTGACGTGCATAAAGTCAATCTGACACCGTGATGTATGATAGGATGTATGATTGAGACACAATCTTTTGTTGTGCATCTCGTCTGTTCCTCTTCCATCCGAGCCTTCGACAAAGCTACACCCGCGAGGAAGAGCAAGACTGCAAGAGAATTGAGAACCACTCGTTGACCGGCTCGCATCGCCGTATATCGGACCTCGAGACGTTCTTATCCTTCTAGCGTCCCTCAACGTCCTTCAGGCTGCAAGCCGAGTAATGAAAATTCCCACCCAGATCTCTCACCATCCTTGAGGATTCTTCATCCCACAATCTCCAATGAACGCAACCGTCATCGATAATCAATGACCCCTGGAGATAGGGATGGGTATGGGGATAGAAATCCATATATCTATAGCTGATAATGATCATCTTCGCATCGGAAATGAAGTATTTATTCCATTTAGGGAATTTATATCACGATAGGCGAGCAAAATGAGAGCTTACGCTTCCGAGGAGTCCCGACTCCCGAAGTTGGATCTATTAGTGTTGGCCTGAATGTTACTTTGAATATGAGTATCATTACGGATTTATGTTCGGACGTGACCCAGATTCGGTGAGAGTTATCTCCTGCTCCTGCTCGAATCTCCACCTTTTCTTTCTGGGAGCTTCCTTCGAAGACTCGGAATCGATGACCTCTTCGAGCTTCTCGGACTCGAAAATTCCCAGATTCATTTCGCTTCCATCTGTCACCAGACTCGTCACTGTGGGCTCTAAGCTGGAAGCCAGATGCCGGGTGTTACCATGCGGTCGATGAGAATGCGGCCAAGAGCATGACTGCCGGCAACTGGAATGGGCTGAAGCCTGGAATCGGAATTTATTCGACCGACCGGTCATATTCGCGGACTCGCCAATATTCATACGTAAATGTTCTATATTCGCCTAAATATTGGCGAGTCGCCACTATTCGCAACATTCCTGCAGTGGGACGTCCATTGTCAGTGAGTCCAGAATTTAAAGATGCACTTCCGAGTCTAACCTAAGCAAAACCCGAGCTTCCCGTCACGTCGGATTCTTTCGAATATCACGCTTATGGACTTACATGCATGTTGATGCATCTACAAACAAATAGCTCGTTAAATCCAGCTCCGGGCTGTCACTCAGCTGCAGCTTGAGAGTTCAGGCCTTTCAGGTCCGGGATGTTATTCGGCTACGTTCCCGCTCGGTCCGTCTGACATCTGATCGCATGATCGTCTTCCAGTGGGATACCAGCGCTCAGGTTGGCGGTAACATATTCAACGCAAGGCATCTCAGTTCAATGACAGCTCTACTCGATCGTGATCATAGAAGTCTGTCAGTCTATGCTACCTCCCGCACGTGTTCTCTGGGATCTGAGTACCTCAAGCTGTATCATACTCTGCTACTTCGCTCGCCCATTGGCATCCCAGGCCCACTCGTTTGACAAGCAAGCCAAGACTTTTCGAATAGTCTTCGTCTTGTTCTCACTACTTAGGCTGAAGAACGAGACCTCATGCATCGTGCATGCAGCTTTGCGCGCTCTCGTATCTTTTGTTTGGATTTCATTCAAGGTCGTTCAAAGTTTTCGGTTCCTCTCAAGGAGGCGTTTGGGCTGTCGATCGACTCTTTGTAGTGTTTCAAGGCGTTCTGTGGAGTCGTTCCTGAGTGTGAGACGAATATCTTGTCTTTCTGTGGACAACTCCGACGCTATGGTTTACCCCAGCTCAGATAGTACTTCTAGTTTTCTTGCATGTGCATGCGAGGCCGTTATGTCTATTCTGAGTCACCGTTGCAGAAGACTATGGGTTGACATTTTCTGATGTCGATCTTTTTTTTTTGCGAACCCTACGCGTTTCAGGAGGAATCGACCCTGGACGAGAGAGACGGGTCCGATTAGTAAGTGTCATTTCAGAGCTCGGTATTTTGATTTTTAACGATGGATTTGTTGAAGTGCCTTGATAAGTTGCCGTCGGTGATCTCGGTCGTTGCCCTCCCCTGCGCCGGCTACTCATCTTTCGCCGCATTATTTTTTCTTTCAATCGAAATTTACTTGCAGGCTAAATCTATACCGGATAACGAGCGAATTGAGGCGACGTCAACCTATCTTCCATCACACGACGTCCCAACGCAGTCAAAGGGAATTTCACGATAGATTTGAAACGGGGCATATTTTGGATCGAGCCAGGTACCTGGGATTTCCGGGCTCGGGCTGATACAGTTCGGTGGGTTTATGTTATGCGTCTTGAATATATTAGGAGTTAAGTAGTGACCTCGGAATGATGTAGAATGGGCTGGTATGAGAACAGTATAACCCATATAGTTAGAGTACACTGTAAGCGGTCAAATGACGAATGGTGTACATGTTCTGGTCCCTCAGACCACTCTCTAGTGGTACCATAATGATCGGCGTATAGACGCCCGATACATGTACATTTACGAATGACAAGGCTGAGCGATCTGAACCCCATCACACGAGCTCAACTTCTTATCAGTATTCAGAAGATATTGGATGTATGTACAATTGACCGAGGGGGTGCAAGGTGAACACCGAAATGCAGAGGGTGAGGGGAAGGGGTACAAAGTCTCGTTAGACGCCCATGTGGGTTCTGGACGTTGAATCGGACCCTAATCGAAGATTCGAGGACGTGGGTCAGAAGCAGGGCTACTAGAAGATGGGACCTATATGGATGGTCCCGGGAGATTTTGACAGGTTAGCGTTAGCACGGCCCATCAGAGAATGAGAAAGAGTGTGCGACCTCGCTTTGCGTTAAGTTTGCACCCTTGGATACCGCACATGTACGGATTCGAGAGCGATCGTGATGCGATCTAGCTACATCCATACATTGAGCTTATTTTGCGAGAGATTTACGTAGGAAATAGTAAGTGGTATAGGCAGTATATATTGAGATCGTGATGATCTGAGTCGGGTACAAAATCGGAAGCGACGAACCTGAGTGGCGTGTTAGGCGAGAGTAAGCGATAGCGAGTCAGTCAGCTCGTCTCGGCTACTCATTTTGGTGGGAACGAAAAAAGGGAAGATATATGTCTCCGTTGAGCTCGAAATTTGAGGGTGGGTTTCGGCTGTATTTTGATCAAATTGCGACATGAACATATGGGAACTATATAGATGCTGTTATTTCATACCAGATCCATTGAGGTGTGAGATATGAAACGACCTAGCGCCTCGACGTTGGAAGTCATGCGATTTATTCAGGTGCAGTGGACGGAAAGAGCTTAGAATGGCCAAGATATTGGGAGAGAAGACCGGATTTAACAGCCGGGATCTTGATGGGACTCATCTCCTTCCGAGTCCTTCCTTCGGTTTCTCATGCGGCTTGACAACCGGAGGCTTCAAGTCGTGGTATCAAGGCACAGATATCAGCGATCATGGCATCTGTACGTACGTCGATGGGAAGACTTCTTGTAATGAACGCACCAAGTTCTGTAATCGTACATACCTGGTCAGATTGCAAGATCTCCATGTCTTCATATCTCGCTCGAAGTCATCTTCAGAGACTGAATGGCCCCATCGATACTCAATCCGATCACGTACGCGGCAAAGCGATCCAAGATATGAATTCCTCCACTGCGCTTTCATAGTTGCAAGGCTTCCGTTGGGGAAATAGACGTAACGAAGCCCACCTAGACTATCCTACTCATCGGCAATACACTTTGGAATGACTTGTTCAGCGAGATGAAGCAAGCTCATGATAAATTTTTCATTGCCTCCCGGTTATTACTTCCGTGATTCAGACTCCGACCCGGCCAGGTTGCCGCGCCTCGAGGCTTCCTGCAGGCAGCGCACCACCTCGACCTGGCTGTGTCAGGTGTGTGCACTCTCCGGACTCTCCATCATGTCTGGGTACTCTCTTACCTTTGCACCATTATTCTCTGGCGTAGCACGGAGCGCAAGTTGTTGGCTTCCGCGATTTACTACGGTCAATGGCATCTTTGCGTCATGGGGCCGGCTTCGGATGATTGGGGATGGTTTTTGGGACTTCGAGTGTATGGTTGGACTGGAACTTTTGGATTGCGTGATTATGACTTGGTGCGATTGGGTGAGGTTCATTAATATCTTCCCAAATCCGCTTACTTTGCAGTCCGAACGACCCACATAACATATCCAAAAGTCTTTGGAGGATCTCTCGGCATCTCGTCGACGCAGCACTTGTGATCTAGGCGCCTGGATTCTTCTCGATGATCGTTGTGGCATAGAGTATGATTCAGATCACGGAATAGAGATCTTGCTCATCGGGATCATGTCATTGTGCCTGTCGGTCCGGCTACTGTTCACTATCCGCCGATCCTCAATACCTTCCCCTCCACCAAACAAGTGCATAGCTCGACGTTATGCGCTCTTTATGGACATGAAACTACTTGTTGATGATCAACTTCCCACTGCTTCATCACCAAGAAAATACTCCGCCACCAATTCTGCCCAAACCGACTCCATGGCCACAATTATTTTCTCTACCCTCCCTTTTTTCCACTTCATTGGAACCCCCTTGAGCATGTAATCGCTTACAGTGCGTTGTGTCTCGTATGATGTTCCCTGTTTTAGCTGAGATATTAACCACAACTTCCGACAGTCATCGTTTCTGGGCTCCATCGGCTCCGGCAAGAAAACATTGTACAAGACCCAAACAAGGCTTCCTTTTCGCGCCAAACTTCGCCAAATGTCAATCGGAGCATGCACTGGACAAATTCCCTGCCTCGGTTCCTTGTGATTCCCCTGGTGATGCGAAGAAGTGGGTACCCTCCCCTAAGTATTTATTTTCTCCGCAACTTACATTACGCGAAGAAAACTCATCTAAGCCCCGACCGATCACAAGAATCTGGTGTACCTTGTGCCCAGTGTTTGCAATCAAAGGTTCTCAGCGTCTGGTTGGGGTAATCTGGTAAAACAGGTACGCTTGCATCAATCGTTTAAGTTTTCATATGACCATATCGTGGATCGTGGAACCCTATCTGAAGCCAGTCTGACTTGACAACCAGAATTGAATTGCGGCACAAAGCGCTCCGTTATCAACCTTCTCGTTGATGGTCCAGACTGGGATTTCTTGTTTTCGGAAAATTCTTAATGACAATATTATCCTAGATCCCGGTGGATTGGATGCCCTAAGTGTCTTTTCCTCGAGAACGGAACAAGAAAATACACCACTTCCCGATCTCAGGATCCAGTCAAGTTGTTGTCTAGTGTCGGGCTTCTCCTTTGACGTGTAGACCTCGCGCTTCACCCGACTTCCACGGCAATTGAACAAGCGAAACCACCGAAACTGTCGTTCCCTGTCCATCGCTCTTGTCTCATGTATACCTCCCTAGTAAACTAAGCGAACCGCTGTTCGACCGTTACTATTCGTAGTAATGTCCTTCGCTAAAGTGGTACATCTTTTATTTGCTCCTTCTTTCATTGTGGATCTCACACTCGGCCTAAGAAGAATTTGACCATGTGGACGCTCACACCGCGTGAAGTCTCAAATTTTCTTCGCTCTGAACATTGTCTTGTTCAATCCACACGGGAATGCTATTCGTCTACGCTCTTCTTCTCTGGTGGCGTCACAGGTTTGACTACTTCGGTCTGATTGGTGTTCTTTTGTTCAACGAATCCGCGACCATACTGATCGTCCCATTCTCTGATGCGCCCTCTACACTGTCTACTGCGATGCCCTCGAAGATGCGACCAACCTGATAACTCTTCCCCCTAGCGGTAGCGTTATTTCCGACATAGATCATTGGTGCTAATACTAAGCGTACATATTCTTCCTTCCGATGTGCTCACTGCTCAATCCTTCCGATGCTTTCGATATGGCGCCTATGCGCGTCATCACTGGCTATGATCCTCTAGAGTATCCCGCCACCGCCTTTCCTTCGTTGGGGCATACCGAAGGCTGTGCTGAGTAATCACTTGCGGTCTCTTCCCAATCCCGCCTGCATATCTACAATCGGTCTTATCACCTTAAGTCACGGCTACTCTGATTACCTCTGATGACCCCAGGTTAATGTGGACCGACGCCGTGATCGCTGTGATTGCGAGTCACTGTTATCTTGATCTTGATGAGTTGGCTGTATGTTTCCTAGCCGATGGTCTTGTGGCGCATTTGCTACTGTTGACAAGCGTAACTGCTATACGCTCATCCTGCTCCGTTGATCTGTGACCATCTCCGCGATGCACGTTTGAGTCAGACAGTCTTGTGAGTGCTGGGCGTCAAGATCCTACAAGTACTATACGCTACTCCACCGCAGGATCTCATCCGTAGACAATTATTTCTTGTTGCTCGTTGCTAGAGTTTCATTGGCATTGTCGCGCGGACTCGGACCGACCCGTTTGGTTATCGATCAACTTTCTCGAACTCCTTTTTGTTCCGACTTTACTGGCGAGCCTGTCTTCTTGCATTTCGACTCGATCGACTTGAGTCAGGCTTCGAGATTATGTGTATACGTACACTTCCCCAGCGAGGCTTAGATCTGGCGTCTCACGATGGCACCTCCCTGCGTGAGATATCCCGCCTTGTTGTCCTTGCGATCCCCACTCGGAAATACGGACAAACATTTTTTCCGACCTGAGTTGCTTTCGAACCCGCTCATTAAACACTGATTCGGCGGGTAGAGTCCCTGGATTGGTGCCCCTGTGATTTGAGCTTTGGTCTGCTGATCTCCCCTGTCTCATGGGTTCTGGGACTCAGGGAGTGTCGCTGAGAACAAGGTCTACCCATTCGGGCATACTGGATCTGGATGGTTCGCGCGGTCTTCCGGTTCATTTCAGCGCTCTGATTGGGCCTCCCACATGACCTGCCTTATTCGCATCCGTGCGATCCATGTGATTCCAGGCGTCTCGGAGCAATCTTGGCGATACCACACGTGGGACATCCCCATATATGTTAATCGGAGCTCGAAAGCTTGGCCTGCCCCTGACCCTAGTGACCACTCCGAGCGTTAGGCACAGATCGTCGTCAACTCCAGGCGCTAACTCTGAACAACCTCTGTTTGCGTTTCCTTTCCAATCACTTCTTCAAAAATTTTGTCATAGTGTAGTCGCCCACTTTAGCCAATGGTAGATCTATGGTACATGTGATTCTCAGAAGAGCCGTTGGAATGACGTAGAACATGCGAGAACGAAGTTTTTTTTCCGTCGGAAGGTTTCTGGAGCGAGTAAACGATACGCAAAACATTCGAGGCCGCGCAAGAGCATGAGATATCCGGAGCTTCAGTCACCGGAGGAAAGGTGGGGAGATAAGGAAAGGGAGTGTCTGTAGATATCCTGGAACGCGCGGCCAGACGAGAATTTGAAACCCAATCACTCGTCCAGAAAGTCCGCGGCGACGAAGACACATACCTATAGAGTACGAGTCATGAAACGTTGCGGACACGTACCGTTTCAGAATCACCACGTCACCGATATATGTCTCCTCAAGGTAATAACACAACATGTCGAGCAATCCCACTCCCACTGCGCGACGCCGCGGTCCATCGATAAACCTGAGAGATCGTTTATGTGGTTTGTGAAACCATCAAGACCGAGATAACTCAACTCCTCACGGAACTCACATTGAGAGAGCCGGGTCCGAAGATCCGTCTTCCAAGCTGCGGAAGCAAATTTCAGACGGCCCCTACGGCACTTGACGGAGAGTGCCACGAAGACTGCAGTGAGTTTCAAGGTGGGAAGTCAGGTTAGATTGGGTACGCTCGATTCCCAGTCAGTATTGAGCTGACGGAGCGAAAGAAAAACGAGAAAAAACGAGGTGACTTCTTGAGTGAAAACTAGGGTCTCGCCACTAGTACCTATAGAAGTGGAAAGCTCCAATCAGAGGAAGCATTGGAATTTGGAGCGCGGTTATGTCTTCGCATGAGTATCCGCCCCTCTCGAGCTCAACTTCCTAGAGGAGACATACCGTGAATGTCAGATCTCGAGAATACGAACATCTCGTACCTTGTGATTAGAACGTTCTCCTCTCTTCTTGACGACCGAGGAGATTTAGAGAGAAGCTCTGATGATGAACTCTCCACCATTTAGCCCCAGGGTACCCCGGAAAGTTCCATGGTGAATCTCGGACTTTCAGGGCGAATCTGGTCAACCATCATTACGTTCTCGCGTTTCGAACGGATGAAGACTTGTACCTGCCTACCCAGTAAGCGTGCGTGAACGGTAGAAGTGACTTATGAGATATCATATGGATCCTCACTCAGATATGAGGATCTCCACGGAGAATACCTGGGGCCGTTAATGAAAACTTCAATGAATGAATGGTTCTGCTTCTTGTGATTCCCCAACCTACTGCGTCCACCGTTTGGGACCGACTTCAACGACCAAGCTCAGCTGGAGATCACGGCATGGAGCGGTGGAAGAATGAAGAATGTCGTTGCTTTACATCATATTGAGCAGAATTATCTCCTTGTACGATTCAGATCCACGTCGTTTACTAAAGATTGATAGAAGCTGACGTTCACCTGTTCGCATAAGCTTCCAAAGGGTCGAATACTTCCGCCTGCAACACCCTGCAGACGGCATCAAATTTGCCGAAGGACTAGACTCGGTACGTTTCGAGAACCTCGTCATAAATCGTTCATGCCCTGCGGATCCGGGCCAAGTCCAAAATTATTGAGTTTAGAGGCGCACTGGTAGACGAAGTACGGGACTAAGTTCATACGAAAGGGAGGGAAAAGACATCATACCGGCTTCATGTATTTGACTTACTGGTGTTAGCGCAGAAGAGGCTGTCAGCGGAGTTTGAAGATCCCAAATGGTCTGGTGAACGGCCATCAAGACGCCGATGTCTAGCTTGTTGCGATGACGCGTTATGGCTCAGGACCTCAGAAGAATCGAAAAGGAATCAATTCTGCTAGCAGTCGTCGCACGCTAACCCTGTCTCGCAATCGCTCGATTTGCTTCTCGTTATCTCCTGTCCGGTCGATTCCAGCTTCGTGCTAGCTACAAAACCCACTCTCAGGCCCGGGCTCGAGTCTCGAACGCCCTTGCTGCTTCTCTACTATCTTCTATAGGGACTCTATCGTCGATAATTTAAACGACGATGATGGACACGCCTGTGAGTCGGAGATTCTTCACACAATTCTCCCTCATCTCGATAAACATTATATTCATCGGTGATAGGCAAGATATCTCAGGTGACCTCATTCGAAAGCACATTACGTTGACCCTACATCTCTTCGCGCATTGGCAGGCAGTGCGGATGTTCCTTCTTTGAATCATGCTCGGTCTTACGCCTTGCGATCTGCACGTTCCGCTCGACATTAACAACATCAAGACTGCTATCTCTTGGGCTCCGCAAGAGTGCCGACAACGATTAGATATTAGATATGCCTCTGCCTCTGCTTAGAGGTCGTCGAGAGCACGAATCTCGGGGCGCAGCAAATTGTTTTATCAGTACTTCGTTGTTGTATGAACGGTACAGAACGAGAATACTGGTGACAAGTTGTTGAGTCAAAAGTATACCCTTTCCAATTCCATTGTCGTAGTTTCGCGCGACACCAGGTGCATTACTGATAATGACTTGTGCAATGTCATGCAATATCGTGTCAGATATCGAAAGTCAACGTGAATCCAGAACACAGTTCAACAGCCACAAGCACTGGACAACCACAAATCTGACTTATACTTCATGCCCACTGAGGTACTCACTTAGTTCAGAACATTTCGTGCGCGCCGACTGGCGCAAATAATCAACTCAATCCGTTGAGATAAGGAAAACGAAGTTCCACGAATAATCAATAGTTGAAGATAATGTTGTTCATTTCAAACTATTACAAGAGTGTACAAATTGTAACTACGAAACACAATTCAATTTGATGAAGGGAATTAGAAAGTCTGATGACGATCCAACTCAAAGCCCAAAGAGAAAAGTGAAGGGTTCCCCTGACGACGCAAGCCAGTAGTGCAGTAGCAAGGTCATCTTGTCCTCCGAGTTGCAAGCAGAGCTCGAAAGACGGGGCGACAAAAATTAGATAATAGACATAACTGGGCGGTGCCCAGATAAAAGCTATTATGCTTTTAAGAACAGATACTACACTTGATCTAAGCCAAAAGGCCAGAGTGGTAAGGAAAGGTGAGTGTTGGAGCGAGGCTTATATATTGCTCGGATCGTGCACAGGCCAGGCCACTCACGTGCAGCCAATTCGGGGACTTTTGTCTCGGAATCGCCGGTCCCTTTACGCACGCCGTTCTCGGCATATACTAGTAATCCGGCATTGGACGGCAGCATAGATTCCGCTTCGGCATCATTCCTTGCAATTTATTTTCTCACACTGCACGCTACGCAAACCACACAAAGTGAAGGAGAACATGTTTGAATTTGACGGATATATATACGATTTTCATAAGTGCTCTGGAACTCATTCGGAGGACCTCGGAAGAGATAAGATTCATCGGATTTCTATCTTCATTCTTCAAGTTTCAACACTAGTACTTGCCGCTGCTTCGATCCGTGACAAGCCTAGCAGTGTCTGTGCCTTAAGCTGCGGCCGTGATAGTACGCCTGGCAAGTAGATACTGTGTCAAGTAACAGAAGTTAGCCCATGTGTTGATTAATGAGAAAAATAGAGATAAACCCTGTAAGTCCGGCGTGAGTCTAGTGAAACGTAAAAATGAAGGGAGAAAAACTCACTCGTAGTCGGGACGCCAGGTCTTGATGATCTTCGCAACAGTCTCACGCTCGTTTTGCGCAACTTCTTTAATGATGTCTTCAGGCTTCCTCTCGTCAACTTCGAACTTGGTCGTAGTCTCGGCTCGTTTGTAGAAGGAGTTCCACGGCAAGTCAAATTCTTTGCTATCGCAAGCACATAAGAATAACGGAATGGATTTATTGATGGACTCACACAGGCTTATCGTTTCTCCAGGTCAATATAGCCGGGTCAAAAGATAATCCAACCGCATCGCAGAATTGTTTGAGGACAGCCGGAGGATCCTTCAACAAGTCAGACGCATCGATAAGAGGAGGAGGCTGAGGTTGGTCAATATATCCTTCCTCCTCAGGGAGGCGTGGCGCCGTGTTGAACTCGGAGTTCGGGTCCGTAAAGAAATTATAGAGCATCCTTTGCTCAAGATACATCACATAACCCGAGGTCACCGCCGGGTCCAATTCTTCTCCATCTGGTCCCTTAAGGCCCATTTCTTTGAGACCCTTCAGGAAAGAGGGGACGGCTCTCTGAGGCAGTCAAGATTGAGTAAGCTTTAGTCGCTCTCGACGATAACTATTGACGTACCTCGGGTTCCCTTATAAGGAACGCATGAGTGAACTTGCGAAGGAGAGAAACTGGAAACACGGTCGGGTTCTTGATCGACTCGTTCTGGATTTGCGAAATATCTTTCGCCAACTCATCCGGAAAATCCTCCGCGACAAACTTGGTCTTCAAATCCCGATGGTTACGAAACTCTGCATTCGGAAGAGAATATTGCGCCATATCCTTGATAAAGATGACCTTTCCATCTTCTGGGCCGGCGACAATCTTCCCAGTCTTCTCGTCAGGTTCATGGAGCTTATTCTCCGATAAAATCGAAGCGATATCGACGCGGGTAGCGTTATACCATGGTGATGTCTCCTCAATGGGAAAAGCGGGTTTATTCTCGATGTTGTCTGCATTCGAGAAGTTCATAGTGTGAGGGAAGGGCTCGTGCGCCACTTTAATCTGAGGATGATTCTGGAACGCTCGAACGATGGCAGTGGAGCATGATCTGGGATCTACGTTCTTGAGTGAGTCACAGCGGATCTACAGAATTATATGGCCATACGACACCAAAGAAGAATTGGCTTAGGTTTCAACGCTTGGACGGGTTCAGTCATTTTGCTAGTGCGGTGATGGTAGATCGTAAGACAGTTGATTTTGGGGCGTCGGGACGGGGTTGAAGGGCCTGCCGTCTTATCTTACGATACCCCAATCCCACGCCTGCGAACTGGCTTGCGATATGGATCGTTTGTACGTAGTAACTGGTGATATCCGGTTCTGGGCGCCACGGGAGAACCATGCCTCACGCGACCGAACCTGAGCACAAAATCGCTTTAGGGATTTTCATCATGTACTTCAACAAAGAGGTCGAGAAATTACTTGAGAAATTAACTCGATGTACTCAACAGTATTTTTTCTCGATTCATCGTAGAGCTGATCTCAGTCGATTTTCGATGATTAGAAAGGTCCAACAATTAGTCGGGGTGAGAATATTGGCAGCAGACTCTGGTGATGATCAATACAGTCGGAACGCTCAGGGCGGACTTGCAAACCTCGAGGCTCAATTTTCGGCATCTCAGACCGACGTCAAACCGCCAAGGCCCAAATGACAATATGGCTCGACGTTGATGGGCCTTCCTAAACATGCATATGGTCTCACGAGAAATTTTGATTCAGCAATTTCTCGAATCTCTCAGAGCGTTTCGCCTCATGCGAGGAAATAGTGGAAAGAATCAGATTTTAAGATCTGAGAATACTAGGAATCAGGTCTTCGAATGTAACTCGAGCAAAATGTGAATACCAATGACCCTGACCTTCAAGAAATAGCTCAGAATGATCCGGTGAATCCACAATCATCGCTTTCTGGCGAAGAGCAGTCCGTCTGGCGGTGAGTCGAGATGACGGAGGCAAATATGGGAACTGCTTCCGATGATGCCCGATCGCGAGCCGAAGAACCTCGAAGATTCCAAATATGTTCAACACGTGGTCTGAGTACCTTAGCGCCTCTGTTGCGAATTAGTGCAACCAATGCTCGACTTGACTCTCTCACCATACGATCCATGCCACCTAATCTCATGGACTTGAATCAATTGCTGAATGCGATACAGTCTCATCCTGGGGTGCTTGTTGTGGTAACCCTCGCTACTTTCAGCGCCGTCAAGGCTTATGTCAGAAGATGGAGACAGTGGGTGAGAATTTCAACTTACTTTTCTAGTCGATGGAAGAGGTTGAGCAGTCCAAAATAGGTTGACGTTCCCGTAATGGGGCCATCAGGAGTGTTTTCTTCGTATAGCGGGGCCCTTAGATTCCTGAAACATGGCGACAAAGTCCTGGAGGAGGCTTACATGAGATATAGGAAGCGGGGAATATTCAAAGTGGCTGATTTGGCCCGATGGATTGTTGTCATTATTTCACCGGAGCTATTAGAGGACTTGAAACGAGCACAAGATGACCACTTAAGTTTTTCGGAAGGGGTCGCTGAGGTGTGTGATATGATTGTTCAAACCATCCATTCGCCTAATCTCGACGATGCGACAGTTTGTCCAGGTGGATTGGACACTGGGGCCGAATGTACATAAAAACGACTATCACGTCCCCATTGTTCGCTCCCAATTCACTCGGAGCTTAACTGCTATGTATCCAGAGATCCACGACGAAATATGCTCTGCTATATCCGACCAAATTACCCCTCAAGGAGAGGAATGGATATCCATCAATGCCATAGGCTTCGTTTCTCAAGTTGTTGCAAGAGCCAATAATCGTACATTCGTTGGCCTACCTTTATGCCGCGATCCCGAATTTCTTGAGCTCAATTTGCGTTACACTATGGACGTGGTCATTGGGGCAGAAATATGCCGTCCGTTTCCTGTCATCCTCAAAGGGTGGAAGCAGATCACTAGGGTCTTATGGACAGAATTGACACCTCTATCAGGATTGTTGCTCGCCTTTTTACGCCAGTGGCAGCCGCAACCAAGAAGGCAACGAAGAAACTTCAACCCCTGATCCGAAGCCGGTACAGTTTGCTCCGAACCCATGGCAAGGATTACGAAGACAAACCCGTAAGTCATCTGTGAATGACTGTGATGCACGACTGGCCCATTGCTCTTTGTCACAGCTTGACTTCCTGTCGTTCTTAATGGATGAAGCCGTCGGAATTGAAAAGGACCCAGAAGAATTGAGTAGGAGGATCCTCGTTATGAACTTTGCGGCGAATAGTACGACATCCATGGTTAGCTATTCCCGTTCAATCTGCTTTCAATCCCTGGTCTAAGATACTGCCTTTGCAGAGCTTTACGCATGTATTATTCTTTATCGCTGGCATGCCAGAGTATGTTGCTCCACTTCGTGAGGAAGTGGAAGGAGTCATCGCTGCGGAGGGGTGGACACGGACTGCCCTGTCAAAATGCCATAAGCTGGACAGTTTCATCAAAGAGACCATGAGGTTGCGAGGGGCTGGAAAGCGTGAGTTTAAAGTTCATCGAACTCGTTCATAGGCTCAGTTGCATTCTCTCTAGTCTCAACATTGCGAATGGCAGTGAAAGATTTTACCTTTTCCGACGGAACATTTATTCCGAAGGGCACAATCATCCAAGGTCTTGCTTCAGGACGACACGAGGATCCGGAAATATATGGCGAAAGTGCTGCAGAATTTGACGGTTTCCGCTTCGATAATTTGCGCAACGCAGGAGATGTGACCAAGCATCAAGCTGTCAGCGTTGGATTGGATTATCTGGCATTTGGTCTCGGAAAACCAGCCTGGTTCGTGCTGTTTTGTGATGCTATCGCTTGCGGAGCCTGACCCCTTCTATTAGCCCAGGAAGATTCTTTGCCGTCCTGGTCATGAAAACGATGCTGGCGCACATCCTACTGCACTATGATGTCAAGAATACATCTGACAAGATACCTCTCCCGTCATATATGAATGCATCTTGTATTCCCGATTCATCCGCCAACGTAATGTTTCGGAAACGTCAATAGTGTTCCATCCATTGTATAGTATTAGGGGCCCAGGTGAATGTAACAGGGAGTTATCAAAGGGATCTCATCGCTATCGCTATCGTGTATGTCAGAGTTGAATACTACTCGGTTGCTCTCCTCACCGAGCCTGACCGAGGCTAAGTTCGCCGCAATGTGTGCATTTCCGTCTGATTAAGATTTTCAGTGGTCTAGCACCGGAATGTTTAAATTTATCTGCTGCAGTATAATAGTAACCCGCAGTCAGGGTAGACGAAGATTTCGAACAAGTTGAAGCAAATTGGTTCCGAGAAAGTCGGAGTTCTAAACCTCGCTGGACCATTTTCTGTCGTGTATCGTGATTACGAGCCAGCGACGGCTGCAGCATGATGCATGATGGATGATCTATTCACTCTAGGTGTCTATTCCTCAAAGGATGCTATAATTCTTGGCCACTTGGATAGCTTCCATCGGAACCTAGGCTTCCTCTGACGTGGATGTAACTTCGTGCAATTATCGTCTTATCCCTTCAAGTTGCAGAGCGGCTTCAACCACTGCCAGTCTGACTTTTCAATCTACTTGCTCGCCATACATCCTTCTAGAAGCATGCTCGAGACTCTATTGGTTACTGTGCTCGAGACTTCTGGCTGGCTTGCCCCTTCTGTCGGAAACGACGACCAGTTTCAAACAAGTCCCTGTGCCATGGCAGTCACGTCAGAAGGCTGATAATGCCACGTCATTTGATGATACGCATATGGTTATCCACTATGTTTCTGACTTCATAGCTCTGGAATATTCTTCTTCAAGACTACGCAAGCAGCCTACGTGGAACATTCCAGAAAAGCCGCCAAAAGTGTCGGCGAGGACTATAAATACAGCCTTGTTGGTGGCTGGTAGCTCTTCAGAACAAAGACTTCATCTCATCAAGCCAGTCCGACTCTCTATATCACCATGTCTCTCAGTCGATTTTATTACGACCCTTTCTTCACAGTCGACGACTTCCATCGTCTGTTCGACGAGGCTTTCGAGACGCGCTCTCCGTCGAGCAACCGTAATACGGTCGATAACAGGAGGACATCTTCATCTTTAATACCGAGGTATGCAGATTCTCTTTCCGGTTTCATTTAATTCGATATTGACGACGATATGGGCAGGATGGACATACACGAGAATCCGGAAGCCAACACAGTCACCGCTTCATTTGAGCTCCCGGGGCTGAAGAAGGAGGATGTCAACATCGACCTCGCCAACTCTCGTCTGACCATCTCTGGAAAGAGCGAGCGTTCCACGGAGCATAACGAGGAAGGATACGCGGTCAAGGAGAGAAACTTTGGAAAGTTTTCCAGGAGTATACAACTTCCAAAAGGCATCCAGGTACGTCCTCTTCCTCTTGTACTCCCTTGTAAAGTTTCTAACTTTATGTAGCCCCAGGACATTGGTGCCAAGATGGAAGATGGCGTGTTAACGGTGACTTTCCCCAAAACGGGCCCCGAGCAGGCACCGGCTCGCATTGCGATCAATTAAGTCGCTTTGGTGCTGAACCTTCGATGCCTTGCCTCCTCCCTCTGCGCAGAAATTTTAATATGGTTTTCAGCGCCTCGGTTTCCTGTTGAGGCGTCCATTCTTTGTCACAAACAAATCGTTCGATGTATCATTAGTCCTAATCGTAATAACAGTGATGTACCAAACTCAATTTCTGTTATATCTCCGTCTCCTTGCCTCAAATCAATCTCAAATCATTCATAGCGGTCGGCAGAGGTCAGCCAGGCTGCAGCTGTTGACGCATGTTTTTTACCTTCATTCTTCAAGTCGAATTCAAAGCTGGCCTAGCCGTTGCACGTCGAGAGAGAGGATCTAGATGTCCTGCGCACCATATAATCAACCGAATACTAGCACAGAAAGCAATGGATGTGGTCGCCTGTGATAGGCATACTCCACAACCGACTCCGCAACTCTTGTCGCAACCTCCGCGTTGGATACGTGCCTGTCACTACTATAGCTATTAGTATCCTTTTCAAGATGGCACCTCTCGCGAATCACGAGGATACATCGATTCCGTTCTTTCGGCTTGCGTGGTTAAGCCTTTGCGAAGTGCTTCCTATTTGACAGGCGTTATAATTGGGAGTTTTGCATGTTAACCTTTCATCCAGTGAGCGTTTTAAGTAAAAAAACCCCAAATACCCGTTTAACTTTGGAACAGTGGCTCTTTCCTTCGTTGACGGTATTAAATCCATCCGGGATTCATCATGTCACATCGCAAAATTTGGCATGGATGTCAATTCGAGTCGTGTCGCTCTCTCGATACACCATTCCACCGGTCGAAGCCAATCTCCAACCTCTTACGTCTATGTCATGGGCATCTTATGGCTCTCTTTATCACTCGAGGTTCTCCAAGCCTTACCTATCGTTTTCAGCCTTCCATATATGTGGCTCGGCGACTCGGCTCCCTATTCGTCAGTAATAATTGGTCATTTGCCTTCTTCTCTCTGCCGACTGCATTGGGGTCATCTCAAGTGGTTCTCTTGTGTCTTAGTCCGAGTGATCAGCACCACGAAAAGCCGAATTTCTGTCGGGGGATCCGAAGACGCAGCCGACAAATCCGACGGTCATCATCGGAAACTCTCGTCGTATACTCGAGATCTTTTGATTCCGCACCTTAAAGAACAACTCTATCATGCTTCTAAATCTCAAATTTCAAGCATATGATTTAGCAGCCGAATTGATCCCATGAGTCGCATGCTGGTGGCGTCGAGGGCTGCTTTACGCCGCCTCCACAAACCATTGATAGCTGGACCAAGTGAAGAAGTGTCGGGTCGGTTTGGACTGATTCAAGTTCAGGCTTCGAAATGATAGAACTGCACGACTATCAGGGAATCTTCCAAGCTCTCCACATGGTCGCGACTCCCAGAGGCTCTTTCAGAACTATAAAGCCCGACCCTCCTGGCCAGTTCCCTCCCATAAACTGGCATTCTGACAATCGGCAGTGTGAACGCTCTCATGTTCCAAGCTTATAACCTCTTCCTCACCGCCACGTGGGCGGGAGCATTTCTGCTCGTTGCCTTCTGTGTCTTCGCCTTGGTGAAGAGTCGGAGCAGTTCAATCAGAAACGTTCCCGGTCCATCTCCCCCGTCGTGGTTCGCAGGTATGTGTTTGCGATGCACTCCCAGGTCGATGGACAGCGGTGTTTAATGTGGCAACATCGCAGGACACCTGCATCTATTGTTCAACTCGGAAGTTGCAACCGTCGAGCGTAATTGCTTCAACGAATTTGGGCATACTTGGAGGATAAAGGGGTCCCTTGGAGTACGCATTGATCCTATGTCAACAGCGATGATACTGACCGCAGAACATTAGAATGATATACTCATGACTGCAGATCCCAAAGCCATCCAATACATATTACAAACATCTGCATACAGATTCCAACGGCTTCACGTGAAGCGGGCCATTGTCAAACTGATAACTGGACCCAGTATTTTATGGGCCGAGCGTATGTGGATGCGGTCTCACTACAAGTACTTGCCAGTTGATTTGCTTTTAGACGAAGTGCATAAGCGTCATCGCAAAGTGATGTTGCCAGCCTTCGGAATGCCCGAAGCTCGCGCTCTCTCTCCGGTCTTTCGCACTGCTGTGCTCAAGGTAAAACTACTATCTTTGTCTGCTTACTTTCTGATTGGACCCTGTCTAGATGGTCGCCGTATGGAACACAGCCGTAACTGCTTCGAAAGATGGAATCGTAGTAAACATGCCCGCTAGTCTTGCTCGTGCAACTTTAGATGCCATCGGGAATGGTAAGCATTTGGTTCTTCGACAGATGGTCTATTACTAAGCTATGACTAGCTGCATTCGACTACGACTTCGGCTCCGTGGAGAACAGGGATAATCAACTCGCGAATCACTTTCAACACCTTTTGTAAGACAGTCCCCTCGTCGAGTGTGTGATATCTTTTACTTATTAGCGCATCGATCTAGCCAGAAGACCCGTGGGCAACCAAGTTACCGGAAAGTCTTCTTTGAGAATATCGTTAGCACGGTGCTTCCATTGACGCTCCTTCGCTATCTCAAATATATTCCCTCATCGGGGATACAATATGCCAATCGCAGCCTCAAGTTGTCAAATACCGTCGCAGCCGAGCTCGTGAATCTAAAACAGGATGACCTATGGACGAGGAACTCCGGAAAGGATGTCATGACACTTCTCGGTGAGCCTTCATTCAAGATATGACTTTCCGATAGACTGAGCTGGTGCCACAATATACTAGTGAACTCAAATAACAGCGAAGTCGAGAAGGCCAAATTATCCCAAGATGAAATGCTAGCTCAAATGAGGTTCGATTTCCTCTAGATATTTGCTAATTCGCTGACTAGACTCTGATATCTACAGCGCTATCATGATTGCTGGGCATGGTAATAACAATGTCCCGGAGTGTTATTCCTCTGATTTTTAACCTAACAGAAACCACCAGCAATTCCGTCACATGGACCCTTTGGGAGCTCGCCAAACATCCGGACATTCAAGATAGACTGCGATCAGAAATCCGTTCATTCGTGTTTGAAGCATCCGAGCGCGGGCTCGATGCAATCCCGGCTGAAGATTACGAGAAAATGGCATATACCACCGCGGTCATGAAAGTCAGTGGATACACTCAGTCGCTTCATGTCCCTGACCTCGCTCTCTAATAGGAGATCCTACGTTATCATAACGTCGTCATAATGGTCATGCGCGAAGCAGCCAAGGATTGCATAGTTCCTCTTGAATATCCTGTTCGGTCCACCACAGGCGAACGGCTAACCCACATCCCCCTTCAAAAAGCCACCAAGGTTTTCATATCTTTATCCCAATACAACAGGTAACGAAGTGTTCTCGGTCCGCCGATTGTTGTGGTTGACGACTTGAACAGACTGACGGCCTTGTGGGGATCTGACGCTGACGCATTTAATCCCGATCGTTGGTTGAAAGCGGTCACCCCCGGGACTCGGCTTGGTGTATACGCGAATCTGTGAGATCATGTCGCTAAGTGTTATATACCAGGCATTCTGAGGGATTATATAGCGCAACCTTTGGCGCAGGAATCCATGCATGTATTGGGTAGGTGGTTTCAAAGACCTATCTGGCATTAAACTGATAATCAACAAACTAGATGGCGATTCGCGTGAGATCCAAACTGATCACATCACCGATTCTCGGAGCTCACGTACACATTCCAGAATTGTCGAAATGCAAGCGTTCTTGATTGAACTGATCCACCATTTTGAGTTTGAGATGACAGAAGAGGCTAGACATATCAAGTAAGCCGCCGAAGCACTTAGCAACAAGTATCTGACTCGTATTTTAGACGTGAACGTGCTGCTGGGATGATTCCTTTAGTGCAAGGTCAGGAGGATAAGGGAATACAACTTCCTCTGAAGGTCAAGGTGGCGCAAGCGTGAAACAAGATGATGCAACAGATTTAGTCGGATTTCATTGACAGTATTGATGACCTGGAATAGCCCTCTTACTGTAATATTCGTCAGTTTGCTTCGTGTACTCTAGTATCGGTTTGAATTAAGGATGGAACGTTGGATGCATGCATGACACTTAGGCATTGAACCAGCAGATTGGCATCGGGTGTCGTTTTCAGAAGCAAAGGCTCGAGTCAATCCACCTCTCCTCCGTACGATCTTCGAGGTTCGTCTGCCATCACCCAGAGCAGATCGCAGATCAACAGCGGTTTCGTGGGAGTTGAATTTTTGGCGCGTCGTTGCCATGTCTCCACTCATAATGTGAGAAGCCTACAGTAGCTCACGCACCGTAGAGAATGAGTGGCGGGAGGAAGAAGCAACAAGTGGAATATATGATGGCGCTTATATCGTTAGCACGGCAGCTATAGATGGTCTAGCCGAAGGCCCTTACGCTGTACGCTAACGTATGCCTGCTATATGATATACATCCCCGACTCAATCTCCGAAAGCGTCGTTGTCGCATTCCGCTCTCGACGCCCACGCTGTTTGCCCTGACAAACCTTGGACAATTTTAATCGTGTCGTTGGGATTAATATTGAATCTTTAATTTGACGGTGATATCAGACTACACAGTAGTACACTCAAGGAAGCAACGGAGGAAGGCAGTTCCGAAACGCAGTGGAAGATTTTTTGTCACGACCAAGTTAACCGAGCCCAGGGCAATGAAACGCGATGTGATCAAATTTATGCTCGGATTGTACGATGGCTCAACAGATCCTTTGATGAACGATGAGTATGAATGGAAATTTAGCAGAGTCAATTTACTGACCCTAGAAACAAGCTCGAAGTCAGTAATCAACCCCATGAACAACAGATTCAACGTACTCATAATCAGGACGCCATATCTTCACCAGCTTCGCGATATTCGCCCTCTGAGTCTCCTTCACCTCGTTCATAATATCCTCCGGATTTCTTCCGTCTTTCTCGAAACCTGTACTCTGCTCTGCCCGTTTAAACATGAGACGCCAAGGAACGTCGAACTCTTTCCTGTAACAGAACGATAGCGTCGTAGTCATGGAACAGCGGTAAAATATACATACAGTGGTTTTTCGTTGGACCAACTCATCATGGTAGGATCGAATGGAATGTCTATCACCTCACAGTATTGCTTCATAACTGACGTTGGATCCTTTAACAAATCCGAGGCATCGATCAAAGGGGGAGGTTGAGGCTGCTGGACGTAGCCTGCTTCTTCGCCGTCGTAGGGAAGGGTGTTGAACTCGGATTTGGGATCGGCGAAGAAGCGGTAAAGGAGTCTTTGTTCGAGGTACATTATGTATCCCGACAGATCCCCTTCGACTTCGGTCCCTGGAGCTGCTGCTTCGAGTGTTTCTTGCATGCTCTTGATGAATGAAGGAATGGCTCGCTGAAGATGGATGAGTGATATGTTTATACGGGTCCAAAGAAGAATTCACCTCGGGCTCTCTAATCAGGAATGTGTGGTTGAACTTGCGTAACAGAGATACGGGGAATACAGTCGGATTCTCCGGTGTCGTACTGAGTGGATCATCGATAGCTTCGCCATCGTCAACACCGGATGCCATACGCGTTTTCAGCTCTCTCAGTCTCTTAAACACGTCGCTCCGAAGACCATATTGAGCCATATCCTTAATGAAGACAATACGACCGTCATCCGGACCAAAGTTGATCGTTCCAGAAGCAGCATCAGGTTCCGGAAGTTTATTCTCGGACAGCTTGGTAGCGATATCCACACGAGTGGTGTTGAACCACGGAGAGGGGATTGCGAGACCTGGATGAGAGTCGATATTGTCGAGTTGAGATCCTTGGATGACTTGGATGAATGGTTCGTTGGCCACTTTAAGCATGGGATGTTGAACCATTGCTCGGACAACGGCTGTGGAACAACATCTGGAATCTTTGCAGCTTATCAGTAACACGCGAACAAAGGAAAAAGGAGGGGCGTACGACACCACAATATTACTGGTTTAGGCTTCAACGTCTTCGGCGCTGCCAGGATCGTAGTTTCAGATTGAGTAGAGATGGGAGCAGACATGATGGATTGGGAGCTAAAAAGCAGCCCTCTGCCTTCAATTTATATATGCAACCCTAAGACGATATTAATATCGGCGATTTGATGGGCGCGCCCTGCTCGACTCACTGTAGCCTCATTATAGGCCCTGTCTAGCCTGACGCCGGACTCAAAGAGCATCAGGCTTGGCTCAGATACGCATTGATATATTCTTGGCACCTGATAGCCGTTCGGAATGAGAGATAAGCCGTCGTCGCATATTGATAGAACGTTGTGAAAGTGCTGGATTTGCTATGCTGGTAAGTTTAGAATAACGGGCATCGTGCTCGTCGCCGTCGCCGTCGAGGATGAGTATGGCGTAGCGCTGGGCGAAGCTAATTTTGCGGTGGTGCTTAGTCAGCATGCTTCAAATCGTTCAAGCTTGTTTGACGCTGACCTTCATCACAGCTTTTCAGATATCCAGGCTGGCGAGCCTCAGTCTTCCTTGGAGGTCCGTTTACTGGAATGAATCGTGCTAGAGTACCTGCTTTTCGTGGATCCATGAGTTCACATTGTGGGATATGGTGAATCGAGAGACCCTATGCATGACTCGGAGTTGAGGTGCTTATCTTCAGACTATGACAGCGATACAGCCTTTCTTGTTGAGTCTCTTCTGGTCCATAATACAGGTCAGCGCTGCCAGATAGCCCAGAGTATGCCTCTTTGGCGCCGATCAGTTTTTCCACTGGTCAGAAAAACCTGGTACGACTGAGTGAACTGATTTGCGTTGAGGAGCTACAGCATTCCGAGAGCGCACATGAATGAATCTGTCAGCGTGAATTTGAGTGTCTGGTACGCCATCTTTATTTCTACTCGATGCCATACAGTGCAGATGTAACGAAAGCGAAATATAATGGTTCGCTGAGAACCATTCCGTACGCCGTCTTGATCACATTTACCATTCTCCCTAGCCGTCTACTCTCTCCGTCCGGTTAACCTCTCGGTTCAAATTTCGGAAATCGTTCAAGGCCGCATATCCGTGTAAATAGGGGCTCGGTCAGACCTTTTTTCGGCTTTTCTAACCTGGATATCATTGAGCACTCTAAGCCGATTGGTTTCCACTTCCTTAACGCGTCCTTCACCGAGAACGGCATCTTTCTCCCCGTACTAGGCGTCCTGAGTATCGGCGGAGGTTGTTAATCCATGATGCACTAGCTGCCTGGCCCGTGCACCGCACGGAGCAACCAAGTCCAAGTCCCAGTCCCAGTCTGAGCCCTCCAAGCAGCAAGCCAAAGCCCAGTCCGAGCCCTCCAAGCCCCAAGTCAGAGGCCCCAAGCCCAAGACGCACCTCCCGGCGCAAGCCCCAGCAAGCCCCCGAGCCCAAGCCCAAGCCCCGAGACACCGAGACACGCGCCTCCCGGCGCAGCAGAGCAAGATCAGTAGACCAATACTTTCCTGTCTTTGAGGAGCTATTCTTGTGAGGCAAGACTTTTTCTGTCTCCTTTGCTGCTATGCTGTTACATTGCATCATTGCACACACCTAACATATTATATACATGTCAAAGTCAGAGACTTAGCTTCAGTCAACACTCAAGTATTGGAGTTAAGTTCAATGATGAGAATCAGTTCCCACAGGGTGGGCAGTTTGCGGAGGCAGAGGGCATCATAGACCGAGGCAAAAAATCAAAACAAATATCTAAGTAACATTGCACATGCCCACGCGGTAGATTGAATGGATGGGATCTGAGAGCGTACAGAGCTCAGGGGACATACAGTCAACAGAGATATCCAATCAACTGTCAAGACACTATTTCCGAAGCAGAACTTGAGACCATATTGACAGCACAAAATTTGGAAGCAGGGATTCATTGACACAGGATAAGAGAGAAGCAAGGACTTGCTCCATAGACATGACACAGAGAGGTAATCCATTTGATTGTGAAAGCAGCAAGACGTATGAGAATTCCGCACAACCGAGCAAAATGAAGTTTTAGTTTTAGTTGACTCAGATACTAAATTTAGCGATCATATGGTTGCAAAGCATGCAAGAAAAACTGAAGACACAGGATCACGTAGCCGAATTCAAAAGAAGTAGAGTCAAGACATATAAACCACTGATCGGACGCAAGCAAGATTGACAGTGCACCAAAAGTGAGAGCAAGAATTATTATAATGTTGAGGGGGACATCGTCAGAACAGCAGATGGGGCAGGGATCAGATGACAGCGTAGAGATCAGCACATGACATGACTCAAGGGCGGCGAGACGTCGATTGACCGTAGGAGTGAAGGAGGCGGATGCTCGTCGTGTCGAGAGGACGCGCCGTCGGAGTTTGAAGTCACACAGAGTGAACGAACGACGCGGGTCGAGTTCCGATGTCCGATTTTACGTAATCCGAGCGTTATTTTTTTATTATATAGGATGATGGGGTGCATTGAGGGTCTGAGGGAACGTTTACGACATTCGCAGACTGACTTCTTGCCTCCGGATATTTGTTTTAAAACCTCCTATCCCATGTCACGGTGTCTATGGAAAGGAGTAAGCATGTGCCTTGTTATTTCGTTTTTTTCCGACTCTCAACGATCTCAGTTTATCTCCTTTTCGAGTGCACATCTGACTCTTTTGAAATTTGAATACCTCGCGATCGGCTTGAATCTCCCGCTCGTATTCCCTTGATCAGCGACAATTTAGTATCTGATTTTCTCAGAGGACAATACACCACAGCTAAGACACGCCTCTGCATCCTATCCCTATCCCCGCGCCCCGCGATGGCACCTTCACGCGCTATCATCTCATTCATATCGTCCCGTACATCCTAAGCCTTCCGCATCTTCCTGCCTCCGCCCGGAAGATCGCTTCTTTTCTTGTTTGGATCATGACCGTGACTCGGACGCTCGGTACCGAAAGATTCCTGTGCGACAGCACAAAAAGGTCACGATACCAAAACATACACGCTATAGTCTCCTATCTCGGCCTGTGAACTGAGTCTTCTATCTACGCTCGGCCGGTTTTATGTGTGCCTCAGTATTTTGCCTACTCCGTGCGTGTCGCGATCACACTCAGTCGGCCCCGTCAATTGAGTGCATCGGCTCCCGTACTGGACGTGATGAAGGCACTCGTTTCTCATGCATGCATGCCTGGTCCTCGCGCGCATTCGGTCCTTCGGATTCTGAGTTCGGCGCTTCAGAGGACAATGGCCATTTTTACAAACCCATCCAAACAGGAAGGACCCTCCCTCCCATATTCTTCCGTCGCTCGCATGCGTACACTCACATGAAGTCTGTATGTTGATGTGATCTCGCTTGTTCGCAACTGCGTATTGTTCTTAGCGAGCGCAGTCCCTTGATCTTCTGTGTACTTCGCCGAATCTCAACGGTACGACTCTCCGAAGAGTGTCCGAGGGATCTCGTATCTATCTTGGCTCGAGAGTTTGGAGCTTCTTACTGTGCTGTGCCGCTGCTTCCGATGTAGAGTTTTCTCGCCCCTTCCGAATCATCGAACTTCATGTCTCTCCTTGTTTGCGCGGGCATCAGACGGGTTTCCTAAGGTTTCCTAGCCTCAGTTCTCACATGACTCTATGGTCGTGCACATGCGTGATTGTACTGCCGTAACGTCTAGTTGTTCTCGAGCTACATCTGGACATTCTCTGGCTTTCGGCCGAGAGTCGATCTATACAATATAACGCTCGTTTGTTATTTTATTTTATTGAACGATGGTCTCATTTATGAGTTCAAATCGAATCGTCGCCTGGAAGGCAAAAGGATATAGCGCTTGCTTGGACCGTTCTCTCAGTTCCCGTAAATCTCATTATATTGACGGACCCCGCGTATGGAATTCGTGAGGCATGGCCCCTTCTGTCAAAGTTGTCGGAACGAGAGTAGTGAAGAAGAAAGAGCTGGGGGTCCGATCACATATTGAACGCGGCTATTTATACATCCACGTATAGATACGGCTATATATGGGATTATGGTGGCATTGCAGTAAATTCCGCTGAGGAGGCATGACGGCGATTCGAGTTGAAAGATCGTGCAAAAAATTGTTCGCATTTTGAACTGCCTGAGAAGATATAGACCTACAGCTACTACTGGCAACATCTGGCGTGACGCGTTCCCGGAAGAAAAATTACGTGAGATATTCCTTGTGGCACGATAGCTTTGTTAAGAGGTCTTGTAGTATGAAAGCCATTCTACACCAGGAAGCGCCGCAACGCGGGAAAAGCGTTACAAAAACGCGTAGAAAACAGTGCCGTCACCCGTCTCATACTAGCTCTCATACTAGTAGTAGTAGCTTGCTGAAGTCTTGCATCGAAGCCCAACATCAGGACGTTCGCAGTGATGTGCACCCCTTGCAGAAATAGATGGATCAATCCATGGACACACGTGGTCAAGGGAAATAGTAAATTGAAGATTACCACGCGAGCAACACAAGGTACTCGAGTAGGAAATAGCTGGCAAGTCCTCTTCGGCAAAATGCGAGTTGGCGATACTCTTGTTTTCGCCCACTGACCATGAGCCAACTGTCTCCAATCTTGAAAAGACGATAAGAGTCGAGATTCGATGATAACCACCCCTGCCTTAAGTTCTCGTATCCGAAGACGTCGAAAGCACGAAGGTTCGTAATCTGATGACCAGCTCCGTCGTTTTTTTTCCACGTCGAAAAACTCATCAGATGACGACGACGGCAGAACCTGTTACACAAGAGTGACGAGACAACCTGCTGATACACGACGCACTTTTCATACACGGATGCACCGACCGCAAGAGTTTTGGTGGTACAACATCCACCCAACCACTGCTCAAAATGGATCCCCCTCCGGTGAGTCATCGGCCACTGAACTCCTTCCATAGCTGAGTCCTCAGTGTTCCAACATGTAGATCATGGTTTGTGGCTGGTGACATTCTCTCCGATAGGGCAGTTCAGAAGTAGGCTGTCTCAAGTGCTCTGTTGGCCACCGTTGCAGCGGATTGTGAGATATCTTCCACATGACCTTGGTACGCATTAATCAGTTTCCGCGTTTACGGTAGTAACGCAACGTACCAAGATGCTTGACCCATGAAGATCCGAGGGCACGATAGTAGATCAGCCGCTCTCGCGAGGTGAAATTTCTGTCGGTCTTCTCGGTGATGTTGATCTGACCCAAGTCTTGCTCATACCAGATGTTCAACTTCAGAAACGAAGAACTCATGGGGGAGATCAGGTTCGTCTCTGCATCGTTGGCATTATCCTACGATGCGAAGTCGAACCTAGCCTTGAGGTGGTCGAACCGGACTACCCTCCTGAGTCGCCACACACTTGCAATCTTAAGCGCAAATGGGGGCAAATCCAGGTCGGGATCAGCCATATCGTTGGAGGATGGGTTCATGATCCCATCCTCGATGAGTGGCTGTGAATTTCTCCCTCTTATTCGTAGAGGGCCTACCTCACAAGTGAGTCACAACCGTTCCGGAGAACCATGACACTCGGCATAGTGTTCATCGCCGTTCGCCACGACGAAGCACCAAATGCGCTCAATCGGAGAATCTGGCATGCGACCCAGGAATTATTGATAATAGCTCCTGAGTCCATCCTTGATCTGATGCATGTCGTTTTCCCTGATCGTCACCAGGCACCAGGGAATCGATATAGCCTCTTCGTGCCGGGGTATTCTGCTGGAAGAAGAACGACGTCGTTTCACTGTGGGAGCAGACGGTTGACTGTTTCGCGATCGCGTCTGTCTAGCTTGTCTGTCTCTCACAGTTGGCGCTCGACTCTGATTCAAGGTTCTGGGTGTCAGGGGGGAGCGAGGGGCTGCAACATGTCGGACAGCGAGTGGTGGAAGGAAAAGAGCTGCACGTGGAGTACCTGATGGTGAATTAGATATTGGAACGGCGGCTATAAACTCGTCACTCGTAAGACCGTCATTACATCAAGCCTGGCCATGTCTCACCTATTCCCTATAAGGATCAACTCAATGTGCTGTGGGTTTTTAAGGGACTAACTGAGGTCACTGATGCTTGGGATACCGATTGGAAAATGCCGAGAACATGGCCGAGAATGAGCAAAACCCACTCTGAGTCTCCTGGAAAGGCTCGAACATTTCTTCCCTATCAAATTCCTTGTACAGGTTATCCCAGCTGTCTCAATATACAGTCTCAGCTTTATTCATTCATGATCGTGGTGTCGTAGTGTTGAAGGTCGTGACCGCTGGTTGCCGACGCCGCCCCAAGTCCCAAGGACCTGTCAAATTTTATTCTCCCAGTGACTATACAACACAACACAATTCGCCGACATGATCAGCTCATCATCGGTTCATCCCCCTGATACATTGCTTCAACGACGGCCTGGTTTTTGTCACTTTACGACGTCCCAGAGTCCCAGCAAAATCCGTAAAGCTATCCCAAACCACTTTTCAACATTTGTTCTCGTCTGTCCATGGCAGAAGCAAAGCATTCGAGCAGACGGCTGTAACTTTCAAAGGGAATGTGTTTAGGAACCATTTAATCATGAACGCGTGGTCGGAGGAATAGGGCGCCATCTCTGTGATGTCAGTGCTCAAAGACACATTGAGACCTGAATGCGCAGAGGATAGTTCGCACTGGCAGGAGGCGAGCTCAAACATAACTTCACTCTGACTAATTTCGACGTTTGCTTATTCATTACAAGTATCAGGAACATCATCTTTCAACAACTGTTTGCTGTTAGGAAATTTGACACGGAGAGCAGAGCAGCAACGTACCCAGCCAAGATCCTGCACCAGAGACCGCATCTATCCTCCATCCATCATGCGCTCTGTCTCATTGGTTCACTTGCTGGATGAATGCCGGATAAGACCTGACACGTGAAGAGATTGGCTATAGCAGCTGTACCACGGACATGCTCGTCGCCATCGAATCATTCGAATGTTGGCTGATCGAACTCTATCGAAGAAACCCACTCTCCTCCTCCTCAAGCTCTGTAACCTCTGGCTAAAGCTCCTACACCACGACCCAGCCCTGAATTCTCTTCCTACCGATGACAGTATTACTCTATCCTCTAAGTGGTCTCGTTTGCTAGGCTTACGATACGACAATAATTTCTCTGGCCCTCATCGACATCCAAGTACGTTGCTTTTTGAAGCCATAGCTAGCCGTCCGAGGCAGCACATTGGATATGACGTCTTCGCGCCGCTCTTTCTGGAACTTCACGATGAAACAAGACGAGTTCCATTACATCTATCGCCAACGCCTGTTCTACTTTCAGTCCACAATGCCAAACCGGTCGAGCTCTGTCAGATCATTCCACCAAAAAATACTTCGGAATTGTGACAGTCTGTTGGGAGTATTCAACTCTTCGTTCGTCGTCCTCGCGAAGCAGCTCAAGCTTTCTCCCGATCCAACACTATCTCCACGGGACCAAGCCTGTTTACAAGAGCAGGTGGGACAACATGCCCAAATCTTTCGCGACCTAGGTCAGAACCCCTACTCCTAAATGTCTACCCCAGGCGCCTGTGTCAATGAGTCCTGGGATGTGCAAATATTGTTAATGGCTATGTGAATGGTCTTATCAGGATCAGCTGGTACCCGAGCATTCTTTCGGATAACAAAGTATTTTCAGCAATAATAGACCTTGTATATGCAGAAACTTGCCAAAAATATTATTTGCAGAGCGCAGCGCGGGTGAGTTCGGCGGAGAAGCCGACGTCAGCTCTTGCTCCATTTCGCGCTGAAGTTGCGTGCTCTGATGCTTGACTCGCACGTCGGGCGCGTACTTCCCATGGATAGACTGTCCCATAGTTCCAATTTACCTCCGTCCAGGCACTTTGCCTGTAATTCAATCCCTCGGCAGGAGAAATGACTGCCAATCATGTGCAGGAGCCGGCGACAGCGTATAGCAACGACGACGACGGGAGCACTGATGAGACTCCCTTGCTTGTCTCTCAGGAAAACGGCCAGGATGAAGATGAAGATGCAGCCAGCCCTGGAGAGCTCACGTTCGATGAAGGTACGTCGGTTCATAGCATTGCTCATAGAACATGCTTGACCTATATCCTGTTCAGATGTCGCTGGCGGCTTAGGAAGACATCTGGGAATCGTCAGTTGTACAATGTTGATGTAAGTATAATCCTCTTCCTTGTTGCCTGTACTCACTGCAGTTATAGCGTTGGACGTATCATCGGAGTAGGCATTTTTAGCATGCCCGGTCTGATTCTGGGAAGTGTTGGATCAGTAGGAGCAAGTCTTGCGATATGGGTGGTTGGATTCATTCTGTCTTTCTGTACGTCCTTCTTATTCCAGTTCTGCTATGGAATTCTTATAACATGCGGCTGTAGGTGGTCTCTTTGTTTACCTGGAGCTGGGAACTACCTTCCCTCGTTCTGGCGCCGAAAAGGTGTATCTGGAGGCCATGTATCCTCGCCCAAAATATTTGACGACCGTCATATTTGCTGCACACGCGATACTTCTTGGTTTCACGGCCAGTGGATGCATCGTAAGCGCGAAGTTTTAGTTCATTGTCCACACCCACTTTACTCACGTTGAGGTAGATCTTTGCGAGCAAGTAGGTCTCCAAGGCGCATTTCCTGTCTTGGTTCTAATTCCAACCAGCATCCTCATTGCACTGGGTATTCAGCCCCAGCTCTGGGTGGTCCGAGGTATTGCCCTTGGCGGTCAGTCTACTTTCAAACCTCTTGCGCTCCAACTTCTTACATTCTCGTGCAGTCATCATTTTTGTGACTCTTGTCCATGGACTCACTCCCCGCTTCGGAGTGCATCTTATGAATGCTCTGAGCTTCTTCAAGCTCGTCCTGGTTTCCTTCATCGTCATCACTGGCTTTGTTGTTATGGGTGGAGGCACTCGTGTAAAGGATCCGATGGCAAACTTTCGAGACCTGTTCGCCGGTAGCTCTCCCAATAGCAACGATGTTAGCGATTCTCATTCTCTCATCCTGTTACATCTTACCTTTCTGTGCAGTATGCGACAGCCATGTTCAAGGTGCTCAATGCGTATGCGGGGTGGGGAAATGTCAACAATGTCCTCAATGAAGTACGCTAGTGCAGTGTTAAATATAGGGTGGTTAGTAACTTAGGGCGTTATTAACTTGATATTAACCCGTTAGTAACATACCGCCAATAAATTAGATGTTACAAACCCTCGATTTCCCTCAAAACCTCTGAGAGTCCGATACACAGCTCCTGCTATCTATTCCAAGCTTTTCCGGACCTTCCCCAACCGTGAGAGCGCGAATGGAGATGGAGAGGAGTCAAAGGCGGTCAGGCTGGGCGGAGCTTGAAATCAAATACCAACTATGGAAACACCGGTAACCCGACGAACAGTCTTTTCTCGTGCACGCTTCTATTACGACTCAATTGTGTTCTCAAGGCGGAAGCATGACCCAAGACTTCTCAACGCTTCGAAAGTCCATCAAGCGTCTATCTGACCTCTTTGCAAGCGCTCCCCGCACGCTTCCCGAGACACCCCCGAAAACCCAACTTCCTCCAACAATCGACCATGACTTTGCCAAGGAAGAAGGTATTTGCAGTGCACTCAATAAAGCAATGCATAATTCCTGGGGCTATCGCGATATCGGAATCTCTCTCACGGAACGTGGACCCGGACTGCAGGGCACTATAGTCGTGTTGAATATGGTGCTTGATCAAGTGGAGGATGAGGACCGGAAAGGCAAAAAGCCTGTCAATATTGTATTGCTACAAGATTGGATAGAGTCTTTGGAGCAGGCTGCTATCAATGCTGGTTGCGCGGTGAGTGTGATTTGCTTTGTATCAATATTGGTGCTGAATTTCAATATGCCTGTCAGATTTCCGTTGATTCTGATGTGGAAATAGTCGAACCAAGTACTCAAAAGCAGAGTGGGAAGCGAAAATTGACTGATATGTTTGCTGTGTTGCCCTCGAAAAAGTCGAAGGGATCTGTAAGTTGTTTGTTTGTTTGTTTGTGGCAGACACTGACTGGCCGCGGAAGTCCAAATCGTCGAATCAAGGATCGAGTAATGCAGGAGGTCGTCCTCGAGACCCTCTCGTCGATAAATTAGTTGAACCAGTTGAGGATTCAGATGCCGTCAGGTGCATATTCTGTGGAGAGACGAGGGCCCATCGCGACAGAAAACGTATCCTCAAGCACGCGAGTTTAGACTGTCGCAGCCGAAGTCGAATGTCCAAGGATCTCCGCGAGCAAGTGGCTGCAGCTCAGAAGGAGTTGGCGGGATCAGCTCAGCTTGCAGCAATGTCGACATCTGGAAAGAATGATGACAGTGTTCAGACAGCTCTTGTACACAAGCCCATTACCCGAGGATCATCTGCAGCATCAGATAACAACTCAGTCGGCTCAAACGAAACTCAGAATGGGCCTGGTGAATATAAAAATCCGGGATTCCGTGATTTGTTTGTCATTGCTGGGGCAAAGCAGAAGGTCATCAAACTGGATGCTCTTCTCGTCCCATTCATAGTCTGTCAGGGTCTTCCGCCACGGATGATTGACAGTGAGTGGACTCGCTCGATATTCCGGGTAGCAGCTCCGGAATGGAAGATGCCCTCTCGAACCGCTTTTGAGATTGACCGGTTGCCTTCGGAAGCAGCCTGGGTTCGAGCCGAGGTCCTGAAAATACTCAGGAGTCAGGAGAACCTAACAATGAGTTTTGATGGATGGGATTCGCAAGCACACGACTCCATTTACACGATTTCCGTCACCACCGCTCTACGCATTGCATATCTATTCGATTACCACACCGATAATCAAGCGTCACATACAGGAGAATTTATTTCAGAATTCCTGATTAAGGTGAGCAGTATCAATTTCCGGAGCTTGTTTATCTGAATCATTATTTCAGGCTATCCAGGAGATCGGATCACATCGTTTTGCAGCAATTTGTAGTGACAATACTGGCAATACTCGAGTGGCGCGCCGCCTTGTGACCCAGGCCATTCCGACTATTTTCAACTTGCCTGATCCATGCCATCACCTTCAAAATACTATCAAAGATATCTGCCGACTTCCGCAGTTCAAATCAGTTTGTGAATACGAGTTTGTCTCTTCTTGTTCACTCATTTTTGCTAGGTCATAAAGGGCATTGGTGCCATCACGACTTTCTTCAACAAATCAATTAAGGGCCGCGGTCTCCTGAAAGACTACAAAAAACAAGAAGGAACCAAATCTCGAGGGCTACAAGGGATAGGCAACACTCGTTTTGCCACTATTTATTGGTCTGGTATTTCGATTGACCAGATGGCACGGCCTTTGGAACTTTTTGGTCAAAAGGAACTGGCCCCCGGTAACAAGAAGTTCGCTGGAGGCGAAGCTAACGAAAATGATGCTGATCAGAAAAAAGCGATCGAAGTCTTACTCCCGCGGAATTTCACCAGATTCCGACAAAATCTGGGAACCCTGCTTCGTGTTCTTGGTCCCCTCGCCAAATCCATCAAAAACCTTGAATCTTCTCTTGCAACTGCCGCCGACGTCTTCCTCCACTGGCTTGCGATACAATCAGCATTGAAGAAGATTCTAGACGACGATGAAGCATGTACTGATGCCTCCATGCGAGATTTGACCCCAGAGTCATCTGTCAAGATCCGAGCCATCATCAACAAACGATTCAAGGAAATGATAGATGACGCTCCGACGGACATCTATATTGCAGCATTCTATCTAGATCCAGGTACTTGACAGAATCTGATCATTACATTGACTAACGACTTTGCGCAGAAAAACGAGGAACTGCGATACTCAAACGCGACAGCGTCTTCCCAAGCAACACTCCCAGCGGCAGCACCAATGGAAGTGTGCAAAACCGCGTCCGCCAGTTCCTTCTTCGTACGCTGAAGAGTTCAATGAATGGCGGGGGTAAGAACGTCGCCGAGCAATTAGTTGCTCAGCTTGAGCTCTATTCGGCGAACCTGCCGCCATATCATCTCCCCCTTCAAGGCGACGAAGCCATCATAGTATGGTGGCAACGTCTTCTTGTCATTCCTGGGTCTGAGGTACTTGCTGTGAGTTCATCCATACGCTTCTATACCTCTGCCGCTCATGATTTTTGATTATCCAGCGCATTGCTGTGAAAATTTTTGCTGCGTCACCGACCTCAATGACCGACGAACGCACCGCCTCAACGTTCTCGTGGATAAACTCCGCTCGTCGTAACGGACAGTCTCCGTCAACGATCGTCCGGATGGCACAAGTGCGGGAATATCACAGGTTGTATAGCGGAATTGAGAAGGTCCAGGTGCGTAAATTTATTCACAACTACAATAGCTTCCCTAATCCAGATTACCCAATGTTCGTAGCTCCCTACTCCTACCCGAATCAACTTTCACGCCATCAATCACGATCTATACGAGTCACGCGCCACCACTCGAGACATCAAAGCTCTCCTCAATCCCGAGACAGGTGCCGATACCGTCTTTGCCGAATCATGCGGTTCTCTCGAAGACCTTCAAAAAGCTGTCAATGCCCAATGCTCCAAACCCGCGACATCTGTGCAGGTCGATGCCATGATCAACGATACCCCTGAAGACGAGAGCACCGACCTTCAATCCGAGACGCCATCCGAACCGAACACCTTCCGCGGCGAAGAATTGGTTGATTTGGATCATCCAGCACTGACCTCTTTGTTTGATGGTGCAGATAACTCTACTATCACACAAAAAGCTTCTACACACGTCGAGATCACTGCAACTCAACAACCAGATGGTCAGGAGTGGAATCCCGAGGACTTCTGACATGTAGCTGAATTATACATGTTTTTAACGTTTTTAACATAGTTTTTAACCGGTTATTAACCCAAAAATCGCTGGCGGCCGGGGGCTCCGCCCCCCTTCCCCCGACATGTTATTTAACAAAGTAACACTGTTAGTTACTTTGAAATTTCGGGACAGCTTAGTAACTAACGTAACACGAGCCGGATTGACTTTTTAACACCGCACTAAAGTACGCGATCCTATACGCACGCTCAAGATCTCAGGGCCCCTTGGCCTAGGTATATGCGCCACGCTCTTCCTACTAGCAAATATTGCCTATTTCGCTGCTGCGTCAAAAGAGGAAATTTTGGACTCCGGCATCACCGTGGCCAGCCTGTTTTTCCAAAAGGTCTTCGGTGAACATGCCCAGAGGGCTTTAACTGTGTTCGTTGCGCTTAGGTACGTTGTAGTAGTCTCATTTGGGCGCCAGACCCTGACGTAAGATCCACAGCGCGCTAGGCAATGTCTTGACTATTGTATGCGTTCACCCTCTGACATTGTCATTGCGCCTCTTATCTTGCCCTAGACTTTCGCCGCCGCCCGTGTGAACCAGGGTACGCCTATCAAAACGTCTCGGTATCTCAGGTGCTGATCTGTGGTCTTGACAGAACTTGCTAAGGAGGGTGTTCCTCTGCCGTTTGGAAACAAGTTCTGGGCATCGAACTGGCCTACCGGCAAATCACCCATGCCCGCGCTCATCATACATCTCATTCCCTCTGTACGTAAAGAAGCTGTTATTGTCGTACTCGCTGATCTGAACCTTCGTCAGGTGCTCGTTATCGTCTTCCCACCTCCTAAGGTTGTCTATCCTTTCATTTTGAACGTAGAGGGATACCCCGCCCAAATCATACACTTCTTCATCATTGTGGTAAGGATACCGTGAGATGCCGTTCTTCCTATAGCCGACGTATTCTCCAGGGACTATTCTACTTGCGCTATACGAAACCCCATATTCGGCGGCCGTTCAAAGGTGACGTGATTATTTGTATTTCATCGAGGAAATATATTAACTCAACTTCAGTGGGTTGGCCATTCGCCGTGTTCTACTTCATAGCAGCGTGTTTCCGTAAGCATCATCCTTCGGTTGCAAGATGCGTCTGAATGAACTAATCTCGATGCTCAGTCATGGTTGCGCCCTTCCTTCCTCCGGCTAACGGCGTTGGGGATACCCCCCCCTTTGCCTTATTGGCTGTTCGTACTTCATTTCCGTGTTATGATTAACTCGCTAATCTTCTCGTGCCTCTTTTCCCACTTATAGATATTGCGTTGTTGGAATAGCTGTCCTATTCTCTGGCGTTCTGTATTGGGCCGGATGGAGAATCATACTCCCGAGAGTGTTTGGATATGAACTCATCCCTCGAAAGGAGACATTGAGCGACGGAACTGTGGTTACTTTGGTAAGCACTAGCTTAACCTTTGCGGTCCGCTTCGATGTGGCCACACCCTGATATCCCTTTTCTGACCTATTGTCTTCTTCCCAGTTCTCCCAACGCAGGGTTGAGAAAAAGTAGAGATTGTGCCTTCATTTCTTTGTTGGGTTCGCCGTCGCCGAATCTATCCATACTCTCTTCGTCGAAACTTGGTTTAGCCCACTTCGTGATTCTGGACCTGACCCTGCCGAATATACCCTAATGCTACCTCATCTCGTTCTCAAAGGCCAACAATAAGTGACTCTCGAAAGACGTCGCTCATGGCCATGCTGAGTATTCCGAACTCACCCGTGCTCTCGCTTCTTGGCATGCTGTTTTCATCACGGTTGTTCTGTTCCCTTCCCCACATTTCGCCTTCGATTCTTCTAGGCACATGGTTGCCCATCATAGATCAAGATTCAGCCACAACTCGACGTCGCACAGGGTTCAAAGCTTTCCTCATGAGAGAACAAGCACCTGATGATCACCGCGCAGCCGTAACACCCGTGCATTGTCTTCCTGAACGCTCGAACCCTTGAGTAACCCCAAATCTCAACTCATTCCTCCCGCGTCCGCCCAGATCTCTCCCACACTCTGAATTCACTCCTACTAGCTCGAGTCACGACGACGTCACGTAGACTGACGCCTGATCAAGCCTTGTCCTTCCTTTCCTTGCTTTTCTGATCTTCGCTTCTGATCTCCCGAAAGACAATGCACGCTCCAGCCGTATAATCATTCATCCTTTGACCGCACGATTTCAGGAGTTTCGTGCGATCTGATCTATGCGAATTAGGAAGGAGTCGACCTCGAGTTGCGGGTCGGGGTGTCCTGGCCCATGAACCCGGATTAGTAGGGTATGAAGCTTAGATTTGGAAACATACTCGTGATGAAATCTGTATGAACAAAACGTTTCAGTTAGCCGTTGCCACACATCGACACGTGTCGAAGCAGTCGAGCACGGTTCATCTCCAGGAGACTTCTGCCAGTGAGCCCAGATAAGACGGTGCCTGGTCGTCTGGTCGTGAGAATCCGTCGAGGCTTGGGACCATGCATTGCAATGAATTATTTGTTTATTTTGATGTCGAAGGCGTCGTAAATTTCATTCGCCATGCCTCGTTTCGCGGAAGCAAAGTACCAGAAAATGAAGGAGGATATAGAGCACGTGACCGTGACCGCGCTTCTTCCCCCGTCCTCGAGCGAGCTTCAGTGTTGTAGCTCACCATGTCCGATCCCAAAGGTCAGTTGTAGCATTGCTATGAAATAAATGTGCTAATATAATGCTTCCCAGAGTTTGAACTGGAGAGTCTGCCTACCGATACCCCAGCGTCGGTTAAATTTGCCAAAAAGACGAATCACCTCTTGGTTGCATCATGGGACTCGGTCAGATATCTTATGCGAGGCCAGCTCTCTTGTCAAGCTAATCGACCATTCCACAGTCACTAAAACTCTACAATGTCGACTCAAAACAAATGCAGGCGAGCTATAATTATCGAGCGCCAGTGCTGGATTGTGCTTTTTCGGCGGACGAGACCAAAGTCTATGGAGGTGGCGCAGATTCATATGTTCGACAGTGCGTTTACCGTCTACTCTTCTTTAATCCGAAGTCTCATTGCACCCAAGACACGACATCCAAACAGGCTCTCTCCAAACACTAGGCCAACACGCAGGCGTAGTTTCTCAAATGGTCTATTCCTCAACAGTCAACGCCGTCATCTCAGGCTCCTGGGATCACACTATCCGATTCTGGGATCCCCGATCATCAACTTCTCCAGTTCTCAAACAAGATTTGCCAGAACGTGTGTATAATATGGATTATGTGTCGAGTTCATCGACGTTGGTTGTTGCGCTTGCTGGGAGACAGATGGAAGTGTATGATGTGAGGAAGATGGATGAGCCGAAACAGAAGAGGGAGAGTAGTTTGAAGTTCATGACGAAGTCGTTGGCTGCTATGCCTGATGGACAAGGTACGTCGACTTTGCCGTTCTTCCTTGGCAGACGCTGACGACGAGTTGTCGGTTCTGTGGTGTAGGGTATGCTATCGGCTCTGTAGAAGGCCGTATAGCATTGGAATACTTCGATCCATCACCAGCCGCCCAAGCTAAAAATTATGCCTTCAAGTGCCACCGACAAACAGTCGATGGCGAAGATCGCGTATGGCCCGTGAACGCTCTCGCATTCCATCCCCTGTCCGTATCTCCTCCTCCATCTCCGCGCCCTCTTATACTGACCTATATATCTTCATCTTCAGACAAGGAACCTTTGTATCAGGAGGCTCTGACGGCGCCGTGGCATTTTGGGACCACGCAGCCAAGAAAAGATTACGACAACTTCCTAAATTCTCTGCGGCCGTTTCGTCGTTGTCATTCAATCATGACGGAACGAAGTTGGCTATTGGTGTGGGCTACATGCATGACGGGGGATTGGGAGATAAAGCGTCGAAAAACACTATATATATTCGGGAAATCGGTGATGAGGCAAAGGTGAGAAGTAAGTGATCATGAGAGGTACGGCGACTCGTTCTCCGCGCTCTGTGTAGTCAATACTGAGTAAACCGATTTGTGTAGATATAGAAACAGCGAAAGGCTGGAATATATGTACATGGATTATTGTACACATTTGCAGACGTCTGAGACCATTACAAAATACACATGTATAATAACTTCGTACACTGTCTCATCCACCGACTCGAATGCTCCCTATGATTCCGCCTCAAGCTTTGCCTCGACCTGCTCGACTTCTTCCTTGATCTCGTCTTCCCTTTCCTCGACCTCCTCGCCTTTCAACCCCTTCTTCTCCTTCAACCATGTCTTCAAGACACAAGCACCTCTACTCCCGTCGCCCTTGCATCCCGAACATCGACGACCATGGCCAATCAACATGACGTGTAGGCCATACTTGAGATGATTCGGGACTCGAATATCCAAATGCGCCTGCGCCATCACCCTATCCGCTTTAGGTGGCACCCATCCCAAAAGCCTCGTCAATCGATACACATGGGTATCGACAGCGAATGAATCGCGGCCCAGACAGAAGAGTAAAACGCAAGAGGCAGTCTTAGGACCAACTCCCGCATACGACTGAAGTTCTTTCATCACTTCTTCATCGGGGAGCGAAGTGAGATGTTGGAGTGAATATTTCCCGTGTCGTTCGTGGATCTCTTTCAGGACGTTCTGGATAACTGCGGCCTTTTTATTCGCTAGTCCTCCAGAACGCAGGGCATCGACGAGTTGTTCACGTGGAGCCTCCGCGATAGCTTTGAAATTATGTCGTCCAAACGTGGCATCCAAATTCCTCTTCGCCCCCGACGAATTTTTGCCCGACGTATTCTGGGATAAAATCGTCCCGATAAGAGAATCGATGACATCATGTACCTTTCCACAAGTCTGTGCGGAATTGACGTCCTGGCTATTCTCAGGAGTAACTCGAGTGTTTTTGAGCTTGTTTTTGAACTCTGGATGTGTAGATAGGAGGAGGTCGAATATCGACTGAGCGTCGGAGGGTGAAGGGTGGGCGAAGTCCGGAAAGGGAGAGACGGTTCCGAAATCTGAGATAAGCTTGAGCTTTTTGTTCTTTTGTGGTGATGACGACGGAGTAGACGACGGCGACGCTCTAGCTCTCTTCGAGCTCCCAATTGTCTCGGATATTTCAGACTCGACTTTAGGAATCCCGTCCTGCTGCAACGAGCCTTTGTGCCTGCGCGTTACAGGCATTATAGCTCTAGAAAATGACCTGCAAAATTTGAGTTTGAACACTGTCGGCGACTTTTTTACAAGCCTTTTTGTTCGGCGATGGAAGGAAGACGAGAACAAGAAATAAGCTTTGGCGATCGGTGGCAGTGCACTACCCGCACTCCGGACTCCGACGCCGACACGCTCTTTTGATCCATCGTCAACGACGATCTCGCCTTCGCAGAGTCTTTTTGTTCGCACTCTTATGGCACGCTCGACCCAGCAACTCGTTAGAATGCCGGTGGACCTGTATATCGGGAAATATCGTGTGCGGCGACTTGATTGACTGCCTGGTTCGATCTTGGGTCGTACTGTCAACTTGGGTCAACAACTTTGGATATTCTTGGGTCTGGATGGGTGCTGAGACATGCGATTGAGTCCGGACGTTGTCGATGGCCGTGGACGACGATAAACAATGAGATTGCCATAGTTACTCGCCTAAGGTGTGCCCTTGAACGTGCTGCAGGTCGACTAACGACTTTTTGTGCTCGTTGCTGCAAGCAACGTCCAGACTGGCGATCTTCCGCTCTCGAGACACCTAATACACCTCATGGCTATGATGACCCTGCTATGCAGAATGTTCTGATGATCTACTGATGATCTTGACCCAACGCTTGTGCGATCTGTTTATTCCTTGTCTCATGTTGCTAAGACCTCGGTCGCTTGATACCTCTGGGACCTTAGGCCTCATGTTGTTGTATGAATGAGAATGGAATAACTTTCGTTTTCTCGTGTCCTGAAGGGCCCATTCGCTTGAATTTTTCTGATTTCTGTGAACTTTGAGAGGGCCAGGGCAAACAGTTTCATCCATGCCGAATAACGGAGATGAATCCGACTCGTATGGCTCCTCGAAGACGTTCAGCTCCACCGGTACCCAATGCTACCACTCTTGATGCCATGTCACTGTGAAACGTGGTCCTGGGACCTCAAGCCTCATGAACCATCGACGTCCATGCCGAACCCCAGAATATCTGCAAGGATGAAGAGGAGATCAAGTCGACGTTGGATTCGGGTCTACAAACATTGTACCATCGCTCACGTAGACTAACCCATTCGAATATTGAGCGCGATGGTGTGAAAAATCATTCTCCTACCCAGAGGCTCCCGCTGCGCAGGTCACGATAAATCACAATACGGTAGAATAGAGAACAACGTAATTTCAATGTCGTGATAATGTTCGGAGATAAAAATGATAAATCCGTAAGGAGACGCGACCGCGCAGCGGGAGCCTCTGGAACATGATGGTCTCCGATTCCGATCCGAGACGATTACATCAGCTTTTCCCTGTCACGCCGCCTTGCATGGGCTCTCGGGAAATGCTCCTACTGACTCTTTTATCGGGAGTGAGACCCGAAGGCTGTTAGGGGAAAAAAAACCATGTCAATGGCAGATTGCAGCTGTCCAAAAATAGCTTGCAGGATCTCATGTAAATGCCATCTCTGGCACTGAATCCGGCAAATCTCTCCCTATGTGGATGAATGAAATCATAGAAAAGTCTCTTAAACTTGATTCTCTCGTTGTCGTATTGTACCATTAACAGGATTTGGTGTTTAACACGAACAGGAAGCCATAAAGTGTGGGCCGAAGGGAAAACTCGTTGATTCCGAGAACTGCACTGCTGAACTTGTGAAGGCAAGCATATATCATCTATCAAATCGGTCAGCAACTTGATTTCTGAATATAGGACTTGACCTCCTACGACGTCGTCATCATGTCGCCCGAACTCGCCCTGAAAAAAAAATCAAAAATCGGATTTTCGTCAATGCTCACCTCAAAAAAGAAGAATATCCGTGTCATTATCGGAGAGGATTTTGGTAGCCATGGTGTGTTACGAGGAATAAGGCTATGAGTGGCGAATTATGTGCCCACTGTGTCATACAGAAAGGATCATATACGGTGACATTGTGTGACCAGGGGTCTCGGATCGGAATCGGAGACCATCATGTTCCAGAGGCTCCCGCTGCGCGGTCGCGTCTCCTTGCGGTCTTAAACTCTTATCTCCGAAATTCATTATGCGATTTGAATTACGTTACTCTCTATTCTACCGTATTGTGATTTATCGTGACCTGCGCAGCGGGAGCCTCTGGGTAGGAGAATGGTGAAAAATTAAGTTCCGTCCAGCAAGCAATGGAGAAAGCAGCTCGGTGGCTGTGTCGGCGCCCCTGGCTTGCGCGCAGCAGCTGCTACTCGCGCTCGTGACGTTGCTCTTCGCTTGCATTACAGCTTTCTCCTCTAAGCAGATCTTCCATCCGGAACTTAACCAAGACATACGCTAGATCTCTACGCTCCTTTACGGCCATTAGGAAACCAAAGGGGGCGCAAGAAGTAGCAGATCGTTACCATCGGACTACCCGTCATCGATATCGATCCCCATTGATGCTTAACCTTACTGTCGACGTCTACACTTTCTAGCGTCTAGATCCGTCCTCTACGTGCTCATCCTTGTTCTCACTCTTCTTGCATAACGACGCGCTGGCGGCTCCGAGTCCGGGCTGTTCACCGATAACTCTTCGATTTCGAAATTTTGCGGGTCACGGGGTAAGCGCTCAGTCAGGTCCATGCTATGGGGCCATCGTTGATCAAGAGGAAAGGATAGCTAGCTTTCCACCCGGAGTCGGAGTGCCTACTCTACTCTATTCCATCCCGAAGCTCAGGCTCAGATCTGTGCCGACGCACATGCACGAAGGTTAGTCTAAATCATGGAATTTGCCTTTGATCAAGACTTTCGGCGTATTGCGTCGACATTGAGCTGACAGTTCCAGTTCTCATTTCATCTAAAGGGCAAGACGAAAAATAACGGGGTGAAATGATATACTCAGGAGTAAGGTATTATGGATACTATACCTCTAACAATTCTCCAGGCCGGCGCTCAAGACCGACGGGATGGACTAGAATCCCAGGCTTCCCAGGCTCGACGGAGCGAGCGCTTCAATCTCAGAGGCGCTTGTCCATATACGTGCTTGTCGCTCTGCGCAGCGCCGCCTTCTCGCTCGCCTACAATTCTTGTGGGAGAAAACTGTCAACATATCATTCAGCCAGCCAGGGGACGCCTCCAACATACCTGACCAGAATTCGAACTGATAGACGCACACGCGCGTCTGAACCATATACGACACTATACGGAGTACCTGGCTATCCCATCTCCGTAAAGCAATTGACGCTCGTTCGCCGTGGCCGTCTCCGTCTCCGTCTCTCTCGTTCTCTTTCGAATAATCATTGTCAGCGCATGACCGACCGAAGATTCTCAATTTCTCACTCGTATTCCTACCCGCCGCCGAGCCCGAGTTGACCGACTATTGAACAAGCCGATGAAGGGTCGCTCGTCGCCGGAAGAATTCTATTCAACATTTGCTGTCTGTCAAGATAGCTCCGCCCTTCTAGCCAAAGAATCAAAGAATCCCGCCCTTTTTCTTTCGCTGCCGAATACTTTATCATTAGGAGGCGGGAAGACAACGTACAATTTATCTAGGTATGGCAATCTTCTCCACTTCGCCAACGTGTTTGACAGTGCGGATTTAATGTGCCTTGCTTCAGGATTGAGAAGAGAAAAGAGGCTGTAAACACCGCGAGCTAGTTCTGAGACAATTCAGTAATTTGATGGAAGCAAGGCACGGAACTTGGAGAGCCCTTCAATGCGAAAAACATCTAAACCTGCCGATTGTGTTTCTTAACGCCACTTCTGCCAGAGTATCTCCCTTGAGCCTGTCGAACCATATCAAAATGTGGTGCTGAACCTCTCACGAAGCTAGCTCAGAACGAGAACGAGTGGAAATTCTGGCAACACACCAGAGGCTTCTTGCATGCCAGAACTCACGATGTCTTTCGAAGAGAAGAGAAATTCGCTCGATTCGGGGATTGGACGTAGTTCTACATCTTCATAACCTATCTCCCTTTTCGAGAGACCAATCCCAAGGATTCTGGAGCACCAGTCGGCCGAAAAAAATCATCTCACCTCAGCCCTGCACAACAAATGACTCGATGCCATCAATTCAGTCGGCCCGTCCATCCTCATCGATCATCCCTGACAATGACACAGGGTCCCAGGCGCACTCAAATAATCCCTCATCGATCCAACAAATCACTCATCCATTCAACCATTTTTCATATCGGTCGAAGTCATCTCCAAATATATCCATCACCTTGTTCAACGTAAGCTCGTTCCACTCCGAAAAATAGGGATAGGGGCCAACGCCTGTGGCACCTCCCCGCCGTCCCGACGTCCCGGAGATGCCGGGAAACAAGGTAAGTGGAAATGAAATGAAAATTGATCATGATGGTGATGGCACGAATTCCGATCGCGATCACTTGCATGGCATGATCAGTCATCGACAAGGTCGGTCGCGGTGCTTCTTTGAGAGCGACTGCGTGCGACGTGCGGAGTGGATATATTTGGTAACAATGCCTCTTTGGGATGTCTCACCTGAGTGGACGATGTGGGTTCATTACGAAGTACTTAGGATGGTGGTGATGTAATTTTCCTTTGGGGAGAGAACAAGGTAATTGAGTTTTAGTGCTCGAGTCAGCTCGCCGCTCCACGTCTTTGTCAATTTTGGGGGACGATCCTTTGCTGCAACAAGGCCGATGACATGCATTTCTTTGCTCCGGTGCTCATAGATATTTTCAGACTAGAAATTTGGATCAAGTGGTTCCCAGATCTAGAAACAGCGCTGCATATAGACATATATAGCTACCCTCTTGTTACTACTAGTCTTCCGAACACCAAAAAGGAGCAAAAAAAACTCCGAGAGCTTCGTAGAATTTCGGAGACTCGCTCGCAATCCTGCAATCGCACGTTCAACGTTCAAGAGGAGGAGAAATACTACGGACGTAGCATACCATACGATATCCTTCCACGAAATCGACCCTGAGAAACCAAAGCCAGGGCTCGCTGAATATTCGGAGCCTACCGGGACTTTTCCTAGCAAATCCACGCCACCATCAGAATCGATATTCGAAAATCCAGTCGGCCTGGCGTCACACGCCCACGATTCGAGAGAAGAGGTACGGGGAGTCTAGGGAGCGCAGCATCCAAGCTAGACAAGTCGTTTTGAGCAAGTTCCGGTTCTGAGAGACTAGGATCGTACCGATGGAAATTCTGTGTCATGATGGCTGGCATCAGGGCCGCTGCCCTGGTGGACTGTGTAACTGAACTGGAACGATTTTAATATTTCCGACGAGCCTTGACATACAAGGAAATTCCAACGGCGGGCCTATGGCACGAACATCATCGCCGCCGACCCTGCCTGGTACGCAGCGCCCCTGTCTGGTGATGCAGGCACAAGGAGCATCATCATTTCATGCCAAATTCGTGGACCATGTTCAGGCTCAGGTCAGCCAAGCTTAAGGCTCGGAATAATTACCTGATTACTCAATATTCCGATCACGATACCTCCCTATCTCGAGTTAGCTCAGGGATACCCAACCTTCAAACGTATTTATGTATGCCAGTGGTTCACTCATTAATTGCACGTTACGTCGTTGAGCCCGATGAGCTCTCTGATGCGAATTGTGTACAGCAGTGTACGAACTCGGATATTTAATCTCATCTTTAATCTAATCGCGGCTGCAAACTCGGCTGAGTCGGCTGCGGATGCCAGCGCCAAAGACAGCGACAGCGGCAGCGGCGTGAAGGGGATGACTCTATCCTCTATCTTATCTACATCCCACGAGGAGATGGTCTGAGATGTCGGAGTCGGAACGGAGATGGGGAATATCGATGATCCTTCGATCGTCCGCCCGGTCCCGCATGTGCATGGATTCTTCTAAGCGAAGCTTATTCGGAACGGGAACATTGTTCAGGCTCAGGCTCAGGCTCAGTTGAAGCTGGTCACAGCATCCCGAAGGCGGTGTTGAGTTTCGGGGTGATTGTATAGAGGGTGAGCAATCAGCTTTTAGTAGGTACAGAGAAATGGAATTCCCAATTCTGTGGATTTTGGATTTCGAGTCCGGGGTATGACGAATGACGACTCAGTTGGCTGGTGCGATCGAAGTGAATATTCGGAGATCGAGATGTGCATCGTGTCGTGTTTCATCTTTCATACTGGCTTCATACTGGCTCAAGAGACGTCGTCGACTTGCCCCAGAGCTTGCACCAGAGCTTGTCCCAACTCCCAGAACTGGCTTCAGAACTTACACCAGAATATCCATATTCAATTCACATCCCTTCGAAATTCATACTACCAAACCCAGCCCACCCCAAATTCCTTCCCTTCCCTCAGTCCAATGACGCTCCCCATTCCTGACCCTCCATTCCCATAGACGCTCCCAGAGCCTAGCCACCCACGAATCCAGGATATAGCAAGGGATAGGATTGGCCGCCAAATTGCCAAATAAAGCCGTTGAAGGGGATGTCTCAGTTTAGCTTTTCGAAGCCCAAGCCTCCCCTCACGAAGCCTAAGCCGAAGAAGAAGCGGAAGCCAAAGCGGAAGTGGAAGTGGATTGTGGCTCAGGGTCTTGAGTACTGAGTGTCGGGTGATGCTATAGAGGGTTGATGACATCTAAGCGAGAAGCGCTCTGCTGCTTTGATCATGAGGAGAGAGTGAGCCCCTGAGGCCTGATGCCTGACGAATACATTGGATTGAGTAGAGGAGTTCTGTTCTCTGTTCTCTGTTCTGTTCGCAGTACGTCCAGAGACTACAGAGAACTTGTCTCAGATCGAACACGCAGTTCCCATGAACGATCTCAGAAGTCCACATAGAACTCGAATGAAATCGAAGGCGAAGCCAGAGCCTCCTCTGGCTTCGCGGTATGGAGAGGACTCGTGATCATATCGAGGGTTCGGCTCTCTCACCCTGTTCTATCCGTGGCATCCGTGAGGCCGGCCGGCCAACTGGCCGAGCCACCCCGTCGGCTCTCCCTCCATATCCGTATTCGGGACGGGAACGGAGTTAAATCCGCTCACTCGCTCGGCTATCAGGCTTACGGGTAGGTCCGGTGAAGGTCCGGGCCGGCAAGTTCCATTTACTTTTGGATTTAGGATTTACCTTGTTCTCCTCCTCTCCTCTCCTGAAATTTATAGCTTCGTCGATCTGCCCCTTCACCGACTGACGCATGAGACTAAGCACTAGCATTAGAATGCTCCGAAGAAAGTCCTCAGATATTTCTGGCAATTCCCTTGTGCTCAGCTAGTGACATATTGCCAAAATTCATTTTACGCCGTGGCGGTCAACAAACATTTCATTTCCAGTCTGAGTGCATACGTACCGTACCGGAACGGCTTTACCCTTATTCCTTACTCCTTATTCCTTGATACGTTGATACGTTGATCGGATATAACATCCAAGCCGACGCTCACGCTCACACCCTCCATTCCATTCCATCCTAAAACGCTCACATTCTCAAGAAAGAAATGGCAGCTGACCAATCGCCATGGATGACATGCGCTGACATGCGCACGATGAGACGGTGAGACGGTGATACCCCGGAGAAAGGGATATCGTCATGCATGGCAAAGTAAAGTAGATAACGAAGCTTGTGGCATACTTGGACTTGGATAGTGGATTTGAAGGGGAATTTCGAAATTCGAGTGTATGTTATGATCCATGTATGCTATACTATGCTACGCCGCGGACCAAGGACCATGGATCGCTACCCATCATACTCCCCGTCATCGTCCTCTCCGAATTCATCGTCCCCCTTCGTTCATATCTACCTTCGTTCATATCATACCTTCATACCTTCATACCCCGAATTTGCGAAGCCGAAGCGACTCATAGCTCAGGCTCGTGGTTGAGACTCGCATCGTGGCATGTCTTCATTCCGCGACTTACAGTACTAACCAACTCGTGTTCATTAAAAACACATTGCATGCAGGGCCAAGACCTCCCTCCCTCCCTCATTGCCTCATCCCTCATCCCATCCGCAAGCCGAGACGCGCATCACTCAGATTAGAAATCCGCGTAGATATCCCGGCGCTTCCCATGGCAGGGACAGGGATAATGGATCCTAGCGGCACCGTGACCTAGTCCTGGCTGTCCTGGCGGACTAAGCGAGCTGAGGCCTCAGGAGATCGGATCGAGGACTCTCTTCCTCCGGGACCGGCGATCACCTGTTCTTTCGTATCGCACCTTCTAATCTTGGAATGCCGCGCCACCGAGCCACCGTGCCACATTTCGCCTATTTCTTCCCTGATTCTATTTTTATTTCCCCGTATGTCTATGATCTATGCTGTAAGTTATGGGACATGGGAAATGTGGCGGTACATACGAGATTCTCAGGCCTCTGGGTTGGTGGAAGCGCTGGGTTGAGTCTACGGATCGTTTGGCCGTAGTGTATGACGAGCCTGAGCTGCGTAGATTATCGCTGTTGCCGAGCCGGAGCTTTGGGATTGAAGCGACGGACGGAGCAGGTCCAGGTGTACAACTTTCATTGACTGACCGGGCGAGCGGGCGGGAGCTATGAGCGAACGAAGGAAGGGATGAGCGAAGGAACGTTCTTCCGCCCGAGCCGATCAGACATGACAACTTGACAAGGAGCAGGAGAAAGCGGACAAGGAGGAGACAAGGTGACTTTGTTCACTTTGTGATTTAAATCATATATCCTACAAATCGATCGAATGTAGAAATACACATTTGGGGGGTCTACGTCTGACGAAAGATATTCGGGAATGTATGCTCGGTCTGGTTCTCCCAGAGTGCCAGTGTTCTGTTCTCATGCATTGGCATATGGAGTGTGGCATGGGATGGCAGATATTCCGCGGACTGACGGGCTGGACTCAGGATCAGGACACCCGTGCGGATTGCGGATGTAAAGGATATGATATATCCCAGGAACCCCCGAGCCTTATTGTTCTCCTCGTCGTCACCACTGCCACCGGTCCACGGAGTTCGATCGTGCCACGGTCGGCCTAGGTTAGATGACAAAAGCGCTGTTGCTGTTGCCAGTCCCTGGATGCTTGTCAGACTGTCTGGGCGCTCGAGATCTCGTGGTGTCTCGGAGCGTTGACGACGACGACAAGGCTTATTATGCAGAAGAAAGGTGGTTACGATGGTGTACCCTTGTGTACTCGGCTGTAAGAAAGAGTGACGAGTGAAGGAGCGGAACTAGATTGTGGAAATGGTGGAAATGGTGGTGGAAAAGAGGGAGAGCTCTGAACATGGGGAATGATAAGTGAGGAAGGACCCGTAGATTGAATGTGACACTATCGAGTGCCGAACTGGACCGAACCACGCACCCTTTCAAAAAGGAAGTCGAGCTGTGATTGGTGGCCACCCAGGAACGAGATTGATCCCGGCCGCACCAGAGATTCGGGTATGCTCCTCCCCGAAATGCACACAATTCTATTGTTCCTCATTCCAGGACCGGTGTTTGTGGTTGTTTGTGAGACAATAAGAGGAGGTGAGTCGGTGTGGCATCCGGGTCGCGTGAAGGGGGAGACCTAGTTCGTCACGATGGCTGTATCTCTATAAGACTGAGATTGCGGAGAGGAGAGAGAGCTGCCCTTTGTTCGTGTCTTCCTTTTCTGAACAGCCTTTGTTCCTCTTGCGTCCCGACGCCCCCGCTCGCCGTAGCAACCCCCACTCCCGACTCCAACTCCTGTCTGTCGGTCGTAGATTGCCTATTCTACTATGCCCGCCCACCGTGCCCGTCCTTCGCAGACTCTCTCCCCCGACGCTGTCTATTCACACGGTACGTCTATCTCTCTCTCTCCATTACTTCCCCGACTAATAGCAATGCAGATGCCCAGCCGACGTTCAACATTATCACTCCTACCCCTCGCGCACTCACATTCCCCGCCATCGAAATCCCAGTCTACGAAGCAGTGAACCACCTCACTCTCTCCTCCTCCCCTCACTCCTCTCCTTCCCTATCCCCCTATTCATCGCCTGAGCCTTCAACAGATTACGCAAGTGCTCATTCACCTTATACACCCCACTCCTCCCTTCCTCGTCGCTTCGACTCTCCCGAATCGTCCTCCTCTGCACAATTCTCACCCTCTATCTCTAACGAAGTCAACTTCGCTCTCCCCATCACCAACCCGAAAGCCGCCGCCCGTCTTCGCGCTGGTCCTCCTCCCAAGAAGGGCGATCCCCTATACATCCCCCGTCCAGAGAACGCATTCATCCTCTTTCGCAAGGATGCAGTAGCGAAGATGCGAGCGGCGCAATCACTCGCTTCTCCCGATTCGGAAGATGGGAGAGTAAAGGGCAAGAAACAACGTCAGGCGGATATGTCAAAGAGTATCTCTAAGATGTGGAAAGAGCTGCCTCCGGATGAGAGGGGGAGGTGGGAAGAGATGGCGGCGAAGATTAAGAGAGAACATGAAGCTAAACATCCGGATTATCGATATCAGCCTGCGAGACCTGGGAGCAAACCTAAGGGGAAGGGCAAATCCGATCGACCTGTTCTGAAGCGGAAGAAGACGGCGGGGGATGATGATGAAGATTTCGCAGCGGAGGTTGGAGGGATGAGTGAGGATTTGGCAGTTGTCGTTCGTGCCACTCGTGGTCCTCGACGAGCTTCCACCTCCACCTTCGCATCCACCTCCTCATCCCAAGCTCCCCAGTCTCAGCAGTCGAGCGAAGGAATCCTCCTCCCCTCTCTCTTCCCCGCTTCCCGCTCTCCATCTCCACGCGCCCGCTCTCCTCTTCGAGGCAAGATGATTTGTCAACCATTAGCTATGGACCCGAGTCCACCTCCTACGCAGTTATTCTTTCCTTTGAGAGCGGATCATTCGAGGACTATGTCCCTTGATATGGGATATTCGCATTCTCATCCTGGACAGCCTGGACAACAGCCTGCGATGCAAGTGCAAGAAGTCTTCTCTTCGCCGCATTATACGGAAATGGTACGTCCCCCCTATCCCGTTCTATTTTCGACGAATGGGAACTGATGATTGGGTTGTGTTGTAGTCTTCGCCTCAGTACGAATCGACGTACAACGACGTATTCACCGAACCGATGACAGTCGAGACAAACCCCTGGTCCCCCAACCCCGTCGCACACCGCGCCATCGCTTCCTCAACCGGTGTACACGGACGAGCCCGAGCACTTTCACTTCCCCAACCCGACTCCCTCTCCCTCTCCCGCTTCTCCTCCCTCCCCCTCTCCTCCTCAGCAGCACAGTCAATATCCCAAACACATACTCCCCCACCCACACGTCCATCTCTCAATCGCTGGCAATCCGCTCTCCCTCTTCCTCTCTCAATAAATACTTCTCCGTCGATTTATGGAGGAGGAGGAGAGGCGGGGAGTGTGAGCGGGAGTGGACCGGAGAGTCCGTGGAGTAGTGCTTCGAGTCCTATGCCTATCTCTGCTGACTCCCTTCCCCATCCTCACCACCCTTCTCACGAGCCCACTCCCGATTCGCCTCTAGCGAACTACTCCACCAACACCAACCTCCCGTACCCCGCTTGCCTACCCGCCCAAACAAACCCTTATGAGAGCTACGCAATAAATGGTATGAGTGGAGGAGTAGGGGAGGACGAATGGATGGGGATGGTTACGAGTCCTGATTTGAGAGAGTTGAGGGAGTTGGAGGGGTATATATTCGAGATGGGGGGTGCTTCGTAGCTCCTCCTCTTCCTCGTTTACTCCCTTCCCTTCCCCTCTCACCATCATCCTCCTCCATCCCTCCTTCTTCACCCCTCCTTCCTTCGCGGTCGCGACGACATTCTCCCCCCTGCGCGGTCGCTCGCTCGCTAGCTAGCTGCGATCGCTTTACTCCTCCTTGGTATCTTGGATTCAGTTTCGGTTTTGGACAACAGAAAAACGGACATATTTTCGTTCAGATTCAAAAGCCAGCGCCCGCACACTCCACTTCTCTTTATATTTTGTTCACATTTCATATCTCACTTCATTTCATTTCGATGCGCCGGGCCCAAATTCAAATGACTGGCAAAGTACATAGTACATATTCTTATCTTATTCTTCCCTCTTCCTTCCCCTTTCTGTTCAAATTTGTTGTAAGTGTTACTGTAAACTTGTAACCCCAACCCCATCTATCCATTGTTGTAAAACCCGATTGTGTTTGTAAACCCATTCATACTTCATACTTCGTATTATTGTTTTTTTAGCTTGAGCTTTAGCATTACGATCACTGTTTCAACTAACATTTGTGTCTAACAATCAATCAATCAATCATTATCTTGTGTCTTGTAACTCATAGTGGGACTATTGAACTATGAATTTGAGCGATGCGTTGCTCTCGTATGCGTCTGAATATGCCTGCTTTTGTTGCTAAACAAAATCGAGAAGAATGAAGAATGATAGAGGAACAGAAATGAGCTCGAGCGAGGTGAGAGGCGTCCTCGAGCTCGTCATCGGTGTGGAGCAGATTCGAAGACAGAGTTGAGAGCTGAGAGTTAGCGAACCAGCTGGCCAGAGTGTAGAGTTGAAAGTCCCTGACACGGACTCTAGTCGAGCTCGTTTCGAATTCGAGGAACCTTTCCTTAAGCTTGCTTAACATTTTCCTTCGAATTCGCCATCAATCAATGATATGTTTTTTGGTCTTTGGCGAAGCTGTAAACTCATTCCGAGATGCAGGCTTTGGAATTCGATGTGTACAGTAATACTCGAGTATGCGTCGGTCTCGCGTTAGCTTTAGATTGGGCTTCGTTGTACTCGTAAGATTCTTTCATTGTTTCACTATCGACAACATTTTTCTAAGGTCTAACGTGGATTTCTGACACATATGTACACACTCCTTTCCTTGTTCGTACGAGACTCCCAAGTTGAGAACTGAACTGCAAGTGACACTTGGCAAGTGACTCATGCCTTCGACCCCTCAGGATTGAAGTAAAAGCGTGTAAGATACGATAACATGAATGGCATTTACGCTGATCTGGCAGAGTGGCAGTGCTAGTGAATTACGCGACTCGACTCGAACTCGGAGAAGTGAAGCCACCGATCGCGAAGCGAAACGTGTATGATGCACACGGATTGGAGGAAGACAACGCGAAAAAAAAGATAGGAGATGCGGAGAGAATTAGATTGAAGGCGGGGCCTTGAGGCTGGAAAAATAGGAGTGTATGAGTCAACTGTACGTCCACCACCTCCGAGTCCGAAGGCGTCGACAGGGAAGAAACGCATGTCGTTAGGGAGATCCAAGCGCATGCATGGAGTAAGATAATGGAATAGGGCAATTGAAGTATATGAGGTAGGCTCGAAAGGAATGAAGGCACCGGATCGAAGAGTCGAAGGGAGGGGGTGGAAAAACTGCACCTGCACCTCCCAAAACGTCAAAGCAAGAAACAGAAAACAATCGTTATTGCTAGGGAGTGTGTACGGTCGCCTGTGAGAGAAGCCGGTGCGAAACAAATGGAGGAACGTAGGGATGGGGAGACAATGGCACTGGCACAAGAGTTCCTTCTTTTCGTTTACGCAGCGCTGGGCGTGAATGATTAGACAGGCAGCAGAGAGATTACGTTCTCAGTCTCCCAGTCCGACAGGGAAAATAGATCAACAAACGATAGTATCTTGAGTATGCATCAATCTCTCGGCTGAACACCAGGAAAGAAATGCACACACCTACGAAACCGAAGTTAGGGGTGCCTTGCGCACCCTAGAAGTAGCATGACGATCACGCATGGTACGGTATAGTCATGCGGAGACCGGGGTAAACAAAGAGAGATGAAGTTCGAGTTTGATGATTCGCAAGCCTGAGGGCCAAGGGGTGAGAGAAAACTCCACTCCTCACACCCCACATCGGAAGCAGCGGCACAGCACTGCACTGCAAGAAGCTCGAAGGCCAAAGCCAAGATACGAGATCTCTCGGACACTCTTCGGAGGGTCGTACCGCCAACACAGTCTGAGATTCGGCGAAGAAAGAAGATCCAGGGCTCGCTAGAGGACAATACGCAGTTGCGAAGAAGCGAGCGGCAAGATCAAATCGACACGCAGACACTTCATCGTGCTCAGTGCCCGGGAGAATACATGCATATGGAAGGGTCCTGCCTATTTGGACAAGTTGGCAAAATGACCATTGTCCTCGAAGCGCCGGGCTCAGAATCCGAAGGACAGAACGCGTCAGGTCCAAGCATGCATGCATGAGAAACGAGTGCCTGCATCACGCCCAGGACTAGCACGGGAGCCGATGGATTCAATCGCCAATGCCAGTGATCGCGAAACGCGCGGACTCAGGAGCAGGAAAACCTGAGGCACAAATTAAACAAAAATCAGCCGAGCGTAGATACAGACGCAGAGATAGGAGTCTATAGCGTGTATGTTTCGGCATCGTATCCTTTTTGTGTTTGTTGCACAGGAATCAGGAATGTCTCGGTACCGAGCGAGCGTGGATCACTTCGTCCGAGTCATAGCTGTGATCGAATGGAAAGAAGCGATCTCCCGGGCGGAGGCGGGAAGATGCGGAAGGATGTACAGGGTGAGATATGAATGAGATGATAGCGTGTGTGTATGAAGGTGCCATCGTGGGGCGCGGGGATAGGATGAAGACGCGTGGCTTAGCGGTGGTGTATTGTTCTTTGGGGAAATCAGAGACTAAATTGTCACTGATCGAAGGAACGAGCGGGCAACCCAAGCCGAGTTGTTCGAATCTCAAATCTCAAAAGAGTTAGATACGCACTCGAAAAGGAGATAAACTGAGATGATTCAGAGTCGGTAAAAAGAAAAAGGCAAGGCACATGCTCACCCCTTTCCGGTTCCATAAACCATGGCATAAGATAGGAGGTCTCAACAGTAACGAAAGGAAAAATCGAGAGACGAGAACTCAGTATGCGGCCGCGCGAATGTCGTAACGTTCTCCGGCCTTAGACCCTCAATGTACCCATCGTGCATCGTGGATTAATGACCTCCGCCGATACTCAGGACGCCTCGCACGGGGAGGGAGATACCATTCTTATCAATGAACGCGTTAAGGAAGTGGAAACCAGCCGGCTGAGAGTTCTCAAAGATAAACTGATAGAAAAGCCGAATAAATCCTAGACCGGGCCCCTATCTAGACGGACATGCGGCCTTCGACGATGGCCGATAAGAAATCGAGAGGCGGACCGGATGGATGAAGAAAACGGCCGAGAAGAAAGTCAGTCTGACCGGTCAGAAAGATGGCAATTCCTCTCGGGAGAACATTATACTTCATTGACGGTTCATCTGCAGTCATCGGCTCAGAGTGAAGGAGGTGTACCATACACTCAGTTTCACTCTTGGATATCCTCCACAATCACTGAGTGAATGCTATCGCTGCCCAAAGGAAATCAGTTCACTCAGTCGCATAATACAACCGGTCTCGTGGCCTGACAAGCCAGAAAGCCATACGCTCAGACGTCGGCCTGTGCTGATCTCGATGCTGGTCAATAGAAGCCTCAACAAGCGATACAGAACAGCTGTCGTAATCTGAAGAGCAGTACCTGTCTCGAGCTCATCGACGGGTCTAGGGTTTCTCAAGTGACCGCCAATTCCGCACATGTGAAGTCGTGCGTTCACGATAACGGAATGCTGCTCTCAGGCGATCTATACCATCAAATAGACCTCTGAGAGAGACTGAGCCTCGCCAGCAGGAATACCTGAAAAGCTGTGATGAAGGTTAGCGTCAAACAACGATTGGAGGCCCTGCTTACTAAGCATTTTAGCAGCTCGCTCAGGACGCCATGCTCGACGGCGACGAGCACATTGCCCGTCATCATAAACTCACCATGACATCAAATCCAACACGTTCAAGACCTTGATAGATTTACGACGACGGCTTATCTTCCATTCCGAACGGCCATCTGCTGTCAAGAATCAAGAATATACCGTTGCGTATTTCAGGCAAGCCTGAGGCTTGAAGCTCTTCCATTTCGGAGTCGAGCCAGAGCCTTTAGTTAAGCTAGAGTGAGTCGTGAATATTCTCTCAGAAAATCGTCGATCTTAGTGTTGTCTTAGGGTTGGACAACTAAAATTCTAAATTAGAGCTGGGGGTTGCTTTTCAGCTCCCCTACGATCATGTCCACTACCGTCTCTACTCCTGCTGTAGCTACGATCCCGGCAGAGCCTAAGTCGATGACTGTGATACCTAAACTACTGATATCATGGTGCCGTACACTCCTCTCCTATCGCTCTGATAGCGGGTCACTGATCAGCTGCAGATTCCAGAGTTATTCGTCAGCCGCTGTCCGAGCACCCGTCTTCCCATGCTTATAGACACCAGCCGACCCTTCACAAGGATCTCCTTCAGACTACATGCAATTGACTATCAACCCGGCCATGCAAACGCTCGCCATGGTTCGTCGCCACCCGTCTGAGTGTCTCTGCGAAGCTTTCCCCGAATGAACTGAATGAACTCTCAGAGCCTAATGCTGCGTCTGGACCAGTCTCTCTTGGTCCTGTGGATGATGGAATCATTGACGTTATGAAGTTTATAGCTCGATGCGATCTTCAGAGAGATTGCGAGAGCTGAAACGCGCTTGGCCGCCGACGGCGAAAATCGCGAGTCTTCCGTTGATTCGATCAGCACGCACCGGAGACTTTGACTGCATGCCTGGTACCGCTGTCACGCAATCTCAACCCCACCAACATCATCAGAAAGCCCAAGGTAAGGTCTTCCTGGATCCGAGTCAATGCTTTGCTAAACCACTATCAGCGGGCCGTTCCTTCATGCATCAAGAGCAGGCAAGAAAGGCTACAAGTAGCAGCTCCAGGAAACGAAGGCGGGTTCGATCTATTCGGATACATCAAAGACCTGCAATAGCCACATCTTCACCGCTTCTTCGCCGACCCGCAATCCCAGTCCAACACTTCTCGGTACGACGCTCAGGAGGAAGGCTACGTTCAGCAACCTCGACGTCCAATATTATTGATGATCGGAGTCCTTGAAGGTTGCGCTGTCGGTTAATGATGAGTGATAGGCTTTCCATTCGATTCTGCAGTCAGTCGCCCATCACGACCTGGGCCAACGAAAATCCTTTGTATCTGATCCGTTTCGTCTTTCCTTGGCTTTCATGTTGATATCTAGCAGCCAAAACTTCGGCAGTCCTTGGCTTTCGATTTCACAAACGCGCCGAACAGAGCATTGCCTTCAAGAAAGACGAGATAGATGCGGAAGATATCAGGGAGCCCGAGTGAGGGGAGGAAACTCTGGAAGGGACTACTGCGAAAATGAGGAACATATAGCGTCCTGATCATAGGTTCGTTCTTTGGCTTGTTTGCAGCATTACTGGAACTGACTTTGAACCTGCTTTCAGGTGAAACTCCACGCTTAGTCATCGTCAAGGACCTGTCAGTAAGGCATCGTGCGATTCGAGGCGGAGAGACTGGAGTGCAAGTCTACAATTGCAACTCGAGCGGAAATCTGAACCGGCCTGCACACGCGTCAACTCGTTGTCATGCGTTCGGTACTGTATGTATCGCTGTGGTGGGGAATATCAATGTTCCAATTCAATCGGGATCTTCTTTGTCTGTTCTTTCGATCCGGCGACAGCGTGAGACCACTTCAGGCCAGGCGGAGCATCCTTCGCGAAAATCTGGCAAAAGACTGTTTTCGACAGTGATGTAGTCAAAATCCTTCAATTCTTTATAAATCAAGATATCGTGTCATCAATTATCAGAGTGATCCTAGTGGCATTGAATTTTAATGCATCTAGTGATACAGCGATAGTCAGACGTCTTCCTAAGCCTCCAGCGACATCCGAACATGAGTTAGATCGAGGCAGTCAAGCGCGATGGGGAGAAGCGATTCAAACGAAGCACCGTCTTCGAACGTCAGGTCTGCAGGGTTGACTTCATCCTCATGCTAACCGGCTTTCGGAACGACAAATCAGGGCATTCTATCTGTGTTCCTCTCGCCGGCATTACTGTACGTTTTCATGGGCTCCTGGACTTCATCGACAGACATTCCTCCAGTCAAGTGATTTGATTACGGGGCAAGCCGAAGTGTCCGACCGAGCGAAGGTTGGACTCCGCAGACAATCCCTCCGCGAGTGAAGGATGGACTCCGCAGACAATCCCTCCGCGAGTGAAGGATTGGGGACCGAGAGAGATGAGAACAAGATGCTGCTCAGAGAACGCAAGGCCTAATCAGGCGAAAGCCAGTTCTTAATTATGAACATTAGGTTGAGGAGGAGCTAGAGCGGCGCGAAGGAGACATGTTTGCTGGACGAATAAAGAGGGCTTCATTCAAAGAGCGAACTCCTCCAAGGTCGATGTTAATCGGAGAACTCGTTGCCCGAGGACCGGTGAACAAAAGCATATGGAGGGAGCATAGAGTGATGCTGTCACGGGCAGGATGATAACGGCGGACGCGGGTTATGATGCGAGAGCATTGGTCCGCCTTCATAAGAGCTTGAGGAGGCGCAGAGTGGTTTCTTCAGCAGAGATTGATGTCGATGAGCATAGTATCCTCGCGCGCAGCCGCCAGCGAGTGTCTTTGTGTGATAATGGTAGGCCAGGAGTGGTCCAGCAACTGATCCTGTACTAGTCTGTCCAATGGGGCGTCTGCCGTGCAGCTGAGTGGTGGAGGGTAGATAGCGCTCTCAGCTCAAGAAAGACTCTGGGCAATGTGCGACTCACCAGGCATATAAATTCACTTCAGACAACACCACATCATGCTCATCGTTCAGCCCTCCGGCTGAAAGGCCTTGAGTGGGGAAGTAAATGGGCACTCTTCCCTCCGTGCCAAATGTCGTAACAAGTGCTGTATCGAAACAGTTCGGATGATACCTGTATAGAATCAGCAAAAACGTGAAATGTATCAGAGCGATGTGAGCTTTAACTTTACTGCCTTTGAATCGACCTCTGCACATCCACGTTTCTACTACGTGTCCTATTATACAGACGTCGCCCTATGCCTCCGCCTATGCATTCGTGACCAGATGATCTTTGAAAACTTTCTCTCCAGAACGGCCTTTTGAAACACCTTGCTACTGTCATGAACGAGTATTGAAAAATGTTGGAAAGCAGATTGCCGATTGCGATAACTTTACTGGTTTTGCTGGGTCTCTCGAATGCCGTAAAGTACCAGTGAACGGACTGTCGTTGAAGCGAAGCATCAAAGGGGTGACTAGAAGGCGAGTTGTTCATGTCGGCGAGTTAAATCGTGCTATAAAGTAGCAAGGAGAGCAAAATTTGACGGGACCTTGGGGGTTGGGCGTCGGCAATCTGCGGTCACAAACTTCAACACCACCATGAGCAGGAATGGGTAAAACTGCGATAGTGTATTGGAACAGCTGGGATAACCTGTAAAAAGAAGTTGAGGGGGTAACAAAATATTTGAACCTTTCTTGCAGACCCAAGGTGTGTCTTGTTTAATTTCTGCGGTTCGTGGTGGTAGTATCCCAAGCACCGGCGACTTCAGCCATCACCTGAAAATTCCACAGCACATCGAATCGCTCCGTGTACGAGATATTTTAGACCTTGCGGAACTTGATGTAATGACGATCTTCGGCTGACGAGGGTATAGTCGGCGTGCCAATATTTAAAATCGCCATCAGGTACTCCACGTGCAGCTCTTTTCCACTCGCCACTCACTGTATCCCATGTCCCGGCCACATCTCTCCCCCCCTAGACACCCAGAAACATTGACTCAGAGTCAGATGCCACCTTTAGGAGATAGGCAAGCCAGTCGGGCGCGATACAGCCAATCGCCTGCTCTTACATTGGGCGACGTCGGCACTTCTTCTGGCAGCACGCTCCAAGACGAAGAGGGGCCCTGTACCGATTTCCTGGTGACGATCAGGGAATATGAAATGCTTCAGATCGAAGATGGAATTCGAAACTATTACTTCTTCAATCGAATGCCAGATTCTCCGATTGAGCGCATCTGGTGCTTCGTCGTTCAGGACGGCGCTGAAGACGATGCGGAGTGTAATGGTTCACTGGAGTTCGTTTGTGAAGTAGGCCCTCTACGGATACGAGGGAGAAACTCACAGGGACTAATTGAGGATGGGATCATGAATCTGTCTTTCAATGATCTAGATGATCCCGAGATGGATTCGTTTCCTTTTGCCTTTCGGATTGCAAGTGTGTGGCGACTCAATACGGCGCTCCGGTTTGAATACCTCAAGGCGAAGTTCGGCTTCGCATCGTTGGATGATACCAACGATGCAGAGACGAACCTGATCTCTCCCATGACTTCTTCGTTTCTGAAGTCCATCATCTGGCATGAGCAAGACTTCCGTCGGCTTAACCTCACCGAGCAGAGCTACTGGAACCTAACTCCGGAGGAGCGGCAGATTTACTATCGTCGTATCATCGAATCTCCATGGGCCAATCATCCTGGTATGTTTCTTTATGCACTGATATACAAAACCTGATCAATGTGCTGCAGGTATAGTGGGAGATAACTCACAATAGCGACGGTGACTGAAGGGACACTAGGAACAGCCTAGGTCTGCTCTGTGCTTCCAAGACGCGACGAAGATGTCGTCATTCAGCTACCTAGAGTCTCATGTCGGACCAAAGAGGACTCAGTTGTAGCAAGGGCTCAGAGTTCGATGATTCACCCGGATGAGGATACGGTTCGAGCAGTGGTTGGGTGATGGATGTTTTGCCATCCGAATTCGAGGAGTCGTTGCGTCTGCGTTTTGAAAGTGTGTCTTGTATCATCAGGTTCTCTTCTCACTCCTGTATAGTAGGTTCTGCCACCTTCGTAATCTCATGAGATTTTCCGACTTGTTAAAAACGATGGGGATAGTCATCAGATCACGAACCTTCGTGCTTTCGACGATTTCAGATACCAGAACTTATACCAAGGGGGCTACAACATCGAAGACCGATACTCATCGTATTTTTCTAGGTTGAGGACAGTTGGTTCAGTGGGCGAAAAACTAGAGAAAATCCTCAACTCGCAGTTTGCCGAAGATCCTGCCTTGTGTTCGACGCGTGTTTGTCCTCCCATCATCTCCCTTGCCACAGACATCGATGGCTCTGTCCATCTATATTCGCAAGGCCTAGGAACTCTACGAGTGTCTATTGATCTTGATTGCTCGACTTTGAATGCTTGTAAGCTCCTAAAGACGGCGCAATGCTCGAGGGAAGTGTCTCAGAATTCAGCATCTTGCCGGCCGACGGATGGAACACGATCTACCTGCGTAGAAACTCCAGTCTTTCGCACCTCACCAAAACTGCCTATCGTACGATGAGGGAGTCATTCAGGACAATATTCGTGGACTTCAATGTCGCGACCTACATGTCTTAACGGGATGTGTAGGAAGGGTGTCAGTCGTGGGCTATCGGTCCAAAACTGGCATCTAGGAGACGTCCTAGTCTAACATCATGATCATCTCTTACTTGTGTATGAGAATGTCGTGACGGAAGACGGGATGGTTTTTCATTTGCAGTGTGGTGATGTCTGTCCTGCGTTGCAGCACTGCGAGGTGTATGAGGGCTTTTCTACATCGGGAGTTCGTGCCACCGCTTCCGTGCCACCAGGGATCTTCTGCATAATTTTTCTCACTCCGTCGTTTCGCGCGATATTTTTCCAGTTCCGGGTCTTCTCAAGGGCAGTTCAAAGCGCGCGTGATAATATGGTCTGTCAACCTTCCCGGATACTAATGCTCTCGAGTACAACTGATGATCTCTGTTGTCTTTCAGACTTGCCTCAAGCTTCTCGAATATCATGTGGTGTTATCGCTAAGAATATCGAGGAATGATATTTTGCCTCCAACCATTGAGATCTAAAGTACTCGACATGCATCGACGGAGTAAGAGGTAAAATTGTTTCTAAACCTGTCAAAGCCTGAAACTCTCAGACGCTATTCCAATCAATATTGCGCCAACGCTCAATTTCGGACATGATTTTGGGACGATTCTGTCAGTGGCAAGAATTGTTACAGTGCGTACTCTCTACACTTGCTATGATGCGATATCACTGATCAGATACAGCTGATTTTAGCGCCTATGTCTAATTGCCTGCATTTCATTCGAATTTCAAGCCCTCCACTTCTTCCTCCGTCACTGCCTTCGTTCAAACAACTTTGACAAAAGGAGCCATGCCTCCCGCGATGTTTTCATGGGGTCCAAATGTGGGTAAAGGCTCTCATCGACGGACAGAATGATGAAAGCAAGAGCTTGCTCATCTTGGCTCTCTTGGAGCGTCGTTGTGTCGTGTGGAACAGATGCCATTGAAAGGTCGCTATCGGTGCCACCCTTTTCGGGGTCGGTCTCTTCCTTTGTGTCTTGTGGTTCTAATTTTTCTCCAGTAACGTAGCCCCAGAGACCACGTCCTCTAAGTATAGCACGCATTTGAGTCCTCCAAATCATGTAATTTTCTGCCCCTTTCAACTTGACTACCAAATCGAGCAAAGCAACGAGCTCCTCGAAGTCCATAGCTGTCAATATCCGCTGCTCAAGGCGAACGAGTCCTGGGCGGCTAGTGGAAATTTTATTCGATGAGATTAACGAGGACTCTGCTTCGAGAAAAGTCGAAAATGTCGCTCACAATTTTCGAAACAATAGCAAACGATGACCAGAGATCGGAGTTGGCGGAGTTGAGGCGGAGAGTCAAATTGACTACGAAAAGGGAGGACCAAACACCAAGCCAAACAATCGCCTCTTGGACTCCCCCATCGACTGTTCGCCGTCGATCGGATGCAAGAAGTCCCAGGCAAGAGGTCACTCAAGCTCATGACCTCTTCGAAGGCTCCTCGCCTTGGACGCTAACTATCATCCTCTATGACCCAAAGATCCTCCGGGGGAGGGTGGGATGATATTCAGCCCTCATCGGTTCGACCAGTAGATTACGACGTGCCTCTTTGTATCTCATAGTCTATCGCGTTACCCTCCCTCGAAGATGAAACGAGAGACTCGTATCATCATCACGATACTGTCGTGATCGGCTCTCAGCTCACACTGAGAGCAGGTTTTTCAACCTCCAGCGACGTTCTTGTCGCTTATTTACATAACGTCGAGTTGTGTATATCCCGGTCTGGGATTGTTCATGTGTCCTGTTCAGGACGAGGGAAGCAAAAGATTTGCATAACCATCAATCTCGAGCTCCCTACTACGATGAGACATCGTATCGGCCCAAGTCCGGGCGCTTTGAATCTTCCGCGAGGGAGATGCAGACCATGGAGTGACAACACTCCAGAGTATTCGTGGCATCAGGAGGTGCTCTGACCCATGAACATCATCTGACCATCCCACGTCGTTCACGGGTGGCCAGACCGCGCTATAGAGTGCGGTCTGAATCAGTGACAGTAGGATTGGTCGGCATGTGTGTTACACATTGTTTCGAGGTTCTTGGGGGACGTACGAGGATTATGAGAGAACATCTCGAGAGGTGACCGAGTGTCTAGAAGGTCGACCGAGATTGGGAGCCTTCGCCCAAATTTTTTCCTTCTTTCTGTTTCGTGCAGAGCCCGCGCCAGTGTTTGCCGATAGAGAACGAGAGTTATTGGACGAAAGTGTTTGTCCGTGCGTTTTATATTCCTTTGAATTTTCCTTGATCAACAGTCCCTCACTGTTTCACCGCATATAGGCCTGTTCTGAACTGACTACATGAAACATGCCGTACACTCCTAGTGCTGTGACTTACTTTCCGTAGCTATGAAGATGCCGATCATGGGCCTGGTAAATACGATTGCAGAAACTTTTTCTCTTCTCTTGACTTCTGGCTGACATCGCTCACGTCTCTTTGGAGATCTACTTTCATTCCCGCCTTACGCTGCCGAGCTCTCCCTACCAAGATTTACGCTCTGACGTAGATGACGAGTTCAACGGGCCCTCTGACCTGTTGAGGTTTCGTCCCAATGATCTACTGTACATACACGACCATAACATACGGCCGTAACGCCGTAACGATCTCAGGAACCAAAATTTCAACATACTCACCAAAATATCAGCGTAACGTTCGAAAAAAATGACATACAGTGACGCCCGGATATACCAGCCGGCGTAGCCGGCTCGCCGAACTTTCAAGAGTCAACGTATCTCGAGAGCGGCTGGCGTAACGTTACGCCAATTTGGCATACTAATCTCACGATTTCGGCCGTAACGGTATGTTACGGTCGTGTATGTACAGTATCGCGGCAACCAACCAGTTTCTCTTATCCAATCTGTCATGTTCTGCAACGTAAACAATCCATTGGTTTCACACAAACAAATGTGTATTAGTCTTCGAATCAACGTGCACTCTTAAATTGCAGGACCATCACAGCAGTGACCCTTACGCTCTTCAGTGACAGCCAGACTTGGAAGCTTATACTTGATCCCAATCTACTCATGCGCTCAGCGGTATATCACATCAATGCTGAAAATGTATAAGCTCTTGAGCTTCGTAAACCCCGTGTTGTCCTTAGGCAACTTTTTCCTGACGGCTGCAACAAGGCTCATAGAATCGCCGGAGCCATATTGAACGCGTCACCATGCTGTTCTGATGGAATTGCATTCACTGAGCTACAAGGATGGCATCAGCTCCATAAACCATCTTCAACAGGTTGGGGACAGCCCTCGCCTGCCGATCAGACTGAGCTTCTGCAACCACGTGGATGAGCACTTGGTCTGAGTAACCTGAAATGCTGGCGATCACCGAGGACTCCAGTAATTCGCTCGACCTTCAAGGAGAACAAGACTCCGATGTAGCACAGCCTACTCGATCATAACCAGGTCCCAATGATGCGGCGTCGCCCATGTTAAGAAAGGGGAGAGAGTGAGATAACTCATACTTCCTTGGTTTAAAATTTGTGTGAGATGCCTTTGCTTGGATTCTGTCATTGTGGTTCGAAAGTGAGCCACAACTCCAGCTGAAGCGGCATCGCTTGGCCCCGGCTCGGTCAACTTCGGCATCGGCGTCGGCCTCCGGAAGCCTCGAAGCTGGAGCTGGCTCTAGCGACGGTCAACGGTGACCATCATTGGGACCTATCTACCAGGCGGATCGAGGAAGCGACATCGTACTCGTCACGCTATATAAAGGGAGCTTGGGAGGCTCTGGAGCCCGCAAGAAGGGAATTATCCCCATGGCTCAGGCAGGACCCAGCTCACCAGCTCGCCGGACTGAAGTGCTAGCTCAGGCTCGTCCTCCCATCAAGCGTGCACTTCTCTTCGCATTCGAATACAAGCATCGAGCTCACGAAGACCTTGATCTGATTGGCGCTCACAAAGATGCTGATAGACTCAAGAGTTTGCTCATCGGTACGCAGCGAGTCGATCGCAAATCCCATTCCGAACCTATTAATCACATGCGATGTTGTGCGCAGATCTGTTTGGATTCGAGGAGAAGAACATTAAAGTCGTGTTAGATGAAGGAACCGGACCTGGCGCTAGCCGTATCATGAAAGAGATGCGATGGCTGAAGAAGGACGTCCGTCCGGGTGACAGTTTATTCTTTCATTGTGAGTCGTACTGAACAGATTTTGTATATCTCGGCTTGCTACTGACATCCCTTATCAACCATAGTCTCGGGGCATGGAGACCAAATGAAAAACCTCAACGGAGGCGAATCAGATTCCGAAGACGAAGGTTTGCACTCCGTCCTGAACCGGCTATAGCAAATTTGACCAATGCTCATTCTAAGTGATGTGCCCACCGACCCACAAATTCCGCTTCTCCAGTTCAGTACCTGCCCCTGACGAGCTAGAGGCGTCTCACCGCCCTCATCGTTCTCGCACCGCCCTCACTATCGCGGAAATGAACCAGGATCGAGACATTAAAGAGGTAAGCGGGACTTCCTGCAAGGAACATTACAAGATTGTTTAACTTCATCCTCCATTAGTTCTTTTGGCAGCATCGCGAAGTCAAAGATGACGTATGTGTACTGCTGCGAACCTCTTCCCTCGTTCAGATGTTCAATGGCATATCTAGACAATTCATAGGATCCTCGTTAGAGGTCTTCCCGTAGGTTGTCGTTTGACGGTAGGTTGGCGTTGCAGGATACAAACATCCAATTAATTAAGTGTTCATGCAGGCGCTCATAGATGCCTGTCATGCCGGGAGCATTCTTGGTAAGCATGTTGGACTCCAGCGGGTTTACATTCTGACAAAACTATTGCAGATTTGCCCCATTATCATTGCAATCGCGTGCATCCACCGGGAGGCTCCGGTCAGTGCGCATTCCTCTTTTCAGGCCAAAATATGACTCACGTTCAAACACAGCTAATCCACCGCGATGTCGTGAGTCACGAACCAAAGCGAGCTCATCTGAAACCTGAATTCAATTGATGTAGCCGAATGCGCGAGGCTGGACGGGAATTGGAAGAAGAAGTCAACACGTCATTCGTGGAAAAGCTTTTTCAAGTCCTCGATTTGCCACACGGAACTTTCCAACACGGACACTGCCGTCGTCGCCGAACCACAGGGAGAAGTGGATCCGCAGGTGTCGTGCATGACGCCTCTTTGGAGCTTCTGTTCCACCTGGGCGTCTTGTCTGCCTAGACGAGAACAGTGGAGATCATATTTCAAATGGCGAGCAAGATCTGCAGAACATCATGATGGCTATAGTCCGCTCCCGACAGAAGATCCGTTGATGGCTCGCAAAGAAAGACCGGTATCCACTAGACAACCGTCTGCGGATTCGATCGACGTCACTGGGACGATGCCCGACCGACGACGTTTCATGTCACCGGAGCCGGATGACTCGTCGGACGAAGACCCACACGAAGTGGCTGAAGTGGTGTGTTCATTTGTTTCCGAAGATCAATTGGTGTTGGCTAACACCACTGGCAACTCAGATTTCTTGGTCCGCTTCTCGCGACAACCAAAGGTCGTTTGGTAGTGATGATGGCGGTCGCATGGTAGAGGTAAGTTTACACTGTGCCCCCTTTTTGCCTGTCCTGACGTGATATTTATCTCAGGCGTTTTGTCGTATCTTGAGTTCGTATACGACAACTTGACAATACGTCTAAGTGTACTGAATAACATATAGGGGAACGTCCGGAAATAAGTTATAAAGATCTATTGACCAAGATCAAGTGCGATCCTTGTCTTTCTCTCCATCTAAATGGGCCATAATGACGGGATTGTTTAGTTTTTCGTTCCATAAAGCTGGCACACAGCTTGCGTCAGAATATCCGAATCATAAAGATGCTCCGGAGTGGATTGCGCAAGAGGCTCAACTGGGCAGCTCAAACCGACTAGTGAGTGGTGTTCTTTGATCAGCATTGTCCCAGAACTCTCAATCTTTATTGCAGAATCTTGAGGACATCATCCGGATCTAAAGCACAGCACCGACCAGTATCTAATTGTACACCACGGACTTTTTGTATTGACAACGTTGTTTTCTCGCTTTGATGCTTTCATTATACCTATATATTTCTCGTCTCTTGTGTCTGGTAGTGTTGACATTATGCCGCCATTAAATATGTTGGCGAACGCCAGGCTATCGGTCAGTTCCGGTTGAGTGCAGCTGAGGAGCCGCCACCTTGCCCGCCTCCGGCACTCTGGCTGGCGGTGCACAGCTTGCGTGCTCTAGTGCAGTAACCGATAAATGAACATTCAAAGTGCTGTCTAGGATTCTGGATATTCCAAAAGTCTTGAAACACTTGATTAGCGATGGCTGAGCAACCGATCGCCTCTGCATCCTGTTTCACTGCAGGTCTTGTACTACTGGCGATATTCTCTCAACTATCGTGCTCGATCGTATACTTATTGGCAACAAGACCGTTCGGCTTACACCCTTGCTAACGGCGATCGCATCATTATCATGTACCTTTCCCGGAATACATGTCCTAAGTGCATGTTTGCGCAGCGGTCAGTTCACAATAGTGTTAATATCAGTGAGGCGACTGACGGTTCGGTCCACACAACCCCAGGTTATTAGTGTACGACATGGGGTGCTTTAAAGAAGCTTTCGATTGCCAGACGGTCCACCCAGTCGACTATGTCGGTTCTGTCCCTCCCTCAGCGAACGACGTACGCTGGTACCAAGCGTGCTCTCTGCATCGGCCTCGAATATAAACATTCGACTCTACCAAATGCCCCCGATGAGCTCCCTGGCACCCACTCGGATGCGAAAAGCATGGCGCAACTCCTTATCGGTACGTGACTCATACTCTTTCCATTTAGTCCCATCCCCACCTCGACTAACCTCCGTTCTCCAGAAAAATGTGGTTACCTCCCTGAGAACGTCAGAGTCGTTCTCGACGACGGTCAGCAGCCTATGCCCAACAAGCATGTTATCGAAGGTTGGCTCCGGTGGCTTCGACGGGGCGCCCGCCCCGGGGACACCTTATTCTTATATCGTGCGTTAGCCTTGTTCATTATCGCCTCGATCATTGTGATTCATACCATCCCTATTAAAGTCGCGTGCCATGGGGTCCAAAAGCATAACCTGAATGGCGAAGAGACTGATCGATATGACGAAGGTAGGCGTTTGCCGTTCATTACCGACATTCGCTTCATGGGTTCCTAGTCGTTGTGGACGCGTGTTATCAATTTACACCCGAAACCAGTCTTGCCGACGATACGATTGCAGCAAAGACGGAGGTGGCCAATCATCATACGATCGCCGATCACTCCGGGGCGGGACGTCTTGCTATTCCTAATCCGAAGATCGCGGATGTACGTTCTTGCTCTTTGATCCCATGCATCTTCTCACCTGTCAAACATATTCAGCATCTTAGCCAGTATGCGGGTGTCCGAGATGATGTGGGTTGTGTTCACGTAACACCAACTTTCTCTGACTGTCGGCTTTGAAGCTAATTCACAAGATCCTGGTCAAGGGACTTCCACCAGGTGTTAAACTCATCGTGCGTAAAAGCCTTCTATGAACAAGCGCTATGATCTCAATGATCGCTAGGCCGTTATCGACGCGTGTCATTCGGGATCGATGTTGGGTATGTTGCCCCTATCCCTCGTGTCCGATCAAACCTTCAACATGATCAATCTCCAGATTTACACAATAGCTACCATGCTAATCGCAATCGGTTAACGAAGAGTAAGACCCTACACTTCATCGAACTGATCTTTCACTCATATCTTTCACAAGTTTTGAGACGTCTGGGCCACATCAGTAAGTTTTAAACGAAGCTATGATTATCCACTGGCTAAACTTGATCTCCAGTACCGCGCGTCAAATACAAATTGAAGACGATCTTCGGGCGTGCATGGACTATGAGCATAGCATCTGACGATGACTCTATTTTGTCTCTCGACGAGGACTCTCGAGCGATGAGCGCATCGGCGAACTGGGACCCCGACGAAGCCGGAATCTCCGCCGAGGACTGTGAGAAGGACAGTGATGAGATTGCTTCTCGATCACTCAGTGCCTTTCGGAGATGGTTCCACAGAATTACCAACAGACAACCTATATCCGAGCCTCGGGTTCCCCAAGAAGAAGACGTGTCGGCTACTTGGCTCTGCGGACTAGACGATTCTGCCAATGTCGGGTGCTTTGGACCCCTTTGCGAAGAGCCGGAGCTCGAAGAGAATTACGACGAGCCTCTTCCCGATGTGGTACGAGAACAGCCACCGTATGCCCTTTATTGGTTGAGATTGACACGTTATTAGATAAGCATCGCTTCAACCTTGGACCATCAGAGGGCATTTGGAACTTCCAAAGGCGGAGTTTTGACCAAAGTCAGTGTCAATATCGTGTCATTGCTCTAATTCACAAATGTTGTGCATTATAGGTCTTGCTGGAAGCAATGAGTGCGTGGAAGATATTTTATCCACTGACCCCTGAGTCTCATTCGTTCAACAGATCAAAATCAGAAGAGAACCTGGAAGCAGCTGGTCGATAAGATTAAGTATGTCTACTTCGTAACCCTACCTCATTCCGTGTGCTGAGGCTGTGCTTTGTAGCACCGATCTTCACGCGGCCATGAGGCAAATGTCGAAAAAATTCCGGAATGAACCAGATTGCCCGCGAGACGTACGGGAGGAGTGGGTCCAACAGCAAGTCGAACTACGGAGCCTGCAGCCACTCGTACGTTACAACCCCCACGATGTTTTGCATCGCTCACTTTTATCCCGGCGCCGTTAGACTCAAAAGAAATTGAACGAGATTGTGGCTTTTTAGCCTGCTCCTTTCCTGGAAGGTTTATGATATCTTCTGTACCCAGATGTGTCTTTATTCTCCTGTAGCATTACCAATAATCCCCTAATAATGACAATCACGGGTCTTTGCTCTACTTGTGCTATGAACCAATGAAGAGTCAAGGGAACTGCCGAATGATCATGTTCGCTTTATCTGCTACTGAGCTACACCCGCTACTATTGGCAGTGAGCTTACAAGGGGATGCTGAGTGCATCCATTGATATCCTCTCACCTATTCTGGCAGCACCCGCAATGTGGAGATTAACATCGTCGCCGACGGTCCCCGCGGGCAGCACGCCTGTATCCACATCCACACAACTCACAGCATATACTTTCTCGACGTAGAACAGCCTTCGTAACGGCAGTTCTGCCACCTCTATGTGCTCCCCAGTGTCCCCACCTCTGAGAAGGCCCGAGGTTCCCCAAATTCAAGAGCATAAGATGAGGAGTCCTACGACAGGAAGGCCCATCCACCGTGATCTTCTGACTGACTGAAGATCTGTGTGGCACCTTACACTAGGGACTCATTGATGAAACGGGCACTATGCATTGGCCTTCAATATGAGAATTGTCAACAAGACAACCCTCCTGACGTTCTGCCTGGGGCGCACTCCGATGCGGAGAGTATGCGTCAACTTCTAATCAGTCAGTTATCTGTTATTCCCCAAGTCACCGATTAGCCCTCTAGCGTGGTACTGATTGTCGCTTTTGGATTCCTTAGACAGGCAAGGTTATGACGAAGATAATGTCAAACGCCTCCTTGACGACGGGAAGGGCCCAGCACCCAATAAACATGTCATCGAACAGCATCTTTGGTGGCTTAAACGAGGCGCTAGAGCAGGAGATACTCTGTTCCTATATCGTGAGTCCCTTTCCACTGCCATCTCAAATATTTGTCTGACGTCTTGATGCTCAGTCGCTTGTCATGGTGATCAAAAGCCTAATTTGAACGGTGAAGAGACTGATGATCTGGATGAAGGTGCATCACATCCATCTCGGCACTTTGTGAAACTCACAAGTCTTTAGTTGTCGTGGATCCGGGCTATGAATTCGCCCCTAAATTGAAAGCAAAGACTCGAACCTGGACACGAAACATTCTGTCTTTCCTCATCCGTGGTCGGCGACTCCGCACAATTAAGGTTCGGGAGGAGGTAGCTGAGGTGAGACAGACATAACTCGATCCTTTCATCAACTCACTGTTGACACTGCAGCACCTGCGTCACTTTGAAGGCATTCGAGACGACGTAAGCGCATACTCTGGTGATCTGAGTCTCTGCCATGATATACTAACTGTCATCTGCCATGCTAGTACATACACAAGATTCTTGTTAAAGATCTTCCTCCCGGAGTGCGTCTGATTGTATGCACTTTTCTTGCACTGTCTCTGTATGTCCATCCGCTGACGCGTGTGTAAGGCGGTCATCGACGCTTGTCACGCCAGCTCTATGCTCGGTGCGTTCACTTGGTGACGACCTTCCGATTTATCACTGACTGAAATATCAGATCTCCGCCACCGTTATCAATCGAGGTGTCCTAAATGTGTAGCAAATATTCCGCACGCACCTCAGAATGATCGGAACATGAGAGTCGTTGAGTGTTATCATCTCATCGGTACCTTATACCCTTCATCTTATAGCCCCACAACTCATTGACTCCTTCAGCAGCACACATCAGAGTGAAGGCCAGACGGCTCTTTGACTTATTCTTCCGCAAAGGCGATCTGTACGAACATCTGTCATCGGAAGACTCCATTCTATCAACATACAGCGGATGTAACGGCATCGGTCCACCCTATGCGTCTGCACAGGATGATACAGACAGAGCTCAGGATATCGAGACCCTCGAGAAAGGGCCAGGGGCTGATGATACACATAGGCCAAGATCACTATATAGCAGGATCGGACCGCGTATCAGAGAAATGTTGAGTGGGACATGTTGCCAGCGCACTAAATGGCTTCTCGACGAAGACCCAACCTCGCTGGCAGTCGGTAGTCGTATCGAGGGCGAAGGCCGACGCTGTGACACGCCAGAACCCATGGAAGAAGTTCAGGACGCGACCAGCGGTGCTCTTGCCGATGTGGTGCGATCTCCGACCTGCCTTCTTACTGAAGACTAATTGTACCTCGATCAGATTTCTATCGGGTCGACGCGAGATGGACACAGGGCATTTGGAACTGCATCGGGTGGAGCTTTGACGAAGGTGAGGCAATGTTCCTGGATATTTTCCATCCCTTTAAATTGTTAAACGACAATCATAGGTGTTCTTGGATGCAATGAGTAAGCCACGTGTGCAATGAACTTGCGCCCAGAATATTAATCTTAAATTCATAGACGAAGATAAGCCAAGGAGTTGGGCGCAGCTGATCGATAAGCTCAAGTCAGAATCTCTCTATTTGGCAGATAGGCACCTCATCTCATATTCTCACAGTGTTGACCTACACGCGGACATGAGGCAGAAGTCCAAGGCATTCAGGAACGATCCGGATTGCACAAGGGCGGAGCGCAAAGAATGGATTCAACAACAGGTTGAACTGCGGAGCTTGCAAGAATTGGTCCGTGCTGTTCGGTGTCGCCATCCGTTTTACTGATATGCTACGATCACATGCAGACTGAGGACAAGTTGAATGAGATTGGGTCCTTCTAGATACGCCAAATCCCGAAGCTGCATCGCAGTGTAGATATCCCATGATCTGTTGTATACCCGATATCTGGACTTGCTGAATGACTCAACTTGCCTTCTGTGGCCCTGTGCATCGTTAATTGGAATGTAGCAGAATGATGTCCATTGAAGTAGAGTATCGAAGCATCGAATGACGAACTTTGTAAGATCAAGACAATACAAATGTCTTCGTATTATTCGAGGAAACTAATGGCTTGGTTATGTGTCAAAGAAGCTTATTACTCTGGCACAAGACAAGGCACAAGAACGACGGGGAGCACTAGTTCGGCGATGTCCGAACCTCCTGTCCGGAACCAAGGTCTGTTCACAGAAGTTAGCCGATATCGGCCATTTCCGAGCCGCAAGAAAGCATGCCGTTTCCTGCCGGTTCCCGGAGGCGGGTAATTTTCAATCTCAGCCCACCGTCGTCCTGCAGCTCGCGCTCATCGTTCCCGCCGCCTCCATCATCGTCGGTCTGCGATCAAGCTCAAACCTCTCTCGAAGAAGAGTGAAGGCAACGACCGACGCTCAGCGCGGTTTTTTAGGACATATACAAGTCGGATGGACTGCCGGAAGATGCACACCAGCATCCGTGTCGGTGACGTTGTAGAACGCGACGAGTCGCGTTCGACGCGTTGGGTATCTCTCGGGAGGGTTTAGTTAAGGAGTGGAGGGTATTGGAGTCAAGAAGTGGGTGTCTGGGAACGACAGGCGAGACGAGGGCATAGTTTTTCCTATATTTTTGCATTTCTACTGACCTTTTCCAAGCCCTTAGTCATTTCATTTCTTCTGTAACACCTTTGCATTCTTGTTCATTCTCTTTTTCATCTTCCCTATAACCAAGCTACACACTCAATGCTATCATAACCATAACTCGTACATAAACAGACTGAGCATTTTTAATAGCATTTTGAAATAAACTGTAGTAGCAGTGCTGGAGAGGCCAGATATACGAAGGGTAATGTCCTTAGATGCGATACTCAAGATCCTTCAGATAGCAAGATATTCAGGACTCATCAAACACTATTTTCTTTTGGCTCTCGTAAGCCTCTACTTTTCCCCAGCGAAGTGTTCTCTCCGGCTTGCGTTCCAAAAGCGGAAGTGACCGGTGCATATGTCCGAGGCGGCGTGCTTCTTGCGGCTCGGAAATAGCCGACATCGGCTAACTTCTGTGAACAGACCTTAGTTCCCTCCTGTCCTGGTCGTTGCGCCTACTCGCTTTCCTGATCACAATCTCAGAACGCCCCTTCAACAGTCCACTAGGCCCGCACACCCCCTAAGCCGTCTCAAGAGACACTCCTGATCTGTTCAGACTATGTAGCCAGACGCCTTCTCCGGCCACCGAAAAAGGTTGAAGTCTTTTGCATCGCCAATGCTTATCTTCTACGTACAGACACCAACATCTTTAATGAACAGAGCCTCGTGTTATCTTCTTCTGTATGCATCAACGCTGTGGCAATATTACCGATGCACTCACCAAGGAGCTATCATATCGCAGGCCGAGGATCCGTGCATAGCTTATTTATGCTTGCCTAACGTTTCATTGAACTTTGCGGCCCTGGAGAAGGCGGCTCCTAATGGAGTTTGTCAGTGGAAGACCTTCCCGTAGTTTCGCACACTCTTGGTACGGGTGTCGAAATTTTGAACCATCGATCTGCGACTCGACGTCCACAGCACAAGATGGAAGACATTATAGTTGGACCATCAACGCTCCTTGAACTCTCTCAAAACTGATGCTGTCAATTCTCAGTCTCATTTGCATCTTTGGATGAGTTCTGTGGTGCTGCTCCCCGTCTGCCTTTGTTACTCTTCTGGAAGCTCTTGACTCTCTCGTGCTTTGTCTGTCCAATTTGTGCTCTTCGTCTCATTGCTTCATCTTGCCTAGGAGCCATGGTGGTGAAGCTAGGGTGGATACCCTGCGGTCGTCCATGAAATTCTCCTGCCACCTTCAGATATGTCGAAGAACGAATCTTCGAATTTGTCTTGTGGTTCCTCACTACGGAATACTGAAAGGCTGAGACCTGGTTTACGTGATGCTCAACAAAGGCAGCTAAACCTTCCTCGCGCGCAAACCTTGCTTAAGAATCGCTGGTTTGTCGACTATTCAGTACCATTGGCTCAGTCCGTTATCGTGAAATCATCTCTGTCTTCCCGTCAACTGCTCCTGAATGCCACCCCAGTATTTGCTCAATCAAACACGAAATTCGAGGTCTGGAGTGGCTTCACAAGGTCTTTGTACCCTTCCGAACAAACGTCTCTCGTCCTTTATATGAGCTTTTGATAGTAGACCGTTGTTTGACTTATCTGTAGCGAGATACAGAAGACGAAAGGGAACTTAGAGATTATATACTTGTACAAAGGATTACTGCTTGGCTGTAAGATAAATGTGCAAATGATTACTGGATAAAGATATAGACCAGACGATCGCGAATAGACGGCGCGGCCTGGTTTACTAGAAGCTTTGTGATGTTTGTCGTAATGGGGAAATTGGAAGCTCCGGATCCGCCATATGCATCCTGATAGACGCCACGTCGCACCTGCTTGACCTCTTGCCAACCACCACGCAACCAAGGACATTCTCATGATGATGTGCTCGTCCCGCGCCGTAGGCCCTGCTGCCCTGCGATGTCTTCTATATTGACAATCAAGAGGAAATTGTATCACCGCCGTGACGCTAGCGCAAGTCGAAGTGGGGCTTGCATTGTTTGAGCCCGAGTGCCCGAGTGGGCATACAATAAAATCATAGGTATGCCGAGCCCTAGGCCTCGAACAGAGTGTGCTTGATATCGATCCGTTTCTCTTGTATTAGCACTAGTAGGCTCCGTACGTGGGATATCCGGACTCATCGTCAGAATCGTCGTCGCTCGAATCTCCCGTAATCTGCTGACGCTCTATCATCAGCACAGATCCAGCGACTTCAGGTGTGTAAATGACATACCGGATTGACTTTGACCACAAATCTAGATAAATCCTTCTCGCCAAGTTGCCTGCGCCCTGCTGTTGCAGACTTGTGCTGAGTCCGAAGGTGTCGTAACAGCGAATCGATCCGTCCATTCTGAATTCTAAGATGACATTGCGGACACTCCAGCCCCAGCCCCAACCATGCCAGCACATGAGGAAGCTGGTGTCTAGTGTTGAGCGTTTGAGTTTTCATCTTCGCTCTACAGACCCCTCCGTTCAAGTACTTGTGTGGCCATTGGCATGGTTGACCCGGATTGAAGCCGAACCAGTGGGCCGGTGCATCTTCCCGGACTGCTTGCTCCTTCAGTGAGTCGATGAACTCCTGGAGTGGAGACACTCGGCGAGCTGAAGGTGCACCCCTGCCTCTGGTGCGGCGAGGAATGCTAGCTTGGTCTTGGGCTAGGTTCATAGATCAAGATCATGTCGCGCGAAAGATATTAGGGACAGTCACTGACCTGATTCATCAGGCTCATTCTGGTTCGGCGTTAGTTTGTATGAATCGATTGAATGCAAGCTTGAAGACTGACCTCCTCTTCCACAGGCCTCGAACCGCTCGTTGACTCAGTGACCCTTTCATTCGTTATTCTGGGCGTCTTTGCGCCCTTTCTGTTTTTTATTGTGTTCTGACGACACAAGAAAGAGAAAGGTCACGTAATTGAATTCACACGGAATGAGAAGGCGCGGCTTACAGGTGCCCTGCTAGAAGATCCGGGCTCGCATTGTGGAGGGCAGGAGCCAGTTGTCACATCTCCAGGTGGCTGGAATATGTGATTGAACTCCTGAGCCTTACCCTCCGCTAGACGAGCGCGTTTTCGAGCACGAGTTTCCGGTATTCCTGCACCAAGTCATGGATAGGTTGCATGCACGCCAGGCCGTGAGAGGCGGGTACGTACTAGTAGGTTCTCTGGGCCTTTTGGGCATCTTTGAGGAGGACGCGTGGATGAGTGGAAAGAGTTGTGGAGGGCGGAGGAAAAAATCAACAACGTCGGAGCGTCAATTAGAATTAACGTCTCCTACACTACATTCGCACGATAGCCCGGTCTTATCCTCCCTACCTTCTCATATGGATTTTTACCTAGTCTTGAATCCAAGCAAGTATTTTTTTGCTTGCCACCTCTCGCCTGTGAAGCCAACTTGGGTGCCACCACGACATCACAAGACAGGTGTGCAATTCGAAACAGCCACTCGTTTGTGTCCCGCAAACCTTACGTACTCTGTATCAAAGAGTCGAAAGAATTCTCATGGCTCTGAGTTTTGCTTTTCAAGAAGGGCAGGATTTTGGAATGTCTATGTATCGACATCGATTTGATTCTTCTCCTTCACTGCCCAACATCTCCTACAATGCTATCGGCTGGACCGAACGGCTGCCCTTTTCCTCCGTTCAGTCTCTGAGTTCTATCAGTCATTATAGATACTCAAGTCAAGGTATAACAGAAGCTCGAGAGATGAATATCAATAATTCAACAAAACCACAGGCGTCTCCGTGTCTCCGTGCCACTCCGTCCGGAACAGAGACAACACCTAGGTCTGTACGTATACTCCGCGTCAGCTCCGAGTTTGTATTGATTTATGCAGTATAATCAACAGAAGAGTGTAGGAGCTACGCACTGGACTCTGCGGTTACTATCCAACGATCGGAGTACAGACCTACAAAGTACACGGATCCGCGAATCGAGTGCAATCCCTCGATCGGCATGATTTTCCATCTTGCGTTAGTCAGAAAGTCCGGGTCACGATAGCCAGCCACTCAATCAAACTACTCTGATGGTAAGTCATTGGAGACACTGCAGGCATGAGGGCGATGATGCAGCGCAACATTTTTGAACATATCTTATAAAGATAAATAATCACTGCATTATTTAGTCAGTGAGACATATTTTGTAAAATCCTTGAATGATTTGCAAAGATGGCTCTTGCGCTGAAGAAGTCTGTAATGTATAAGCAGATTCTTCGAGCTTTATCCATTGATCCCAATGGATAGAAGTTATTTATCTTTACGCGTTTATTTCAAAATTTATGCACTGAAGCATTCCCCTCATGCCTGCTGTGAGACGCTGGAAAATCACTGATACTGTACATTTGAAACACTTTAAATTATCTGATAGAAGGGCTGGAAGCAGGGTCACCGTGTGAGGATTGTTGATGGATCGTCTCTTGAGATGGTATGTCCGCCGGACTTATAGGTAAGTCATCCCCCGTTAGACTTCGATTGTCCGGGCAATTGACAGTGAGGACTGATCTGACGAGTCATGAGCAGGTTTGTTTACTTTACAGGAGGACAACTTTGGGTGTGAAATTATGTCGGGCATTCTCGAGTCCTCTTGACCAACGCACCTCATCTTTTACTGGTAACATAATATCAAGAATACCGAGTCTTGAGTCTTCAAAGGTGTTGACAGATATGACGCCAGACCCTGATTTCCAAACTTCAAATCGCACAAGGCGTGAGGCGTGAAGCCCACGGCGTGGCTGTCCGGATAACAACTAGTCATCCTTGTCTTCCATCGAAGTCAACGACCATCTTTCACTCTTGAGACGGTCGTGAGCCGAGGAATACACCTTTGATGACCTACAAATGCCGCGTGGAGGTAGGGTGGACGTAATGATAGTGGGCGCTGGAAGGGCCCAATATACAAATATAAAGCGTCTTGTATTTTTCGTGCACCCTTATTTCGTTAGTCTGGCTTGTACTTCTCGGCTCAGCACAAGACTATGACTCGGATCACCATGACAGCCAGATTAGATTCCGATTTGCGAAGAGGAAGAGGGAGAGTTTTAATGATCAAAATTGCCGTAGCAGCAGACTTGGGAAGATCTTCCCTGATCGGTAGCTGAGCCCAGTCCGAAGTGTTGTTCCATGTCCGACCTTCTTTACAGCCCGTACGTACGTGAGAGCTTCTACGGGCGGTGAAGATAGTGACATGTTTTGACCACCGCGCGCCTCATGTGAAATTGAAGTAGCAGAGTGGCGGGTTCGTTGAGCGAGCTCGACGTTCAGTACAAGGCGCGTCAGGTAAATCTGGGGCGGAAGTATTCCGGAAGAGAGGCTGGCAGGAACGGGCGTGGGATGAGTTCCACGTGCCAGTGTGCGAGTGATGCCGAAAGCGTGCAAACATTCCGTTTCGGGATCAAAGCGATGCCCAAATGCGGCAAGTTATCGTTCGAACTCCGATGAGTTGTTTGTATGGTTCGCATCAAAATCTGGTATAAGGACCTGGCGGGCTCGTGTCTTGTTGTTCACCCGCTTTTGATCGCCCACCTGCTTATTGTCTTGACTCGTTTGGTTGGGCCCAGTGAGTGAAATGTCCCGCCAGTCTTCTCCTTCTGCTTGTGAGTGTTATCCTCGTTTATAGCACTTCTCCCTCTCACTCTATTCCCTTATCAAGCTGAATCGTCAGATTCGACGACATCCTTTGAAGTTAAATTCGCAACTAACATCACCCCCGCCTCCTATCCACCTTCGCTTTCCTCTCTCGAACCAACACCCGCCTTACTCGACGTTCCTCTGAAAGCTGCTGATGGCACCGAGATCGAAGTGCTCACGAACCTGGACACCGCTCAAAAATCTAATACCGTTCAGCGCCGGCTGCGCAATCGTCAGAAGAACGGCGACACGACTCACGTCCCACGCCCCGCCAATGCCTTTATCATCTTTCGCCGCTACTACACCAATAATGTCCACAAGCCAGGGACCGTTGATACCTCCAAGTCGACCTTGAGTAGGATCATCGGAGAGGCGTGGAACGCCTTAGACCCTGAGCAACGCAAGCCCTTCGACGATGCCGCTAAGAGAGAAAAAGCCGCTCACGCGCTGAAGCATCCCGAATATCAGTTCAAGCCTATCCACAGCAAGAGACCGAAGAAGAATGAGAGGAACGCGACTCCCGCGTACGATGATGATTATCAGGAGTATACCAAGCTAAAGCCATCGAGACTTGCCGCCCCCGCCCCGTCGGGCACCCGTCGCCGAGGTCGTCCCGCGACGCGTCACGAAGCTTCTCCTTATCCATCCCGTTCACCGTTATCGTCTCGCGACGTCTCCCGCGATCCTACACCTGCACCTCCAGGAACATTGTACCCAGCGACGACAACTCTTCCTGCTACCTTCCATGCGCCCGCACCACAGCCTTATGTGCCGTACCAACACACCCTGCCATCCGGTCTGGGACGCCGCCCAAGTTCCGTGCCTCCTGCGCAAAACTTTGGCTTCTCACAGCCTCAGCAGTACAACAACTCATTCTTCCCCATTACGGTACCTTCTTTGCCCATGATGCCCCTTGGTATGCCACCATTGTCCGATGCGCTCGATTTGGCGACAAAGGATATCTCTCCAAGGAGATCGCGGCCCAGCTTTGGATTCAGTGGTAACTTGGCGGGATATGATATTCAAATGGATGAGGCGCCAACTTCTCAAGGTCTTCTGGTGCGTATTCTGATCATGGTTGCGATGAATATTTGATTAACGTTCTCGATAGGGTTACGATCAGATGCGTAACTCGCTTTCCGAAGGCCATGATCCTTTGAATACTTTCAACTCTATTCCTTTGAGTGTTCGTCGTCCTTCAGCAGAGTGGCAACCTCAGTGGAGTTCGCCTCTCGCGCCGTTGCCGCTTCAGCCACGCCAGAAGGGACCCCATGAAGATGTCGTCTTCACGAACCCCTTCAGCCAATCATCGGACACCGCGAGCTCCAGCAACCCATCTCCCCACTCTCTCGCATCTCAGCTCGCCCCATCTCAACTGGATCTCATCTCTCCCCTCGACAACATCTCGGTCTCTTCGACTACCGCTCCTACATCGAACAATGCGCATTCTTTGAGCAACATGTTGACGTATGATGCGCCTGTTCACGCCAATGCTCTGGATATGCGAGGGCTTGACCTCTCTACCGGTCCCATGGACATGGGTCGTGAGCGCAGGTTGTCTTCGATGTTGGGCTTCAAGACGACTTCGCATCATCATGAGCTGTACCACCAGGGTCTTAGGCACGAAGGTATCTTGCCCGAGATGCCTGCTCATGAAGCCGACATCGACATGAGCCAGTATCTCCACGATACGAGCATGACCGTCGGGATGTAGATTCGCGCCAAAATCGACTCTCTCTCGAAGACCCCCTTCTCCTTTTCTTGCCTCGGACATCTCTCAACTCTCTTTTGGATTAAGACAGGTTCTAAACTCTATTCGCCATCACTAATATTCCATCCTTCGCGGATCGTTCGCTTATTCTCTCTCTTCTCCACTGTATCAAATAGGATCGACTGGCTTCTACATCTCACTCATCCATGCGCTCAATCACGTCTGCATCATCATTATATCCATTCTTTTGTTCTCCGGTCATACCGCTGTCCATTCTTCTGTAGCCATTTGATTGTTCCTTATCAGACCTTCATGTCATTATATACATCGCTCATCGCACATTATCTTGCTACCTTGCTGTTTACTTTCCTTTCTCGATGTTGTTATACTAGTAGGCTTGTCTTCGTTTACGGCCTAATAGAAAACGTTTCTGCTATTCAACTAAGTCGCCTCTGAGTTATCAAAGTTTTCCTATTCGTTCATGATGGCGCCATCGTTTGACAGGTGACTTACAGTTGTAAGTAGATCCGGTATTGAGCGGGCGGCGAATACCAGGATGCGTCCATCGTCTTCGAATTCTTCTTCTGGAGAAACCCTTGCTCTCCCCCCTCTGACACCCAAATCGGGAAGGACTCAAAAATAGTTTAAGGTCCGACTGCGGCAACTATTGCCGAGTGTAAGCCGGCCGAACCACATATAAATGAAATAGCCTCTTAAATAAATAAATAAACCACTTCAATTTATTCAAATATATCTACCCTCCTCACTACAAGGCGAGATTCGAGTATTTGGAAGGATAACATGCCGGCGGGGTATCGGTCACAGTGTGACATTTCGCGGAAGTCATGTGATTGCTGAGTGTTTACGTCAGAGCGAGAACGAAACCGCTTCAAGACGACTCTCACCGCACTCTCGTCGTCCTGGCTTCAGTCCTCCTCCATCGCCGACGTCAACGGCGCCCCCAATGCCTCGCGGATGACCTCTCGTGGTCGAGTCCTGAAGAACATCGTATGGGCACTGCCTGTCTCCCATGTGTTCGGATTGGTGGTTCGAGTTGAATTGGTACGTCGTTCTAAGTCCTGGCAATCAGATGCGAATTGAAAGAAGGCTCTCCCGTAGCGTTGGACGTGAGCCAAGAAGCGACGGTCCTGGTATTGGATCTGGTATCGGAGTGCATGAGAAAACCAGTCGCAAAGGTCTGCCGCGTGAGTCATATCTTCGAGGAATGTTGTACGATCGAATATGCCGCTCATCTCTTCATTAAGCAGGTCGTCATCCTCGTCGTCCCCCCTCTCCTCCCCCTCGCCATATTCACCATTCACGCCGTCGTCAACAGCATCAATTTGAGCAAGGACCGGTGGGACTCGGGGGGCTGCGGGCTCTTCGTAGAGCGGGATGAGCGATGGATGTTGCCAGAAGGGAGTGGTTCGGCGGCGCGAGACCTCGAGGAAGAAGATGGGCGGTACCGGTTCCACCAGCTGAATCAGGTGTTTGCAGTTCATGAACCGACTTTCGACGAAGAAGCGACACGTGCAGACCCATTTGTACGGATTAGGTGCGTACGCAGTATCGTCTGGATTTGTAATCTGAGCCTTCTCACAGCGCCGCCATTCCCGTTTGAAGGCTTTGCGCCATGCCGGTAACTCTCGATAACGTGCGATCGGCCGCATTATCACATCTAACTTGCGATCATATTCAGGCACTAGCTTCTCGACCAAGATCCAGCAAAGAAGATCAATACGAGGTTTATGGAAGTGATGGAGGAAGTCTTTCTTGATACGACGCCAACTAGTGAATGGAAGTTGGTGAGTCCTTCATTGTCTCAATTTATCGGTGCCACGTACTGAGATTCCACTATCATGGTAGTTTTGAGGACTGGAATGTCCGGATGAACGGATCGTGACCACAGCTCCCAGCGGCCATTGCGATACCAGTTCCCCCACAGGTAAGCCCACACTTCCGGTAGATCATTGCGCTCGCAGTATTTATACATTTGCTCAACAGCCCATTGTCGGATCCCTGCCGGACTTGGGTGCGAGAACCCTGGGATCAAAGGATGGGCATTGTAATGGCGCACCATCATTGCAACAATATCAACCCGGTGCTCTTCCGGACAGAAGGTCCGACGGTCTCGTGGGGGAGGAGTTGTGTCGGCAGGGATGGCTGGGGTGGTGATTGGATCCTTAACGATGAGTCGGACAAAAGGTTTCTTGGTCGGAGCGGTGTCGAGATGGGCAAATGATGTGGTGTTGTTGTTGTCAACATCCATAGTGTTTGATGATGGCATTGTGGGAGGGGACTCGAGTGATCGCTGCGTGAGCCCTGGAAGACGAATGGTCAGGGAATTGGGCCCAACCACTGGTTCTGCAAGAGTGCCGATTGGGTCGACATCGTCTATGACACCACCCTCAAACTCGCTCGGATCGGCTCTTGTGGTTGGGACAAAGCTGGTGTTGATAAAGGCGAATTCAGAGTGTGCGGAGGTTGGATCGTAGGGAGTAGTAGATAGTTTATTCTTTGCAAGGCGCTCCCGCACAGCTCGCTTCAAATGCCAGAGACATATAGAATGTTTTGATGCTGGCCAAAGCTTCTTGGCGGCCCCAATCTCTGCAGTGTCCTTGTTGGTATGGACAAATTGAGGGCTTAGTCCATATTTTGCCTTCAGTGCAGCGAACCATGAATGGATGGCATTGAGTCGTTTACGAGGTGCAATTGATGAAGCGGTCGACACGAAACAGTATGATAACGGAAATCCGGCATTATCGTGTTCGCCCAACGTGCTATACAGCTCGAGGTTTAGGGCGTTCGTACTGACTAATAAATTGATCAGTCTTCAAGCTCTCGGAAGCTTCAAGAAATGTAGACTCACATGTTGCATCCACCCCGATCTCCACAATCTTGCCTCGCAAATCTCGATTAACTCTCTTCAAGCCAAATGCTAAGATGGTGACTCCTTCCGTAGCTGGCAGCTCCAACAAATCGACTTTCCCTTGCTCAGTAAACTCGGCCAATAGTTGGCGCGCCGAAAGTAACTGATCGTCACTTCGCTTCCACAACTGCTGACTGAATATAGTCCACGCAAACTGAATTTGCTTCGCAGTGACATAAGGCTTCCAACGAATATAGCCCATTTAAGGATATCCGCAAGTATACTTGCCACGGGTACCTGCCTAATACACCGTAGGCAGGTATGAGATTATTGGCTGGACATTTAGGCAGGTACCTGCCTGCTACTTTTACTAGTAAATAGGGGTTATTTAGGCAAGTATAGGCAAGTAAGTACCTGTACTTGCCAAGTACAAGTATGGGATTTTGGCTGAAAAAAACAGGCAGGTACCTGCATGCAGGTACCCAGGTAAGGCAAGTATATATTTGTTGGAGGCCTTACAGTGACATGCGGAAATTCTTGACGGATTTCAGGGACCAGTGACGAGGGGGTGGACCACAGAATATTCTCGCGGATCATCTGGGCGGCCTTCTCGGGAAGAGCGAGGTTGTAATATGGTACATGATTGTCAGAGTGAGAGAAGCGAACGGTGAGGATATGGATCTGGGGATTGGAGTGCTGTTCTCGGCATCGAATCCTGAGGCTACTCTGGCATGAAAACCTTAACATGCCGAGAGTATCTCGTGCCTTTGCTTGCGGTCTGGTGCTTTTCTTTGTGTGCTTTCGTCGGTCGGCATCCTGTGAGCACCAATATCGTGTTTCATGGCCCGAAGGCTCGCCTGACTCGTGCGCAAACTTGTTATGATCGCGAACCCTGAGTGTGTTGTTTATCAGGATCTCTTGAGCAGATTGTAAGAGAATAAATACAGCTTACGTGAATCGCCATCCGCTGACACTCCAGATCTCCTCGGATGTAATTCTGACGCGTTCTCGAAAAGTCACAAGGGGGTCGGCGGGTAGGAAGATACGAGCATGAACGCGAGGATTGCCTTTTTGGACAATGTCACGAAAATAGACAAAAAAATCTTGAAGCGTGTCAAAGCACGTAGGATCCTGTTTATGACGCGTCATAAGTTGATAATTGACTAACAATGAATGAAGTTCGGACTCTGGGTATATTATTGTTATTTTCGAACGCGTCTGGATTGGCCTCACAGCCTGCACGAGTATCAGGGTCTTGAGAAGCAGTCTCGGCGTCGCGTGAGAGAGAAGGGACAGGGGTGTGAAGGAAGGTGGTTTCTTCGCCGTTGATGTGGTTGGTGACTGCCTCAAGGGGTGCCCGAGATTGAATAGGAGGCTGAGGCTGTCGGCGAGAATCCTCGGCGGTGTCATTCTCGCGCTGCCTCTTGCGGGAATTGGCCTTGTGAAGCTTGCCGAGTTCCCGGCATGTGTCGCAGGTCTTCTGAGTGGCGTTTAGAGGAAGTTCTCGAGAGCAGGTAGCGCGGGAGCATCGCCGCACGCCTTCGGGGACGTTCTCCATGAGCAGGGAGGAAAAATGGAGGAGAGAGAGTCACGTGAGCATGTTTGTGAACATAATATATTATTTGTGAAACCAAATAACAACAATTTGTTTAAGGTACTTAACAAAGCGATCGTGATCCTTAAGGAGCTTAAGATAAGACTTAAGCATCGGGATGGAGGACGAGGATGATCGGAGTTTGAAAAGAACGACGCGCCTCGGTGTTTACGGTGATAATACTCGAAAAGGCAATGTCAGAGGGGGGAGAGCAGGGACAGCTCTTCTTCTGGTGTCAGTTTTCAAATATCCAGGGCCCCGATTCGACACGTGTCTCGGCATCAAATCTATGGTGATGGTATTTTATGGCTCTGACAGCATGAGCAGTGTATTCAAGTGTATTTTGCTTCATGTCGAGGCACAATCTGGCAATCATCCCAAGTTCATTCGATGGAGTCTACGACAGCCCTGATTCCAGAACCTGGAGACTATCTCTCACCATTATGTACAACGTGTCTTCGCACTTGCCATCCCGACCCAGCAACCCTTCTGCCGCAAGGCAGTCATCGTCACGGTCCCACCATACCATCGATATCGCTCTCCGCCATTAGATCCTGAAAGGATGGATAGCTATGACAAGCATGCCGTGAAGCAAGCTTTGGTGGCTCTGTCTCGTGAGCTCCAGGCCGTCATCCAAGACATGTAAGAATGCGCATGGCTCGTGGCTCGAGCACCGGAAAATCCTGATCTTCGGGATAGAGACCATATTGCCCTCGACCTTGAAGGTTCTAAGATCAACCATGAAAAGGGACAGTCGCTGACGACGGAACGCTCCAGTGAGTAGGGATCGTGTTTCTGTAGCGGTTAAGTATTCACCCTGTATCTTTCCTAGGAGACGCACAAGACAGTCTTCATCATCTTACTTCGAAACTTCTCGACATCCAAGCTAGTGCCAACAGGTCGTTCGCAAGCTCCGTTGCTTGCGCGTCAGAGCACTTCAATCGCCACGCAGAAATTTCCTGTCTTCCGGTAGAGGTGCTATCCGGGATCCTCACTACATATGTCGAAAGCGAAATGGATGTGGATCACGAGTTGAATGATGACTCGAGAAAGCATATGATACTGCCTTATTCGTGGATAAACATCATTGCGGTGTATGTTCCTTTTCCACATCCAGGTCGACGGGCCAGGCTGATGTAGTCAATAGATGCAGGGGGTGGACTCGTCTGATAAACAATACTCCTGCTATTTGGACCTTCATCGACCTGTCGTGGCCGCAGGCGCGTATTCAACGCCATGTGGCACTCTCCAAAGATGCACCGTATCGTATATCATGGGATGTCAACCGGAGGCTCAAGATGCCCGACGTCGACTATCTCACGAAGGACAAACACCCCGTCGTGTCTCTTAAAATCAGAGATATGTACCATGAATCGTCGGATTCTGTTCAATCATATTTCCTCGGATTTTGGAATCCCTGGATCCTGACACAACCAATCCACTTGGAGCTACTTCATATCGTACTGGGGCGGAGCTATCACCGTCCAGACACCCGGTTTGCCCTACCACCTATGCCAAACCTTAAACACATCCGCCTTCTTAATTGCTATACGACATCCCACATCGCTCCATCGCTCCGTACAATCCATTTCGAGGCCACAAGTCGAGACTTCACCTACGAGCATATTCTAAGAATATTATCGGGGTGTCCTCTACTTACCTCAGTCTTCTTTAAGATGGACCTGTACAAAACGGATGCCGAGAATTCCAGCGAGGAATTTACCCCTTCACAAGACATCATCCCGGGCCCCATTTCTGCTCCTCGTTGTCCAATGGTCCTTCCTCACCTCCGAGAATTGAGTCTGCAGTCCCTGTCTCTGAGAGAGACAGAATGCATACTGGATAATATTATCATAGAGGCATTGCCTTCGTTCTCCGCATGGTATACAGCCCCTCAGCATCTGCCAAACTCAAGCTCTTTCTTCATCCCTAAGCCTCTTCAGGTTTACGCCTCTCCTGCAAAGACTCTAGAAGTTCGGGGTTCGCTTTTTCGGTACTCGAAAGACGACGAATATTTGCACGAATTTAGTTTTGACAGGCCTTACCGCGATTACGGCTCGGAATACGTATCGGCCATTGCATCAATCACTCATTACTTCACCTCAATCGAGCACTTAGCTATCGATCCTTATAAGGCTCGGGACAATGCGGCATGGATCAAAGCATTTCCTGTCTTTGACCGACTGAAGGAGCTATCCCTCTGGGGACTTCAACGAGAGCTCTTGGAAATTCTTCGAGCGCTTGCTGAAACAGAGCCACTTCTCTGCCCTAACTTGCGTGTTCTGGCGCTCCGGAACTCTGGAGGGATATTTTTTGGAGAGCCTCGATTGGTTTCTGGCGGTGGTAGAGTTATCAGCGAAGAAGAGAAGCGCACAGGAAATTTATTGCAGTTCGCTGCTGACCAGCTAGAGCTGCTTCTCACCAGACGTGACCAGCTAGGCGTCCGGATCCAGAAGCTGATTCTGCCTGAAGCCAGCTCGTGGGACTCTCGAAATGAAAAATGGACATTGCACGTCGACACCGTGGTAATTGAAAGAGGTGCCGGGCCCGGGCCCGGGGGAAGCTATGATTCAGATGAGGAGGAGGAAGAGGAAGAGGATAGTGACGAGTACGATGATGACGATGACGATGATGGATATGACGACTATATATGAACGCACCACACTCTTCAATTCTACTACGACCCAGCCTGTATTCGCTTAATAGAGGACAGTTGCTCTGACCAAGTGTAGAAAGACAAGGATGTTTGGAGTCTTTGGACTGAAAAGGACAAAATGAGATCATTCTAAACCAATATGAAGATAGCATAGTGACTCAACTCGAGGATCCTGACCAGAAACATTGGTGTATGTCTTACCGAGCTTTCGAAAGTCTGCAGTTTCTCGGAGACTAACACCTCTAGATAAATGAATTAAATATTAACATTTTAGCCGAGATACAAATAGACGCAAATAATTTCGATATTACACTTTTTATAATCTCTGAAGGAAATGGCGTTGTACAGGTTGGTCCGGCTGTATCGTCCCACTCGATCATCGATATCGTGCTCTACCATCAGGCCCTGTGTAAATGGACACCTACGACAAGCAGTCTGTGAAGAAAGCCCTGGTTGCTCTGTCTCGTGAACTTCGGGCTGTGATCCAAGATATGTACGAACTTGAATGCCCTAGGACCGCGAGCATGCTAGCACTATATGATTCTGACCTTTGCACAGAGACCATATTGTCGTCGATGTTGAGAGCTCTGAAACCATTCGCGATAGGGGACAGTTGACGAGTCAAGACTCCAGTGAGTATGGCGTGAAACATCTTGATGGTTGGATACTCACTCTACTTCGTGTCAGCGGACGCACAAGAGAGCCTACGGCAGCTTTCTTCTCGCGTTATGGACCACCAATTCAAAGCCACTAGGTCATTCATGAGCACCCTCAGTTCCTTCTCCGAGCAATCCAACCGCCATGCTCGCATTTTCTCTCTTCCAGAGGAAGTGCTCTCCGAAATACTTACAAGATATATGGAACTTGAGATGAGAGTTGACCACGAATCGGGCAGGCGAGTTGTGCTTCCTTATTCATGGGCGAATATCATGACAGTGTATGTCCTCCGCGAACGATCGAGTTTGACGTTGGCGAGCTGATCCCCTTCGTAGTTGCAGGAATTGGAATCGTATCATCTACTGTACTCCAGCTGTCTGGAGCTTCATCGACCTGTCGTGGCCACGAGCATGTGTCCAAAAGCATGTATCACTCGCTAAAGATGCACCGTATCACATATTCTGGGACGTCGACGTGGAAAGCAAGATGCCGAAAATTGAACTCTTGACGAAGGATAGGAAACCTATCAGAGAACTGAGGGTTAGGGATATGTCATGGGAAGCACTCGATCAAGCCCAGTCATATTTCTTCAAATTTTGGGATAGCTGGGTTCCGAGGACGGCAGCCTATCTCAAGCAGCTTCATATCATACTGCCGCCCAACTACAATGTCGGACCAGACACCTGCCTTGACCTACCCGATATGACGAACCTCCAACACCTTCGGCTTGTCAATTGCTATACTAAATCAACCGTCTCATCCTCTCTTCTGACGATCGACTGCATGGCCACGACCGGAGACTCCACCTCTGAAAATATCTCGCGCATCTTATCGGGATGCCCTCTGCTGACCTCTGTCATACTTCACATGAAGAGATTCGTCCCGGATGGAGGAGATGACTCACCATCCGAAGATGTCATCCCACCCTCCTCTTTCGTCAGCAATCCGGTCATTCTGTCCCATCTCAGAGAACTTCAATTACACTCGTTTTCTCTTACGGAGGTCCAATTCTTACTGGAAAACATCGTGATTGCGACACTGCCTTCGTTCTCAACGTCTATCATAGTGTCTCGACATTCGACATCCTCGTTCTACATCCCAGAGTCCTTCAAGCATTTTGCCCGTTGTGCGAAACACGTGGCCGTAAAAGGAAAATCCTTGCGGTATTCAAAGGGCAGCGAGTACACGCATGAATTCTTTTTCAACCAGTCATCCCACGAATACGGCCCAGAATCTACATCCGGCTTTGCATCCGTCGCCCATTATTTCAAGTCAGTGGAAAGCTTGACTATCGATCTCTATAAGCCAGTTGACAATGCGATGTGGGTGAACGCATTGTCTTCCTTCCATCATCTGAAGGAGCTGGTGATCTCTGGACTTCAGCGGGATCTCTTCGAGATTCTCAAGGCGCTTGCTGATACCAAACCGCTCCTTTGCCCCAATTTACGCGTTTTGGCGTTATTGAATCATGCAGGGATATATATAGCGGCGCACCAATCGATCTTCGGTGTTAACAATAATCGACCCGGAGAAGACGCTGTCACCACCGCCGAATCACAAAATTTGCTGGAGCTCGCTGCTGATCAGTTGGAGCTGATGTTGACGCGACGCGACGAGTTGGGTATTCGGATTCAGAAGCTGATTCTCCCCCTGTATAGCTCGTGGGACTCTAGAGACTGGAAATCCCATGTTGACAATGTAGTGATCCAATGATAGCTAACGTTGGGCAATCTATAACTCAAAGATGTCTTGGACGTACATTGATTCTACAACAAGCAATTGTGGCCTGTCGAGTGTTATGCCTGATGGGATCGAGTAAGAAAAGACCAAGATATGGGGAACAAGCATTTTGATTTCGAGATCAAGCAAGAGACTACAATACAACGTTCGAACAAAAGCACTTCAATTAGGAGAAATGTGTGTATTTCTGAGCGAGCTGGGTAAACTCCGCGGCTTCTGTGAGGTTCTCTCCTGGCTCCAGAACAGATGGATCTGGATCGAAAAGGGCGAATGTGAAGCTTTTCCAGGCGTCGACGTCCATGCGCAGGAGACCGATTTCTGCCTGCAGGTCTTCAATCTGTGTCGTTTGTTTCTGAAGATCCAATACAAGGTTGACTCTGAAATGACGAGGGGCGTAAGTTGTATGCAGAGTATGATACTCGACACGAGGCTTACAGTGGCGTGTTCATATTCCTGAGGGTTTCAATGAGTTGAGAAGATTTGAGGATATGAATATGGTATATACCGTAGCAGGATAGCGGCCACGGATGCCGCGTCTGCCTGGCCGCGGATTTGACTGGCTTCTGATGAGGGCAGCATAGACCTGACAACGTCGAGGAGCAATCTGCCATTCTCCGCTCGTTTGCACTGAGATCTTTTCGAGATGTCTCGGCGGCGCATGAGATGGGCGAGAGTTTTGTTCGCTATGCCATCGGGCATGACAGGACGCTCTGATAGCGTAGAATATTGATGGATGAGCACGGCGGATGAAGGTCGAGGATCGGTACGTGATGGATTCAAGTTGGGAGCTGCCCCTCTACATTGTGATGTACCTGTGCGAAGAGTCAGTAGGGGCCTGCGCAATAGGACTTGGGTTAGCTCACCGGTATGGAAGCTAGCAGAGGAGGTCGAGTGCTGATCCATGTCCGTAACACAGCAGGTTGACAAAGTTATGGTGATACGACTGGATCAGAGGAGAGAGAGAGAGAGAGAGGAGGAAGCTGCTTGGTTGGGTCGCTGGGCCAGGAGTGGACATTTGCCATCCAGTCTCGCCCTCCTTATAAAGACCAAAGACATCTTGGTAGCAGTAAGCGGGAGACCCTGCGCTGCCAGTGCTGGTGACGGAGTCTTGTCGGATATCGGAATTCGACGTCGCAGAATGGAGATCCTCAACGAAACGCGCGCAAGTGCTGTCGAGAAATTTGTTCCTTGTTTGTTCGGTCTGTTCTGGCTCTTGGAGCTCGATGCCGAAGAGGCTGCCGGATTAGCGAGTTCCAAAAGTAGCTTATTCGCTTACCATCAGTCAGTCCGGTCCAGTTTCACAACCTCGATATCGACGGTCCACCCTATGAATTTGCACTCCGACGCTCTGCCCTGGTCGATCATGCAATTCATAGCTGGTTGGACCGATCGATACTGATCGCACGCGTCTCTCCTCGCCCGTCTGTAAATGAAATTGAATGGTCAATGATCGAGCGAACACGATCAACTCTGTCTAGGACACGCGTCCTCTACTATCCAAGAGTCTGCGGTTGACAGCCGGTTGTCGACTTTCCAGAAAACTCTCTGCAGGATTCGAGGCATTCATCAACCTGACCGTCATTTTTTGTTCTCATTGACACGCGAAAGAGACCCTGAAGGCAATTTCAGGGTATTGCTTGCATGTACATGTCGACATGTCCACTACTACGTAGATTTCAAGGGTGCAGTGTTCTTGTGAATATGCATACAGTCAACGTTCACTGGGTTTGCTCATCCCCGCAACGCACGTACGCCGTACGGTGACGTTGAGCAGGACTGGGACGCTGATCCATGACGCCACGACAACATTGGATCAAGGGTCTGCACGTCTGTCGGCGCTTGTCAAGTGCTCTCTCAGACAGATGGTCGCGAGACGGGCAGACAGACAGAGCCGGCATTGTTGCGACGGGACAAGCCGGCGCGCACAACAGGTCGCGGAGCCACGTGGATTCACTCGTATATCACCAAGAAAACCTGCGTGACACAAATTTACACTTCGAACGTTCAGAAACCGCTAGATACAACAATGCAACTAGCGAATCAAATATTGACAAGTCCGCCGCTCTGTGTAGCTCTCGCTACAACTTTTGCTCTTCATACGAATGACCTGAAAATGGCTTTCATGCTAACTTTCAAGCTGAGGTATTACTTCCGTCGGGCGTCCAGAAACTTTGTCCATCTCCGGGGAAGTCTACGTTGGGATAATCTAGATGAGGACGTCAAGACAAGTGCGCCCTTGTAAACCATGCTTACGAACCTACTGCTGGACCAATCTCATTTCCTATGTAGATTTCGGGGGCATCCAAGAGAGCCCTTATGACGGCCGCTTCGAGCGTTCGGATTCGCTCCTGTTGATCGAGGTTGTTTAGAAGTAGCTCAAAGCTGAACCAATCCCGCGGTAAGAATGCCAGTCTTCATATCCTCAGTGACTCTAAGGAACTTACAAGGTTAAGTCCAACTGCCTATAAATTTACTCAGCTCAGATAGTTTCTGCCTGATTGCAATGGAACGTACCGTATAATGCTAGTGGCTACTCTCATCGCATCCGCTTGTCCGCGGATTTGAGAGGCCAAAGAGGGAGAGATCCGAGAGATGTGGTCTTTGACTGCAAGAAGGAGCTCTCTCCCACTCTCACTTCGTTTGTTTTGGGCCCTACGGTCGATAGGCCGACGATAGGCCCGCTGATCTTGCTGGGAACTGAACGGACCGCCGGCCGACCTTGTCGGCGTTATCGGAGCTTGAGGTGATGTTTGCGAAGTCGTAAGACTGCTAGGGGATGAGAACGGAGTGGGACCTGGTTATAATATATGTCAGACATATTTTCGCTCAGTGTAAGAGGTGGGTAAACGGACCATTAGAGTGTCCCGTGGACCAGGCGTCGAGGTCGGCATAATAGACGGCGCTAGCATTGGAGGCGTATGAGTCCATGACCGATGGTATAGCTGGAATGATATCAAGAGCGGTGAATGTCGATTTTCTGAAGGCTGGTTCAGCTTGGAGAGTCATTGGAACGAGAGGCCTGATATTTGTAGGCTCGAGGATAAAGCATCGACGTCCAATTTGTCGGCTCTTGCGAACCGCCAAATTGGGAGTACGAGTCGCTCGTGGCTGCTGTACGCTCATTTAGGAAGGTGACCAGATCCGACTGTACGGCCAGATGAATATCCATTTTCAGGAATTCGGAGGAAGTGAGGCGATGTTTTTTGATGTCTGACGCATATGATTAGCGGATAAGGAGATTCGATCATCCATGATCATCTTTCACGCCCCCATCAGAGTCGATGGGAGTTGGTCAAGGCCCAGTAATACGGTGAGGTGCAAGCTGTTCCGCAGGTCAGGGAAACAGAACGCAGCATCCATGATATCATGCTCAGCCCCCAAGAGCTGGCTCGGATTGACATGTCTACTGCGCAGACATTCACCATCTTTTCGGTTCGTAGATTTGGCGAGATCAAAATTTGACTGAGGGTAGCGAGTTGTGCCAACATGCGGCGCGGCAAAAGTGCGTTCGATGTGGGTCCAAGTGTGTAAGGCCCTATCGACAACGTGCCAGCTCTCAATCAGCGTCCCGTCCCGTCTAGCCGGGTCCATGTCCAGTTCGTGGTTGATTGTTCGTATTTTCAAGTTAGTCGACTTGCTAGTCTGCCTTTAGTAAAGTGTCGGGGACGTTATGGTAGATGTAGAGGAATGGGTGAACTCGTTAGGTGGGATGAGATTATGTAAACTGGCCTGTCCTCAGCTCGAGTCGAGCTCAGGCTCGTACCAGTCAGCCTCACCGCAGCTGGTTGCAATACAAGCGAACTCAAGAAGATACTCTCGATAGGCTCTGGAGTGCAGCGATGTATAGACATGATCGTCTGAGTGTCGCCGACGCTCTGAGCGCTTTGATTCGCACCTTGGACGTCGCGCTGAAGGAAATGTATGTACACGGATCATCAGCCGTTGAGATGGTTCTCATTTTTACTGGCGTTCAGCACTCAAATTGCATCTAATCTAAGACTTTCTGAAGCTGAATCTGATTGTGCAGGAGTCGTCCTGAATATCGAGACATCTCGTGAGTAGTCGTTCTTGTTTTGTGATGCTTTCGAGCTAATTGGACAAGATACTAGGGGTGTCTTGCGGGATATTCTTGCAAAAACGGCATGCATACGGAACAACGTCGAAACGTCCTTCTCAGCTATGATGGTCTACGTGTCTGAGCAATCCAACTTGTACACGGATATCGCTAGCCTTCCGGAAGAGCTGCTGGCTGAGATATTGACGACATTTGTTGAGATGGAAATGGACCTGGGTCAAGGCATGAAGAAAATTGTGTTTCCGGGAGAACGGAAGACACATTCGTGGACCAAGATCTCATCCGTGTACGTGTCACTCGTTTCTGCGCAGCAGAGCAAGCATGACACATTCTTCCTGATGTAATCCGCAGGTGCAGACAATGGAACCGTATCATTAACCATACACCAGGGATCTGGAGCTTTCTCGACCTCTCGTGGACGCAGGAGCCAATCCTTCGGCATGCGAAGCTTTTCAAGGATGCCCCTCTCCACATCTTCTGGGACAACAACAACGGTGTGGGCGCTGCGGAATCCGACTTCATGACCGACAACATGGCTCGCGTCGAAGATCTGAGGGTGATCTCAAGATCAACAAATCGTGCCAATCGTGATTACATGCAGTTTCTCGATCTATGGAAAACTTGGATCACAGTGCCTGCACTCCATCTGCGCCTCCTGAACATGGTGCTGTGGGGACGCGGAGGCTCGCACCAAACTATATCCCTGCCCAACGCACCTCATTTGCGACATCTTCGCCTCTCCCGTTGTTTCACTAAAGCACCCTTTCCGTCCTCGCTTCATACCGTTCATATCTCGTCGGATGCCAGGAGCCTGAATCACAACGACGTCGTCCGCGTTCTCTCAGAATGCCCTCAATTGAAGTCATGTGTCTTCCACATCACTCCACTGATATCTTCTACGGCCGAAAGAAATTTCGTTCCTCCCTTTCCTACTCACAAAATCTCCCTCCCTCATCTGCGCAACATGAAGATTGGCGCATTCTCCCAAGAGATACTGGAATGGATATTTATGCATTTCATTCCCCCAAGGGAAGCTACATATCGCCTATCTTACACGGTCCCTTTCTTGCCGGAAGTATCCTTCTTTGTCCCGGAAGCTTTGAAACCTCACGCGTCTCGGGCTGATTCCCTGCGCGCATCAAACTCCGGATTTAACTTTTGGACAGAAGGGGGACTTCCCCACAGCATCACCGCACACCCTGGTGGGTATTCTAATCGATTCACATTGGACCCAATCATCGGACTCTTCCCGAATCTTTCACAATTCTATATGGACGACTACACATTGGACTGTCACTCAATTTGGATGGACGGATTACGCCGCATTGCTCACTTGACACTGTTGGGTATCTGTGGACGTCATAACGAACTCGCGGAGATCTTAGGAGCCTTCAGTGATCCTACTTTGTGTCCGAAGCTGGAGATTTTGGTTTTGAGGGACCTTGGAGTTGAATCTGATCTGCCGGATCCTGATGCATTCGCAGAGAGAGATGACACTGAGGCCGAAGCACACCTCGTTAAACTCTTGAAGACTCGTGATGCTCAAAATCTTAGGATCAAGAAGCTTATTCTCTCGAGACACAGTTACACCTGGGCGAATGAGGGAAATATTGAGAGATGGATGCAACATGTCGATGCGGTGGAGCTCATGGGTAAACCGATTCCTGAGACTACTATTGAGTCTTGAATCACGAGATACAGAATAGCTTGATGAGATAGTCTCGAACTTTTCATGTGAGACTAACAAAGTAGGAGGGAACGATTACGGGCTTTTCGAAATTTCGCAGTAGGCATTTAAGGGCTGGAAGCGTGCTTCGCCGCCAACGAACCTGACACTCGCTAGTAAGTTTGCTCGTCTGAAAGCTGCGGGTGCCAGATAGTATCTGGCAAAGGAGTGATTGCGGATATAAATTGGTATTTGTCTCTGTTTAAGGGGGCTTCATTTCACTCTTGACCTCATCGATATCGATATCTCACTGCCGACATCACTCGCAGAATCAAGGAGACAAACTCAAGGATCAGGTTGGAGCGATGAATGGAAATAGTCATCCGAGTGTCGGTGAGGCTTTGAGCGCTCTCACTCGTACTCTGGAAGCTGCACTCAAAGAAGTGTATGCCCAGCAGCTGTTGCGAGGCGTCTGATTCTCACTCCAGTGCAGCGCTCAGATTGCATCGAATCTTGGACTTGCCGATTCTGAAGAGTGTCACCCAAGACTTCTTTCCAAGAATGAAACATCTCGTGAGCTTAGTTATTGAGCGTTTTGCCACAGTCTGATCGAGCTGGACAAGATCTCAGAGATGTCTTGCGCGAGGGTGTGGTGAAAATGTCCAGCATACGGAGCAGCGTCGATTTCTCTTTCTCGGCCGCCATGGTCCACTTGTCAGAGCAATCCAACTCATACACAGATATCGCTAGCCTTCCAGAGGAGCTGCTGGTCAAAATATTGACAAAATTTGTTGAGAACGAAATGGACCTGGACCGAGGCATAATGAAGGTCCAGCTGCCAGCAAAGCGCAAGACACATTCGTGGACCCGTATCTCGACCGTGTATGTGAGGCTCGCTTTCGTGCGACGAAGCAAGCATAATTGAGTCTGAATGATGTGATTATTAGGTGTAGGCAATGGAACCGCATCATGAAGCAGACACCAGGAATCTGGAGTTTTGTCGATCTTTCTTGGGCGCAAGATCCACTTCGTCGGCATGCGATACTCTCTAAGGATGCTCCTCTCCACATTTTCTGGAATAGCTACAACTGTCTCGACATCACTGCATTCGACTTCATGGCTGAGAATATGACCCGCATAGAGACTCTCAGGATCGTGTCAAAGTCCGCATCTACTTTCAGCAACGATCATCAAGAGTTTCGTGATCCGTGGAAGACGTGGATCACAGCGCCTGCGCCACATTTGTGCTTCCTGGAAATCGATTTGCGGGGACGCGGAGGGTTGCCCCATTTAATATCCCTTCCCGATGCACCCCGTTTGTGGCGTCTCGACCTCGCCAATTGTTTCACTCAAGCGCCCCTTCCTTCTTCGCTTCGTAGCATCCGAGTCTCATCGGATGCAAGGAGCCTAACCCATCATGACGTCGTGCGCGTTCTCGTGGAATGCCCTTTACTGATTCTTTGTAGCATCTACATCTCCCCTAAGACGTCTTCCATGTCTGAGACGATCTTGGTCCCCGCATTTCCTTCCTCCAAAATCACCCTCCCTCGCCTACGCTATCTGATGCTCGGCGCGTTTTCCCGCGAGATTATTGAATGGATATTCGCGCACTTCATCTTACCCAACACGGCAAGCGTTCATTTATGCGCCGTCCCTTTCTCTCAACCAGTGTCCTTCTTTGTCCCCGAAATTTTGGCACCCTACGCTCCATGGGCTGAATGTCTGCGCATATCAAAGGACGAATTCAGTTTCTGGACACTGGCAGATGATCAATTCCACCATTCCATCTCTGCAAGCACTAGGAGATTTACCGCGCCGGACACGCTGGATCCAATCATCGGATTGTTTCCAAACCTGTCTCGGTTTTATATGGACTTTTACACACTGGAACGTCATGCCATGTGGATGGACGCATTACGCCGGCTTGGCCATTTGACGCTATTAAGCATCTGTGGACACCATACCGAGCTCGCGGAGATCTTAGGGGCCCTCACTGATCCTACCTTATGCCCGAAACTGGAAATTTTAGCTTTGAAAACCCTGGAACTCGAACCGGATCCGTGGGATCAGTGGGATCCCTCTCCATCCGCAGACAGACACCTTGACAGAGACGATGCGGAGGCTGAAAGGCACCTCTTTACACTTCTGAAGGCTCGTGATACTCAAAATCTTAGGATCAGAAAACTCGTTCTCCCGAGACGCAGTTACACCTGGGCGAACGAGAGTAATATTGAGAGATGGACACGACATGTTGATGCAGTGGAGCTCCTTGGGGAACCGATTTCTGGGACTACTATTGACACTTGAAGCACGAGATTCAGAATGAGATGATGAGATAGACCCGAAATGTAATTTCCATGCAATACTGATGAGTAGCGATAAGTGCTAGACGGACAGAACGGCCGTAGTAAAATCTTGATCCAATTAATTCCGGAGCAACGTCGCAAGCAGTTCATGACTCGAGATGTGCCCCGCCTCCGCCGGCCTCAACATCGTCTATAGCTACGGGTGCTCAATGATATACGGCGGAGCGGAAAGGCCTGGGGGCGGTTTCGAATGTAAGTCTCATTTGTCTCGATTGGGTGCAGCCAGTGAACCGTCATTAATTCGACCTCAACAGCTCCTCGAGACACATGAGAATAACGGAGTCATTATTCTCCAGCGTAATCTAGGGCAACCGCAAGACTTGACTACATTCTCTCTAGCGGTGTTAAACTGAGCAGTCTCATGCTTGCTCCAAGAACATCTCTCGCACTGAGATACAACCACATTCTCGCCCGAGCGCTTTCCAAGTCACCTTTATCGACTTCACTCTTCACACCCAAAACATCCCAAGCACCGCTTATCGCATGACTCAATCTCATAGCGAACGTAACGACACCGCTGGGCTCATGCGTCTTCAACGCCGTCTTGACTACGTCCGGATACGAGCCTAATAGTATTGCTATTTCTCGAGCTTTGGGATGGGAGGTGAGGAGGGATGTGTTTATTTGTGAGGGGGGAGGTAAAGGGTGAAGTGAGGGATTCTTTCGGGAGATGGAGGAGACTCGGACGTGGGCGTATTGGAGGTAAGGACCCGTGTCGCCTTCGAACGTCGTCATTCGATCCCAATTGAAGACATAGTTGTTGATTCTGAGAATGATTATATCAATAATTAGCCCCCGGGAAGAATGAGGTCAAACCGTACCTCTTGGCCTGCATATCCTGGACCTTGACGGCTGTGATGCCGATTTCTTTACTCGTGCCTTCTGGGTCCTCGACTGCCTCATATTTCTCTTTGTTCTTCTTCATCTGGTCATGCATGACATTCCCGGCCTCGCGGATGATATCTGCCAAGAATACAGCAGTACCCTTTCGGGTAGACATGCCCTGCACCTATACAATGAACGATGATCAGCGTCATAGTCATCTTCTGAGGCATGGATAGCTTACCAATCCGTAGTTAACATGTTCTAAAGTGTTAGCCCAAGGATATTCCAATAGTTGGAGGACCTTGAAGAACTGTGCCAGATGCAGGTCCTGCTGCGACGCGACGACGTAGATCATTTTATCGAATTTATATTTCTCATATCGTTCGATGGCGCCACCAATGTCTCGCGTCAGATAGATACTGGTTCCATCTGTATAGGTGGGTCAGTCACAGGATATGATAGCATATGAGAATGAAGGCGCACCTTTCTTTCGGACGACAGCCTTCTGCAGTTTCCATTTCTCGAGATCAATCAACTTGGCACCCTCTACGTCTGAGATGAGTCCCATCTCTTCCAGTCTCGCCAGTGCTTGAGCTTGCGACTCTTTCCCTACTTGGCTTTCGCCAGTGTAGACATCGAAGCGCACGTTGAGCGCTGCGTATTCCTCAGTGTACTTTTTGACGGAGAGTTCTCGCCACTTTCGCCAGTTGACCAACGCAGTCTCGTCGCCTACGGAAAGGCGTGATGTTGAAAATGGGAACCCGACTAAGCAACAAAGACGAACGTACCATCCTCCATTCGTTTGAACCATTTAGCGGCTTCGACTCGGACTTCAGGATCTTTTTCGGCTTCTGCGTTGATCTTGACGTAGACGTCGTACAGATGTTTGATAGCGTCAACTTTGAGTGCCTCTTCCGAGCCATATCTCTCGAAGCCGACGGCGATGAGGCCGAACTGGAACGAAAGCAAATTAGGATCTCGCCCCGTCGAGAGAGCCATAAAGAGAACGCACCTGGGTCCCCCAATCTCCGAGATAGTTCATGGCGATGACTTCCCAACCACATGCAGAATAGACATTTGAGAGGAATTGACCGATAATCGTTGATCGAAGGTGGCCCACGTGGAACTGCTTGGCGATATTGGGAGAGGAGTATTCTGAAAGGCACCTCGTTACAAAGCGATCTCCAATGAATACAGTATGGGCATACCAATAATGACCTTCTTTCCCTCGCCGATCTTGCTTGTCCCGTAAAGTGGTTTTTCGGTTTCGTTTGTTAATTGATGGATTTGAGTGAGCACTTCGCGGAAGAGGGTGGCAGTGTTGAGCTGATAGTGAAGAAAAGGCCCCTGAGCGACAACGCTCTCTATCCATTCGTCGGCTTTGAACTGAACGGTGAGGTGGCAGTCAGTAACCTATTGAGGTATGCCGCTCAGCGGGACGCACCTCAGCCAGGACTTTCTTTCCTGTAACATCCGGTTTCTCTTTTAATCTGAATCGAGGCAGAGCTACCGTAAAATCGACGCCCTTTTTGCCATAATCCACACCCTCATAAACTTGTTCGACTGTAAGATCAGGGACGGCTTTTGCGATCGAGGACGCGATCGCGATTCGGAAAGCATCAAAGACGCTGGATGCTGGATCTGCTTTGGAGACCTGGGGAAGGGGTGGGAGATGTGAGAAGATGGGGTAAGCAGTAGTGCTGCTAGTTGTAGCTGGTGCTACGGGAATCGTTGTAGGTGGTAATTCGGTTGCGGTCGACATTCTGTGGGTGAATGGGGGGCGAAGTATGATGGGATGTACAATACGGAGCTGGCGAGTCAGGAGTCGGAATGCCACTTCTGATTAAGATCTGGGTGCAGGGTTTGTGACTCGAGCTTTGGGAAAATGAGTCAATTTTTGATATAGGCGTTTGAAAAAAAAAGCATCACCTTGTGGTGGTATTAAATCTGGTGTTTCAGTATAGAGAGTAATACACACAAGCTATACAGGCTCTGGAGTTCAAATTAGGATCAGCTTTCCAAGTTGAACCTGCAGGCAAGGATGGGGACTTACGATACAAAGCTACAGCTTGCGGAAGAGAAAATCTGATGGAAGTAATGGTTCTTTCAGAAAGATATCTGATTGATGAAGTGACATGCCTACTAGATCAACAGTTGTGGTCGCTCTCAGCCAGAAAGACGAAAATTCTGTGCTGAAACTGTTGCCGATATCTCCGAGCGTTTGGGAAGGATCTGACCAAACAACGTCAAACGTCCCGAGCTCATTCTGCTCCTAAACTCTGGTCGTTGCTTGGATCGTCACGCATCTCTGACCCTTTGGATGCGTGAAGTGGTTGACTCAATCTCAGTACCTATAAAGCTCTTCTGTCCAACATAAAGAGAGCTTTCGCTGTCTTTAAGCAGTGTCCTCTGCCGACTGCGATGCTCTTCATCACCCCTTCTGATTTCTGGATTCTCGCGAGCACCATCTGGGTCACGATATTTGGAAACACCTTCGAGCGAATACCATATATAACTCAGCTTCTCTCATCGAGCCCCAGAGCTTCTCTCGATGCAAAATCTTCAGGCTCGAGCGATAACGTTGGAGAGCCACATACCGGAGGAGACGAGGACGACCTGTTAGACTGGACGCACGATCACGGATATGAAGATTCGCATTATCCCTTTGTCGAAACCCGCTACCCGACCGATCGCAGACCAGCCTTCCCTCTTACCGCTGAAGACCAGGAGAACATACCCGCTGTTCCTCGAAATGATGAAGCAGAATACTACTGGGATCATGCCGATCGAATTGTTCATGCCACCGATCCATCTCTTGGGCCGAGATTTCATCAAGACGGGACGATCGTACTCTTCTCGATGACACTTGTTCTTCTCGGCAGCTTCTTCTTAGTGACAGCATTCAAGTGGACGAAGGAGAAAAATAGAAGAAACACAGCCTGTGATAAAGAGGTTAGTGTCCGTCATTAACACAGCGCCGCACTTGCTAATTAATCCAGCAGACTTATCACTTCAGTTCATTCGATAGGCTGTTGACGAGCCCAAATATTCTTTCTGTTCCCGATACACAGGAAACCAGACAATCTGCATCTTCGTCCCCTTCACTTAAACTATCTTCGTTCGATCAATCTCCCTTTCCTTTCGCGAGCCTTTCCGTCGAGGAAAGCATGACGAAGACAACTCGTATGAGTGATGAAATTGACGGCAAATGCTACCTAGAGGCCCCTTTCTCCGCCTTTGGCATCATTCGCTCGCTCGGGTCATCAGCTATATCTCCCAACAAGTCTTCCTCAAAGCCGGAGGATCCCGTTCTGGATGAATACGATTCAACCGAGACCACACCGAAAGCTCGACTACCTTTCTCAATTTCAGGGTCCAACCATCGTCGCAAAGAAATTCCGAGCTCGTGGATGACTACGCGGAAGCCCATTGATGAGAGCTTAACTCCCATGAGATTAGGAGGCTATGGAAGAATATCACCTGGTTGCGAAGTCAACATCTCTCACACGCTACAGACTCAAAAATCGGAAGGTAAGGGCTTCTATGCCGTCCTTCTTCGTCCTGATATCCGTTTAATTGATACTTGCTTCATAGTAATTCCCTCTCACAACTATGTGAAAGACAACGTAATGTCATCTTCGGTGAACCCATACCCGCCTCGCTACAAGACCAAACGTACAACGAACGCCGCGCCCAACGACCTCGACTCTTCTGAAGCCCCGCCGGATCGAATGGCTATAAAACTCCCTGCACTCCTCCAAAAGGCCCCGGAACTAGACGAGTATTATGAAAGTGAAAAATTCAAAAGCGACTACGAAGCAGCAGTGCAAAGCGCCAAAGAAATTGAGGAGACCGTCGCCTAGGAAAGCGATGTTTTCGGAATCCATGTCTTTTACTATCAGAACGGATTTTGGAGGGCTAGCAGGATGGTTCATCATTTGCTTGTATCATGATCCTTGCACTCGAGAAGTTACACTGAGAGCATTAGTTTTTACCTGGTTCGTCAGAGTTGATATTATGGGGACCGTCAACGATCCTTGTACACCTCGAGTTTCTGCTCGTCCAGTCTGCGTAATGGCCGAGCAGGCCGAGCATCCCATATTTTCAAACTCAGTCGCCTTCAGACTCTTGCTCCGGCCTGGCTGCAGGCCGCATCTGCCTCGCCATAGCTTATGCGGTTTCAATACGTCAAGACGATCCTTGACAGGGAAGGACTCAAGCTGTCTCAAATCATGCTACAAACATGTGTAGATTTTTCTGGAATCGCCGTTGTCTGCGACCTTCACGCCGGCCAGTGGTCTTTCAATGAGGTCCTATTGCTCCGTTTCAGAATTTGCTCCTTCTCTCTATGAACGCCATATACATGATACATCATCCAGGATTGACAACGTTCTCCCCATCCCCATTATCCTCGAGATTTTCTCATATCTCAAGCCATCGATAATGATTGAGCAAGGCAAACACTTTTGCTCTCCCAAGCATCCATGCAGTGTTGCTTTCCTAGAAATGCAGCCTTTCCTTCAATTACGGCTCGTGTGTCGTGGCTTCAATATCTTGTCTTATATGATATGGCCGAAACATGCTCTGGGCCAATCGTGGGGGCAGGCCGCGATAGACCCTCACATTCGAGTTCAAGCTCGATACGCTGGTTATTCGCTGGGAGGAATTATCGAGTGGAACCACATAGATGGAAGATATCGCAATTTCCTCACGCTGCAAGAATACAATTGCGATGGTACGTGGATGATCATTGAAGCCTGAGAGTCTATTCCTAAACTTTCCCTTGTATAGATGGATGTTCATTGGCTTATGACACCGGAACTCCAACGGGATGCAGTAAAAATATGCCGGTGGTCGTTTTCAAAGCTTTGATGCGTCAAAAACAGTATGAATCCGAACTCGATGCCTACCTATCCATCGAACAACTCCGCACTCCTTCTGACCGGTCCATCGCCCCTATGCTCATTCATCATGATCAGTTCCCTACCGAATATCGTGAAACTGTCTATTATTTCATCCTTGAATATCTGGGGCCAACCTTGCAGGACATCCTCGCCGTGTCTTACTACAAACGGTTTAGTGCTAAGATGACTATGGCAGTGGCTATTCAGTTGGTGAGTTGCACATTCTGTCGTCCTTCGGTCCTGCTTAAGGCTGAATTTTTGTGACCGACCTCCTAGATCCGTAGACATCAAGCTATACATTCCATTCGCCTAATCCACAATGGCGCCAAGACCGCCAACTATTGCCTTCCTCCACATCCTAGTGCGAGCGGAGGCAAAAGCGAGGATTGTAGCCAATACGTCTCCGTCATCGATTTCGGTTTTTCCAGGTCGTATATTCCTCCACCCGAAGGAAGGGATGAACCGCAGCACAACTCAGGCAATGGAATCTTCCGACCATCGGCAATCGATCATGGAAGAAGTTCGTGTTCATCTCTTGTTTCCTTGTATGAGTGACTCAGATTGGATCACCAATAGGTTTATCCCCACGCGAGGATCTGGAGGGACTGGCTTATACACTCGCCTATCTTGCTAAAGGTTGTCTGCCTTGGTATCCAGGACCTTTCGGATACACCTCTTTCGGTCCGTATTCTGCCTATTCCCATAGGAAAAAACGCGCGGTCAGCACCCAGACCATATTCGGAGGAATGGATCCCATTTACAGCTGGTTTTTCGACTACATTATTGCAATGCCCTGGGGTCATCTCCCAGATTACGAAATGATCCTCCAAAAATTCTCTGCGAGGTGGTTCGCCAAGGGATTTGGCCCAAATCCTGGAGAATTTTCTTGGTACATTAGGCCTCATCATCCAGATTACTTCCAACCCGAATCATGGAATCATGGACCCAATTTTGCGTTGCGTACAGAAGCCTTCCTGCGCAGATGGAAGAGCAAGGACTGGGAAATTTTTGTTCCCGGACCAACTCAAGATGAATACGAATACGAACCTCCGCTACCATCACCCTCGATGTACCGTTTGCCCCCTCCTACCCTCGACGAGCTGATATTCTTCCAACCTGAACTTCAACCGCTTCCATTGCCTGATGCCGAAGAACTTATGTATTTCCGGCAGGGCTTGTCACCGTTCCAGATTCCTTTACCGCCGGTCACACGTGAAGAATGGTTTTTTTTCACCTACGAACCTTACGAACCTTACCAAGAAAGCATGATAGCTTACGACCAGCATGGTCGTGCACCTACAGTAGACGGTCAGCATCTGACTTCTAATGTCACTCACCAAAACACTGGCGAAGGCAATGCGTTCAGTGACACCTTGCCAATACCGCGAACCCATGAACTCGACTATTTTAGCAGCGAGGTGGATGCCACTGATGTCGCACTCCCTCCTCCACACACAGACGAGATTGATTGGTTCAAGGGTCTGGTGGACGGCGTCGATGTTCCCTTGCCGGCCGCCTCTGAGGCCGACAGTTCAGACCGGACTCCGGGGGACTTCGATATGGATCACGAGGATTTCCAGTCCTTCGATTTCGGCAAGCCATGTCCAACCTCCACTGGCAACATCTCAGGAGTTCTCCCTGCATGGGAGGTGGCGTTACCGAGGCCAAACTTTGCAGAGTACGTGTGGTTCTTCATTGAGAATGTTGTTGCAGGGTGACTGGTAACTTCTGTCAATGCAAAGACGAATCTTAGACGATCAATTGTATCTACATGTAGCTTGTCACCATTGTTGTAACGAAAATCAAGGGTCTGCATCCCCGAGTGGGAGCCTGAGTGGTGTTCTGTTTACTTCCGCCTGCATTACCCAAATGAACATCAAATCGAACGACAAACTGTACCACTGATGCATTTCATAAACAGAAAACAGGCGACTCGGAAGACCCGGGCTGTACAGCTGTGCTCCGGTCGCTCCAGTGTCAGGATCTTGAATTTCGCCACGTGGTTCATCTGTAAGTTGTCTCTGCTCGTCCTGGCAACATGTATTTGTTTCAAGTCGCAACATTATCTTCGCTAGCCCTCTGAAGCATGGCTAGCTGCTGAGACGTCCCAAGTTGAATGGAATCTCTCCTGAGAATGTTTGATCCTGCGGTGAGAGACCGGCGAAATTCAAGTTGCCGGCTAGGGACGATCGAAGTCGCCGTTACCGTGCACCTGAAGTCATTGTAAGCTCGACTTGGCCGCATGTTATGCACATGTATAAAGTGGCTTTGGATTCCCGCTCCCTCTTGCCACCACTCGCAATCCGATGAGGTCCTTCTGCTCGTTCTCGGACAACTCTCTCGTTCAGTCTTTCAATCTTTACGACCATCTTCGATCTTACGATGACTCCATTCAATGGGCTCTCCCTGTCCCGATTATATGGAAAATACTGTCGTATCTTGAAATGCCACCTGACATTATAGAACAAGAAGACCATTACTGTTCGCCAGACCATCCTTGTCGCAAAATCATCACCACTGTGATCCGTCCGTTCCTGCAGCTCGGGCACGTATGCCACAGCTTCAAGTTGATGTCTCGAGATCTGTATTCTCGTCGCCGTCGTGGAGAGACTTGGACAGACACGCAACCAGACCCTTACCACCTCAAGTCTATCGTTCGATGGAAACATATAGATGGGAGGTACCGACACTTGATGAGTTTGCAAGATTACCGAGATGACGGTCGGTCTCTTGGAATGTTATTCACATCTTCCACGTTCAACAGTTGAACAGAAGGCTGCTCTCTCGCGTATGATACTGGAACTTCCGTTGGTTGCCACCGGGATCTAATGCCGCTGGTTGTCGTGAAAGTCCTCAGCGGTTATAGATACGAGACTCCTGCAGAGCTCGCGGCTTACTCTGCTATAGAGAGTGATGATGCCACTGTTGACGTCTCTGCTTTCGCGTCCATGCTCTCCCATGGCCAGTTCGAGTATGAGTGGAACACGATCGATTACTTCGTCCTGGACTATTTAGGCCCGACTCTTCTCGATGTTATGCAGCGTTCCTGCTACTCCAGGTTTACGGGAAAGATGACGATGGCTGTTGCAATACAGTTGGTACGTGACCATTACAAGCGATGTGTCTCTGAAGCTCCCTCATACTCATGTCTGAACGACACATACTGACTGTTTTTCTCTGCAGCTTCGCAGGCATCGTGACACTCATTCCGTTCATCTTATACACAATGGTGCGAAACCTGCAAATTATTGTTTACCACCGAACCCAGGCACAGTGGATGACGACATCGTCAATACAAAAATATACATGATTGACTTCGGTTTTTCGACCTTCTTCACACCTCCATCCGAAGGAGGTTCCCCATATGACGTATGTGGGTTTTCAGGCGGCAATCCATGTTTTCGTTCAACGGGTTGTGATGCTGGAGACAGTGAGATGAATTTCATATCAATCGTTTAATTGAAACCATGGCTTACGTGCCATATAAATAGGTGTATCTCCCCGCGATGACCTGGAAGGACTGGCCTATACTCTGGCTTACCTCGGAAAGGGCTCTCTCCCATGGTGGCGAGGGCCAAATGGACATTGGTACTCAGAGGAATATCGATGCAAATACGATGAAAAGGCCGATGCTGGAGTCAATGTCATCTTTGGAGGCATGGACCCCATCTATACTTGGTTCTTTGAACTTGTCAAAGGCATGTCATGGGGTGAGATGCCGGACTATGATGCCCTCATTCAAAAATTCTGCGAGCGATGGATCGAGAAAGGGTACGGATCCGCCCCGGGTGAATACGACTGGTGGATCAAGTCCACGAAGAAAGAAAATGTGCGGCATGAATATCTTTGGCGAAGATGGTGTTTCACCGGTTGGGAAGTTTTCTTTCCCGGGCCAACTGACGACTATGACGAATACGAACCACCACTGCCAAAGCCAGCCGGAGTCGAGCTACCCAGTGTTGACGATGAAGAATTGCTCTTCTTCGATCCAGAACGGAAAGCCTTGCCAGAGCCGGATGAAGATGAACTTCTTTTCTTTAGGCGAGGAATGGATCCAATCCATCTTCCTCTTCCGGACATTTCTCCGGAGGAAACAGAGTTCTTTCACCATCAATTGTTTGATGCCAGTGTCTTCTCACTAGTACTGAAACTTCCGCGTGTTTTGCGATCACCTACGCTGGAAGGAATGGCGGAATTTTTCCTCCAGGCGGAAAATCTTAACGTGCGCTCAAATCTGTTTTGATGACATACAAAACGACATAGTCAAACCTCACGCGATGCTCTCACAGCCCGATCATTGTGAAACTTTCGATGCCACTGAAGTCTCTCTCCCACTTCCAGACTGGAACGAGCTGGAAATGTTCAAAGGGCAAATGAGCGCAAACGATGTCGCATTGCCCAGTGTTTCTGACGAGGAAAAAGAGGAACTCGAGCTCGCTCTTTTACCAAAGTATTACGGTGAGGATTGGAACCTATGCACAATTCACTATCAATATACTGAGCACCTGCCAGACTCTGAAATCATTCAGCGAGAACTGGAAACAGCTTTGTGGATTCCGTTACCAAGACCAGATTTCGACGAATATTGCTGGTTCTTCGTTAGAAGACGAAGGCGCAGGTGGTAGGCACTGTATGAGACCACGAGCTCGGGCTACGAGTAGATGGAATGCAGGTGACCGGACTTGAAGCTGAAGTGTCGCGTCGTCGTTTTCGAAGTCGAAGTCTGGAGGTATATATATGTGAACAAGCAGTAATTACAGTTTGTGATCAAGCCATTGAAGGAAAGGGCGATTTAGATAGTGAGTTGGTAATTATATTCGTCGTCCTCGGAAGCGTTCTGTGCCAGCCAGAGGACGACCGCGGAAAGCATGAGTGAGACATTCTGAACCACCGCAGCGATCCCGTAGAAGTTGTACTGTTCCGGGTACTCTTGTATGATGTATTTGAGCACCAGCACACACTGCGAGAACCGTAGTTTTAGATGTCATTCTTACGCTGAACAAAAGAGAAGCGCACCACACTGCCTGCCAGTCCACCTGCCATCATGGCGAACCCGAGGAACAGAATGACTCTCGCTCTCCATACTGCTCTCGAATCACCCGAGCCACCGAAGGCTCCCTCTCCAGTCAAACGATCCTTATCAATCAAGTTGACGACCAGCAATCCAATCATGGATATAATGCCTGGGAGCCAATCCAAGAAGGTGACGTGCACAGGCACGGTATCGTAAGGGGCATCCGGCGGAGGTTGTGCATGTGCAGAATAAATGGCAGCATCGAGGAATACCCAGTTTGCAATGGCGAACTAGAGGTTATCAATCCGTTGAGCTCATCTTGGTCAACAGGTTTGAGGGGCGACGTACCAGGGCTCCTGAGAGGTACACTCCTATCGTTCTACGATGTCTATAGAACGGTATTGAAGGGCATGAGATGAGGAATACCCTTCGTGGGTCGTATGAGGCACGCGGGAGCGACATTGAGCAAGATTCGTCTGTACGTCGGGGTAGTTCTGCGGAGACTGCGCCAGAGGATGAGGTTGCTGACTAAGCTGCTGACTTCATCTCTGCTCTCGGCATCATTCGGCACGCCAACAGACTGTTATAATTTGGTAGGTCTGTACTCGAGCACACTCTGCAAGAAAATAAAGACAGATAGCTATCACTCCTTTCTCGTACTCGCTCTAACTGCCTTCTTACAGCATACAATTTCTTCTCGACCAGGGACGGCCATCCGGAATCCGATAGTATTCCGCTATTTCCGTCCGAGATCTCAGGTATCATTAATCTAATGTTTACCACGACAGCCGGACCGCTTCTTGTGGAATGCTGGCATCTTCACTTCAGGTTCTTTCAGTCGAATTCTGAGGACGCATAATACACGTACGCTGATTTTTCTCTCCGACGAATTTCCACGTCTAGTTTCGTCTACTAGTATTTTTGACATACAGTATTACATCGTGATATCATTGATGTGGCCTCGGTGCCTTGAGTAGGTTTTGCATGGACCGAAGACATCCATTCAGCTTGTCGATGAAACAAGTGACGAGAATGATCTTCGATTCATCCTCGAATCGTGACAGTCGAAATCACAGCGTTGAATCCCAGAAGCAGTGACAGTGACCACAGGTCCAGGCCCAGTGGCTACATGTAGTGGCTTCTCATTTGAAATATCGTTTTCGCGAGACGAGGAAGACCGGATGAGGACTCGGTTGGAAATGATCGACACTATAACTATCATGGATCCAATGGCTAAAACGCCTGTAGAAGGTTGAACGTTCGATGGCGGACCATTGATCACCATTACATGTAGTGTCTTGCAGCAGTCTGTTGATTTTCACTTGAAGATTAGGTGTTTCGTGTCAGAATTCTGGCAGCTGTCCATTGCAGGCGCCTGCGGAAGTAAAGTGCTAAAGGGTGACGGAAAAGGAAACGACTCAAATAAGGATTGAGTTACAGTTGCCTTCCAGAATTCTACACCGAAAAGCCCGACCTTCTTCTGAGTGTTCCTTAATCCCAGGCTCGCCTTAGCGTGCCCTTGAAATTACTTCCGTCTGTCACCAGCATTGAATGCGAGGCGGAGCGAGCGGCGGGCGGCCATTCTAAAAAAAACTCTTCTAGTGCGCTGGACGACTTGACCGCCGTGCCCTCGGACTTCGTATTTCTTTTTCATACCAGCCATCGAGGCTCAAGCTCGTAGGAAGTGGACATACTAGTGCTGCCCAAAAAACACGGGTTTTGCGCAGGACAAGATCTTCGTCCTCAATTTGATGAGCAATGCGACCTTTCCCTCCCATGCAGGCGGTCCGCCAATAAATCCTGGATTTGAAGTCCCTGTGGTAGTCGTGGCGGGTCTGGTTTCGTTTTTAGTGAAGATACGGGAGTGTGGGCTTTCATCGTTGGTTCTGATGATCCATGACATTCGTGAGTCACCACTATCTCTAATTCTGTGGTTGAAGTTCGGCGCTCATTCTAAATCCAGTCATAACATTTGAGGATGAGGTGCTTGATGACGGGTTTCCATCTCGAGGACTGAAGCTCATGCCGAAGGACAGGTTCGATTCTTCTGGCACCCTGGATGGTCGGTCCACAAAGTCCTATATTTTCTCGTGAGTGTAGGAAGTCGCCTTCTTCGCATGTATATTTATCCGCCCACGCCACTGTCAGATGCGGTACAACGGAGTTGTGTCACAAATCTTCAACGTCTACGGTCTGAACCAGTCACCCTATTCATGAAATACGGATTAGCTCACCGGAATCCTCTATCCAGTATTCTTCAACCCGTCGTCTACTCAGGTTCGTCCAAACATTCATCTCCTTCGTGCTTGACTGAAATGTCATATTCGACAGTTGTAAGTTTCTATTCACTTCTCGAAGAACTTGTTATTGAGGAGCCTTTAATATTACTAGATGTACGTTCTGCCACTTCCTGCGCAACACAGCTTTCATTTCGGAATAGGCACATTTTGGATGGGATGGCAGTCTTTCACTTCTATGTTTCTGCACTGGGTTACGCAGGTATGTCACTTATATCCATACCGCCACCCCCCTGATATATCTCTTTGTAAGGCCACGCTGTGCCAGATAGTCCGAGCATTATACTTCAACAGTCGCCTGATGCTCGGGGTTTGGCTGGCCTTCCTGGTAGAAATTGGAGTGCAGATATACCTGACGTTGACGTCCCTACCCAGATGTTGGCCGATTCTCACATGATGCCACCACCCTCTGACATTTCCACTAGTGACCGTTTACCCATTCTATCCAGATAAATCATTCAAGATGTGCAGCTTCCAACCGACCTCCTCGCAGAACGAGAAGTTGTGGCAATACTGGTTAGAGAACATCCTTCATCCGCTACCTTGCGTTCTTAAACACTCACCCGTAGGATCCCCGCCATTCTTTTCGAAACTATTCTATTCGTCCTCTGTGCTTGCAAGCTAGCGATCACACTCAAAGACTATATGCTCAATCCACGAGAATTCCTCAAGACGCAGAGAAGAAACGTCTCACTGATGGAAACAATACTGCGGGATACGATGTGGTATTTTCTCTGGTGAGCTCGTTTCGTCTTCTTTATCAGCCACTCTCCTGACATGGTTTGTCAAGTGCCTTTGCCTTCGACTTCGCCGCCCTCTTCATCTTCCGTTACAGCCCCCAAACAATGGCTTACACAAATGGCTTCCTCGGCGCAGGCTTTTCGATTGTCGGCACTCGAATAGTATTACGCCTGCACGAAGCCGACGACCGCAGAGTACGAGGAACACTAGGAGCCACACAAACAGCGGAAGATATCATCGCTGCCGCTGCAGATGCACTCACTGAGTCTGGCCAAAATCGATTCCGACGTGAGTGGACGGATCGCCGTCAGCAAAGGGATATGCGGAGGTGGTACGACGAGAGTGTAGATCGCATCTCACAGCCTATGGCTTTTCGCACCGTCACGACAGTGGAGACCATGACAGTCGACCTTCACGTGGATATCGAAGAAGGGCCTGGTGGGTTGTCACCCATCGACGAACGGCTCGAAAATATGTTCGACGACGTCCAAGGAGGAAAATCAACATGCCTGCAAGAGGAATCTATTGTTGACCCACTCAATTTCAAAACTGTGGATGAGAACACTCTAACTTCTGTAGAAAATAGGCATTTCTCTTTTTCAACTCCCCAGGATCGGAGCGGATAGACTGGGTGGCGGGTGCATCCAGCCGTTCATGATGTGCTTGTGAGGCTGCTCTGATCTTCCGGACCTCAGGCTGTTGTCGCTTTTCAACATATATATGATGTTTTGCTTTATTTTTTGACTATCTCCTTCATCCGTCGTGTCGCCATTCTTTAGTACATGTCCATCCTTATTTACATCACCGTTCTTGGAACTTCTTGCCAAAATTCTTCAAGTTGTACTTACTTAGTTGCTATACACTCGAGTACGCTATCGAGTATAATTCATTGATTGCATTTCAACGAGGAGCCTTGAGAAAGTGGGCACCGTTTGGTACTACGATTTCATAACGGTTGTAAATGTAGACGAGGATCACTGGCGAGGGTACGGGTAGGCCAAATAAGGAAATTCTTGGCGTTTGACCTTATTCCACAATAGGCCTCCATTCCATTGAACGCGCTGCCGCGGCTTCTGCGACGCTCTTGTCATTGTTGTCAATACACTGGGAAGGCTCCGCTCCGACATAACTTTTTTTCAAATGGAATTGAGTCCTATGAAAGACTCTTCTTAATATTCTCATAATCAGTTCATTCGGGCTGACCTCAACATGGTCAAATTAAATCGGTCGTCTCCTATTTAAGCCCTGGAGCTCCTATCGACCTAAGCTTGCCAGCTACCACTATTAGTACATTCATCGGGACAGACAGAAGCCCTCATCAGCAACCGACACCCCATCTCTGTTCAGCAGCTATTTGATGAATAATGCGACTTCAGTGCCAAATGTTTCACGCTTAACGGTTCTCCCACTGCCAGAGCCTGTGGTAGCTGGGCTCTTCTCGCTGTCTTTCGAAATTCGTGCATATGGTATTTCATCCCTGATTTTGATGTTTCATGACATCTGTAGGTCATCAATGTCCAGGTTTTGTCATTTTCTAATTTCTTTTTCTCAGGTCTTACTTTCGAAGACGAAGTCCGTGAACAGTGACGTTCAAGAGCTAGCGATACTAAGTGAAACATCCGACATCCAGGTAAAAGTCTTCTGGTCAAAGAGATGGTCTGTGCACAAGGTTCTTTATTTCTTAGTGAGTTGCCGTACTTTAGATCCAGAACGAAAATCATTGACTGCTCCGAATCCCCACTCCAAGATGCGATACAACGGTGTCGTCGTCCAATTCGTCAACGTTTATGGTTCGAATTTTTGTGGTATTCACTCTGTTTCGGTCACCTAATATAGCCCTCAAATTAGTATTCTTCAATCCCACCTCTACATCGGTATGCTCGCGGTTCTCAGATCTCGCAAGTTGAATAACCTCCATTCGGGAGCCTGAAAAAAGATATCATTTCTTTAGCTGTGAGTTTCTCTCTTCCCTGAGAATTTTTCTTTCTCTCGAATTCTAATAGGAGGGCTTAGATGTTCGTATATTATTTTCCTGACAGCGACTCCTGTCTTAGCAATTGTCGCAGGCGAATTTTGGGTTTGGTGGCAATCTTTCACTTCGATGTTCCTTCATTCGATCACGCAGGTAGGACTCCGATAATCATATCTGATATACCTGACCTCGTAATGTGATAACCTCTCACTCTGAACAGGCCATCCTCTGTCAGATTGTGCGAGCACTCTATTACAAAAGCCGGCTGATGTACGCAGTATGGCTGGCTTTTCTGGGTCAGATCGCAGTCCAGATATATCTTTCGTTGAAAGCTTTTCCAGGATGTATGGCACGCTTCCTTAATTTTGGCTGTGTTTTGATATCACTGAATCAGCGATTTCTTATGTCGATGAGCCCGAATGGACACTGAGGGTGTGCGGAATACAGAGTACCCCGGCCCAGTCTGAAGCCCTCTGGCAGTACTGGTAGGTCATTTCTATCTGGCTTTTACGCCGCCTGTCAAATGAGTCATCGTTCGTCCCAGGATTCCTTCCATGATATTCGAAGGATTGTTATTTGTATTATGTATCTTCAGATTCGCTACGACCGCAAGTGAGCTGATCTCGAAACCACGCGGGTTCTTCAGCAAGAGACGGAAAACGGTGTCATTGATGGAGACTTTCTTGCGGGACATGATGTGGTACATAATTTGGTGAGCTGCTTCATTCCGTTTTACCGTTTTGGGGCTTTACAGATCACAGCGCTTTTTCATTCGACCTGGTTGCTTGTCTCGTGTTGTGCTTTACGCCGCAGATAATGGCGTTCACGAATGGATTTCTACTGGCTGGATTTTCAGTGGTGGGGACAAGAATTATCCTGCAGCTTCACGAAGCCGACGAATGCAGAATACGCGGGACATTGGGAGTCATCACTACACTTGTTGCAGATCTATAGGGGCTTGGTGCCTGATTGAAAGCATGCCCAATATGATGTTGCCGAGCACGTCCCTCGATGCTGTAGTCTGACCATCATGTTCAAGCTGATGAAAGCCACGAATATATATTCTCGAGTGCCAAGATGCAGAAGTAAGCGCTCAGTTCACGCAAAGGTATCCAAAGGACAGCGTCTTCACTATTGTCAGTTCCGCCCAGGTAAAAAGTTGTATTTCCAGACCGAGTAGTGAGGGCTTCAATTAGTGATACAAAGTTAATTAAATGTATCAGCGGTGCTTGAGATTGGGTCATTCGACCTTTCGCCTCGAGAACTACGCCCACAATCAGTTACTTTGGCTCGAGACAAACAGAAGTTGAAAATGACATACAAGTGTAACAACTGTACCATCGTCCAGCGCCTCCTTGTACGGCACAAGTTGGTATCCGAATACACGAGGAAGGAGAATGCGCCAGCCGAACCAATACAGGATGCCGACGACCATTACTGCGATACCCACAATGCAATACCTATATAGGATCCACGTCAACCATTGAGAGGGTATGAAGGCTGGAGAAGATGAAGGCAACGTACAGCCAGTAGGGAAGAGGAGGTGTATCGCCAACGCGGTTTGATGGCCGCAAGAACGGAGCAATGAGGACTAGATAATTATTGTTCAGCGGATCATTAGCAGCTCAGGAAGTGGAGGGGACGTACGGAAGCACGCGGCGGCAAGATAGAACACGGCAAAAGGCAACCAAACTGCAACATCATTATTAGTACATCCATGTATGCGTGCGCACGGTGACAAGACGTACCCTTGAATGGTCGTCGAAGACCTGGCTTCGTATACCGCAAATATAAGAGACCCTGTTTTAGTATCCGTCAATACGATGCTGCACTACATATTCGTGATCAGAAATGGACGTACCGATACGATGAACAGGTTGATAATCTGGCCCGGATACCCCTCTACGTCGAGAATGAAAGGGTAAGCAACAGAAGGAGGCGGCGCGATGATGACGATAACCTAAGAGATGGAGAAATTAGTATGTGTCTGGTTTCGACAACCGAGGTCCCGTACGGAGGGTATGAGATGGATGATAAGTCCCGGGAGGGGAGATTTACCGGTAGGCCAGTTTGAGGCCCAGAAGCGGTTTCCGAATGGAAGAGGAATGCCTTCTTTCGCCAGTTCTGAGGGACACACGCGAGATTCAGCTGCCAGGGAAGAGGATAACAGAGCGAGATGGCGCACCCTGGTTGACCCGTGATTGGGCAAAGGTCTAATACGATTGGTTCAGTAGAATGGGACAATTCATGTCAAAAACGTACGACAGTGAGGACATTTCCAAGCGCACTATCAGGCACTGGTCAACATCGCTCTTCGGCGGCAAGACGGACGCTCACCTCAGTGCCACAAACACAGTCAACGCCTTCTGTGCATGTGCCCCGAACACATTCCCGAAGAACAGACTCGCAACCGTAACTCCACTCTTTAGGATCTCAGTCTTCGTGCTAGCAGCAAAGTATGCCACATTCGCCAATAGGTACAGAACGGCACAAATGCCTAGTCCGAGGGGCCCTGCGATCTTCAGTGTACGGATAGGGTTGCGGACCTCGTTCAGAACGTAGTTAACGTTGGACCAGCCCGCGTAGGCGTTCAGCACTTTAAATGTCGCCGTGGCATACTGTGACATCCAATGTTAGCTCCATCCTCGAACGGAAGCGGAAGGGATACAACTTACGTCGTTCGGCTTGTGCGAGCTTCCAGCGAATGCATGTCGGAAGTTCGCATGGGGATCTGCGATGTGCGTCTTGCCGGATAAGACAACCCAGCCTGTGATGACTACGAAGAGAAGGATGAAGATCTTGAAGAATGACAGGGCATTCATTAGATAGACACCGGCACGAGGAGTCAGACCGTGGATGAGGGTAACGAATGCAATCACTAGGAGAAGAGAATGAGCATTTGAACATAGAGAAGGAAGGAATGCGGGCACCTCCTAGCGCAATCCCTCGTTCCGTCCAACGGCCTGCTTCATGCCCTGCAGCGACAAGGATACTGTTGGGACATCAGAAGGTGCCAAAGCTTCGCAAAGTTTTCACCTACTTGCTGGCGAACACCTATCCAGTAAACAGTGAGTATGAGGTCGGAAGCTGATCACAGGATACGCACGATACATCCGCTCGCCGTGAATCCCAACAGAATGGCGTTGCTTGCGAAAATGACGGTTGCAAGGTACTTTGGCCGAGGGTATATTCTCTCAAGATACACTTTCTCTCCTCCAGACTGGGGCCAGATGGTTCCCAGTTCAAGCCACACGAATAAACCGCCTGTGGTTCGTGAGCTTGGGAGAATACGACGTGTACGATAAGGTGGCTTACAGAATGATAAGACAAAGCCGAGGACCCATAACATCATACTCGCTCCCACAGACCCCACACTCCCCAGGATGGAACTCGGGGTGCTGAAGATACCCGTGCCGATGATACGCCCAACACTGACATGATAAAGCTCGTTAGAGCGAGTGCAGAATAGGAACTGACGGGATTGAAACGTACATCAAGAGTGTACAAGTGGTCACTCCGAGATGTCTACCCATACCACCCTTCGCATCTTCTCTTGATCAGTATCGGAATACAATAATCTTAAAACGACGTCTCCACATACCTTCTTCGAGAGTCAGTTCGCCAGGCGATTTATCTAGCTCTTCGTCGACAGCAATTTTCTCTCCATCGACATGTTGACCCTCGGATTCCGATCCGTGTGATGCTACCGACGCACTACGCCCATGCTCATCTACAGGTTCTTGCAACTGCTCCTGCTCATTTCGTCGCGAATTTCTGAACGAAAAAAGTGAGAACCCCATCCCAGTCAAAGTTCGCAGGAAGAGAATGACCTACATCCCAACTAGAAGGCCGTGTGGAAGATATAGGAGCTAGCTTCTGGTTCTGATTTCTTTAGGAAAGAGGAGCGACATAAGCTTCGAGCACGCAAGCTGAGATGACAATGAAGCAACTTGTCGAAGCGACAACTGAGGACATATGAGGTAACTCCGACAGACACATCCGAGAAGCGCGCCAATTGGATTTCACGGAATCCCGAGCGTGCCGAGGGATGCCGCCCACGGGTGGCTGGTTGTCGCACGACCATAATCGCTGTCCTCAACTGGGTCAGGTTATTTCATCTGAAAGCTCCTATGTCGTATTGGGTATCAGCTGACCCTTCAATTCACGACAAAAGGGCTATGTCGCTCTGAATACTCTGGCGACTCAATGCCGCCTACTTCGAATTCTTGCAGTTCTTTTCCCCAACTCGGAGGCACCATTAGTTTCCTGAGCAGAGCTCCAAGCTGTCCGTCTTGAACGACGCGTGAACGAAGACGTGCCGTGATCCGATGCCTTTCAAACCCTCTCTTATATGAACAGGCTTCTAGTCTTGATTCTTTGCCGCGACTCGTCGGTGGATTCATTGATACAAGCTATGCTAAGGAATATTCAGCCCCTGTATCTTGTGACTGGAAGACCTCTCCGTTTACTCTAACTCGCAACCTCTAAGTGAAGTATAGCGCAGAGCCTTCGCAGTGGCATTAGTCGGTTCGTGCGTCATCGATCAGTCAGATCGTAAAGCTAGCTAGATTCGGCAGCCAAAAAAGGTCTTTAGCTCTTATTTCAACAGCACGATGCTTCCAGGTTGACATTGGCCCATCAGTGAGCCCTGTAATAAGCTCCCCTGTTATCGCCATCGTTGGTGCACATAGCACCATCGTACAGCCTCTCTGAATCCCACAATCCACAGCATCGGAGTCGTTCTATGGACGCACTGAGTCGAATATCCATCCGGAAAGGAGGCTTAAATTAACCAGAACATTCAAGATAATAATAGGTAAAATAAACAACATAGTTCACGCCCTAGAGTTCCCGCCCAGGGTTTCTTCTCCAACTTCGAAGAATCAAGGTCCCACCGTCTCAGAAGACTCAGATGAGACTGAAATCTCCACACGATTCTGATGACCAGCGAATACCAGGCTTAGCGTCGCATCTGGAGTGCCTTCTTCCAGTCGAGTCTTATCGTACAAAGCTGGGAGGTTTAGAAGCATGCGATTTGCGAGGATGGATATCAGTCCAAAGGTTGGGCCAAGTGCCGTGTTGAAGACATCCTCCTAAAATCACAAATTCTCTTGATTATAAGATGTCGGCAAGGCTTGGAATAACTTACGGACGTAAACCGGAATAGGAAGGTCATTGTTGTGAAGATCGAAAGAACTCTTTCAGCGCACTCGGTCAATGGAAGACGCCAAAAAAGAATAAATCCACTCACGAAATATAGAAAATGAAGGAGTCGAAGAAGAGTACGGCAACAAGCTTCTCCCCGAGGGTAGGGTTTTGCTCTGGTCGTAGGATCTTAATTCCCCACTTTTTAATTGCCTTGTGCGCCATAAGTACGAAATCAATGGTCTCAAATATTAAAATAGGAATCCTTGAGAGGATATGTCAAGAGACGGAATTTCTGAAGAAGCATGCAGGTCATCACAGACCAGTATGCCCAGAAGAAATTGCGCTTGAACGTGACATCACAAAGAAATATTCCAGGAACGGGTTCATTCGTCAGAATACCTACGAACAGTTCAACGGAGATCACGAGGTGAATGAATGAATTACCGTTAGCGTCTCTGACTTGCATGCTGGCCGTCGCAATTGCAGCCGTCGAAGTACACAATAGAATAAGACAAAGAGCGAGTAAAAGACGTTGGTTGCATCCATATATTGCGTAAACTCGGTAGGCTAGGACCATCTCGACGATAAATATTTCGGCCGTCTCTGGGAGATAATATCGACTGGAGAGACGAAAGCCTTAGATTGTAAGACTTACGGGTTCCGAGAAGCCAGTTTGCCAGCCAATAGTGACCTGGGAAGTCAATGAAGGACAGAGAGGAAACAACCAAGAATCAGCATACATCTGTATGTCAACGATTGGGTGGTCTCAGTAGTCAGTCCCCCCTGGTTTGAGTGTTAAACATACAGCTTCCGGATTATTAGCTTTACCCAAGTTTGGACACGAGTGGCGCACCTGATAGGACGGACGAGGTATCGATTGCACTATGGCCAAAGTATCGGAACGGATACCCTTCGATTGTATTTCTCTTCTGCTTACCAGCAACATTGAATATTTCTGCCATGATAGGCAGGTACCGACTCTGATTAAACAGTGAAGAGCCTGAATAAATAATCGGTTGTGTCACTCACTATGCAATACATGACGTTTGGCACGGTAAATCCTCTATTCTTAAGAGTCCGTGAGCTTAAACGCCTCCCGATGACCACCGCAACAACTTACCCAGACATAATTGACCTCTCGATCGAAAGTCAACATCCAATCATAAAGGAGCAACGTGAGCGCCGCCACTGCCGGAATGCATATAAGTGCCAATGTCATGATCCTTGACAGGGCGTTTGTACGCACCTTTTGTCTGCTTGGCCACGGTATACAGTCTGTACGCTTCTGTGAGAGCGTCAAACAGATTGGTCAAAGTCGACATTGTGGGTAACTCGAGTGCCTTTCGCGGAAGAATTCTCCAATCTCGACATCGTAGCCTCACTTTAAATGTTCTCTTTGTCGAACTTCTCCATCAAAGGCAGAAGGACCGCTGAGTGCTTCCTGGAAAAATTCGACCAGTAGCTGATTGTGCGGCTGGGAAATCCGGGAGATGAAAGGAAGATATTATGCTGGTGGGGATCTCATCATGATCATCATATCAGTGTTTCCGGCCATTGCGGAAGATGACCGGATATCGAAGCAGATCTACACCAATAACGCTGGGCATATTGTTCTCGGCAGCTCGAGGAGTAGCATATTTGGTCTGGGGAATCCAATGAATTCTCACCCTCGGTGCAGGTCGTGTTGTTAATATACTTGGGAGGTAAACACTCTTCAGGCCCTTACCAATACTCTTATGATGGATGAGTTGATGGCGGCCACAAAAACTCATAAGAAAATCGGAAAGAAGAAGGAGCGAACTTGACTGGGCATCAAAGAATGTTTGATAGACTCGATAAGAATATGGGGAGTTTGGTTTCTTCCGAGGCATCGTCTCGCCGTCATAGATACGACTCACACTGCAGGCTGGTCTCGAATCATGATGAGGCGCCAGATGAGCTGCTACCGCCGTTAGTTGCATCAAGAGAAGGAGAACACGAGACTACCCTCGTGGCGCGATGCACGCTCAGCGCTCGGGTCGTGCGAAGACATACGCATATACGGCTGACGTGAGAATATATACATGTATATGTTCTCTGCCGCCTCGCAAACTTTCGAAATTAGCATAGGTCAGGATGGCAAGGAGACGATAATTGTTAGCAGGGTAAGGTATTTGTTTGTGGAGATTGTTTAGAAACCTACAAATGACGGACCATCATGGGCGCTGGACACATACTGGTGCTGCTGCCAGACTACCACCACAGTTCGACTCCATAATTTGTCACCAAGCCAGCCATTGAAACTAACGACTTGCGAGCAGCGAGTTCATGCTTAAATCCAACAAACGGCGCCAAAGTAAATTGAGACTCATTTCTGTTGGGGCGCCTTCTTGCTCACCAGTGCGACAGTCTGGCTAAAATGAATTGGTGAAAATGAACGCGGATTTTCTCAGGGAAATCTGACCCGACTGATTTATCTTGCTGATAGAAAGGAATGAGAGAACGGAGGTTCGAACTGTGGGCTCGCATTCAGAAATCGGCGTACTCCGGGAAGAGCCAAGGGAAGAGCTCCGGGAAGCAGTTCCGCAAAGAGCCGAATTGCGAATTACCCCTGGCTGACAAATTGACCAGCTGCTCGATGAGACAACAGCTCTCTAACTCAGGTTCAGAAGCTCATGGCAGCGCTGAAGAGCCCGATGAGCGCCAGGGGGCTGATAAAGTCGTCGCACCAGTACTGGGGTTGAAATTGCTGCCACAACCATGCCCGCCCTGCCTGCTTCATCTATTCTATCTCAACCGCCCCCTGTAGACTCTGCGAAACCGCCGAACGACGAATCTGATGTTAATGTGAGAAGAGGGCCATCGAGCGTCTGGTTCCGAAAACGGCCTGCAAGGAACGTGGAAGATCGTCCGCCGATCAAACGAGCTTTGCTCATCGCGTTCAACTACGAAAATCGGAAAGAGGAGGGCTGGGCATTGCAGACAAATGAAGATGCAGTTAGAGTTGCCGATCTGCTCAAAAGTATTCATATCCACGATCGATCGATTACATCAGTCCACTAACCCGCTATAGGACGATTTGGTTACCTCGAAGAAAATATCAAGCGGATAACTGACCGTCAAGAGCAAGCAGAAGCGTTGCATAGTCGTGTCACTGTACGGCGTGAACTGCTAAATTTCGTCTCGGGTGTTCGCCCGGGAGATCAGCTTTTCTTCTACTGTAAGGAGTTGCCACCCTCCCTCATGCCTTCTTTACAAATCGTCGCAGTTGCGGGGCATGGAGATCAAGTGGCAAATTTCACCGGGACGGAAACCGATGATCACGATGAAGGTATGTGCTTGATCGTGCAAAAACTAATGCTGAGAGTTCTTTTGACTGTCGACCCCATTCTCTAGAGATATGCACGCCGACACACGATTTTGATCCCCCGGTTTGGCCCCCGACAGCGCCCATCGATCGACTAGAGGAAGGACTGCGTGACGACGAGTTGAAGGACGATAGTCACCTTTCAGCCGTATGTAACATGAGCTCTGCCTCTTCCGACCTTGTCTAACGCTACTTTCGACCTCCAGTTCTCGAAGGCGACAGGGAAACTAAAAGACAACGTCAGCAGTCGATCTTGTCCCACTATGCCCTCACTCATAGTGTTGCAACCAATTCAGATTCTTCACAAGATTTTGGTCCGAAAGTTGCCTGCCGGGTGTCGATTGACCGTAAGTGGCTACCCACTCCCGGCGCGATTATCAGAACTTCATGTACCTTGACGGAGTAGGCTTTAATTGATGCCTGCAATTCGGGCACGATGCTCGGTACTTTGCTACTGTAATATTGCATGCAGCAGAGTGCTGAAATCTGCCCATCTAGATCTCCCTCACTATCATTGTAATCATATCGAGGACCCTCAGGTTGGTCTCCCAGGTAAGAGTATCTCTCCTTAGAATATCGAGGCGGGCCTGAGACTCACTTGCTTCTACTAGAGGCCCCGTCTCCTCAGCCCTGCAGTGCGTTTCTTCATTTCCCCCTCACCCAGCAACATTCTCATCCATATTCGACACCAGAGGCATGCGCCGAAAAGAAAGGCATCTTTCCTAAACCAAAGAGACAAGACACTTGGAACAGCTTCACAGCGCCACGCCAGACTCGATTCTTCCGCACGATTATCAACACACTATCTTCTTCTGCCCTACCTACACAGCCTGAAGCGCCTACTCCTACTCCTACTCCTTCCCCTTCTCCGGCCCCTCCATCTGTCAATGTCAATGACAACACGTCCACCAACGAACAGTCTACCGGACTTCTCTCAACTGTCTTTGCTCCGTTTTCCTGGGTCTATAACGCATTCTCACGAGTAGGATATCAAGACACGCCCTCAAATGACTCCGCCAGTATCAAACCTACGGAACCCCCCTCCGACATCCCCACCATCCCTGCCGTCCCCGAAACTGATTCCGTAACACCTCCTCGAACCCCAGTCCGCCAAGATACGAACGACTCTCTCAATATCTTCGAACAAGGAAAGATATCTGCCCGTCGACGCTGTGGATCTCCCGAGCGTCAATCGAGAGATCACGAGGCGGAAGAGAGGTTGAAGGCGGACGTGGTGCGTTCTCTCTTTGCCGATGTGGTTTGATGTTTAAGGATGAGGGTGCAGGTATGTTGGAGTGCTTGTCGGGATGGAATGCGGACTTTTGGATCGAAATCGGGTGGATATATGACCGAGGTAAGCCCTGTCTGTCAGTTCTGTCGTTTGAGTCTCCTTAATATTCGCCCAGGCCTTCTGTAATACATTCGGTAAGCTACATGCAGACCCCGAACTGGATTCCTTAATAAACAATCGCGCAGCAGACAATCCAAATCTCACATTTGAACAAGCATTCGTAGAAGTAAAGTGAGTGCTTAATTCTCCTTGCTCAGATGAAGTTCTTTGACACGTTCGTGCGAACAGTCGGAAGTTGCGCGCTAAAGGACTAGAGATGCAGCAGAAATACCCGTCCATTGAGAAGGCCGATCCAGAGACTTTTAATGAATGGGGATCGCTGCAGGCGCAGCTGGGGAGTTATAGAACATTGGTGGGTGTCTAGGTGTCGTTCCTTCCTTGACGGGCGTAATATTCATCTCTTTATAGACTCATTCTGATGTTATTTGCATTTGAGGAGTATCTTGGTGCTCAAGGCCTTCATCCTGGGAAGGATTCACTGATGTACCCACACTATTGCCAGTCTATTGGAGACCATAGCGCATGTAGAAAATGATATGAGGCTGGCTCTCACTTATTCTGTACTCCGTTTATCCGGTTTTCTGTATTTTAGATATCTTTGGAGGCATTGTAAATTGTATCCTCTTGACTCCATCTTCGATAATTATCTGTTCAACAGTGTGACTATATTCGAAGGCACGGCTCACCAGCAAAGCGCTCGGCTTCGTGCGAAAGGGCTGCCCGCACATCCGACCTCTGACAGTTCTTCTTTCTAGGAGCCGAGTAACACTAAAGTGTCTTTCAGTTCCTGGCTGACAAACGAATGCAACATCTTCAGATGAGACAATGCCTCCTTTCGAAGCAGCCCACCGAACGCCCCGGTGGTCTGATTAGTCTCTCTGACTATGGACGATTCAGAGGTCGCCTTGCCATCTGCTGTCTCTCAGCCACTCCCGACAACGATTTTTGAGAATATCGACGATAAACTCAAAGAGAAGGTGATTGTAGACGAGGTGTCTCAAATTGGGAAGCCCGAAGAGCAGGCTGCTTCGGGAGGACGCAAAAGAGCTCTCCTTGTAGCTTTCAATTATGAAGCTAGGAAAGAAGAAGGAGTGCCGCTTCTGGGAACGCATAGAGATGCTGAAAGGGTTGGACGTCTCTTACAAGGTAAGCAGATCTACTTTCGATTAATGAAATTGTTTTCGCACGTCCGTCAATCGTTGATCTAAGCGCGTAGATCGGTTTGGTTACGCTAAACAGGACATCATCTTCATCTTCGACAAAGGATCGTATCCCAATCGAGGGGAACTATTGCATAAATTGAAGGACTTCGTCAGCGAAGCTAGAGCAGGGGATCAATTATTCTTTTATTGTAAGTTAGCCTAGGTGACACTTCCATGTTCAAGCTCCAGATACCCAACCTTCATGACAGTTGCTGGTCACGGTGATCAAGTGCAAAGTTTCACGGGAACCGAAACAGATGGCTTCAATGAACGTACGTTGGCAGAGTGGACTATCAATCGCCTTCTTCCTAAGCTCACCCATTTGCTAGGTCTCTTATTACCCGCTGATCCTGTGGGAGAAAGTGCAGGGTCAGATGTGGGGTCAAAGGAACATTCATCAGATGATAAAAGCATTAAACTTCGCCGGGAAATTCTGGATGTGTGTAGTTTGCCACACTCAAGTCGATTGGGCTTCTTTTGACTGCATCCCACTTCCCTTAGCATCGTATATCGAAAGCCGGAGTGACGGACAATGTAAGCTGCTGTTTTCGTTGATACCATGTGGTCTATAATGTCGATCCAGAATCTCAACAAAATATTAGTCGGAAATTTACCTTCCGGCTGTCGATTGACCGTACGCCTTTCATCGAGCTGACACCTTGTGACGATAATGATTCAATTAGGCATTAATCGATGCCTGCAATTCTGGCACTATGCTTGGTCCGTCTGGGTCTTGGTCTGATCGCAGGAATAACTCACGGTCGGACAGATCTTCCTCATCATCACTGCAATCGCCTTATGATTCCCGACTCGAAGGACGACTTACATCGGTCGGAATGCCGTTCGTCCTTCGAACAATGATTGATCCTATCTCGCTGACGTATGGCTCATGAATTCAGGAGCGTGTGCAGAGAAGAAAGCTCCTGGGCCGAGCAGACAAAGCACGTGGCACAGCATTGATTTACGAGACAAAAGCGACAAGAATCCTCATCCTCAGCCCCATTCCGGCGAAAGCTCAACCGCAGGTCCATCAGTCCACATTCGGTCACCTCTGGCACCTGCCATTACGGAAACTGACGCTCCTCGTAATTCTTCTCCTTCTCCAACTGGATCTCCACCCCATTCCCGCTCTTCTTCTCCACCGCGGTCCCATTCTCCTCTCAGTCATTCTGCTCCTGATCAAGTCTCAATACCTGCTCAGCTTATTGCCGATCAGCCTGCGGCAACAGTACCAAACCCTCCGAGTGTTAGACTCACCCCAGCTCCTGCTGTGCTTGAACCTGAACCTCCTGAGGAGGCTACAGGATGTTTGTCGATCCTCCTTCGACCCTTCCTTCGACTCGGTCGCGTCTTTTCCTTACGACAATCCACAACGTCGGAGCATGGCGATGAAGTCGTTTCACCTCCCAATGTTGAACCTCCGCGGGAACCCCCAGTTTCTCCTCCAGACGCAGAACCGGCAATGCCACTTCCATCATCTCCGCACATCGTCGATGCACGAGCACCAGCCTTGTCTCCAGTAATAGAAGAGGGCTCGAATGACACGCCTGAACCTAGCAATGCAACACCCCTCCCACTACATGAACCGCTCCCTATTGTAAACCAGATGATGCATCAATCGGTGACAAACCTCCGTCTACCCAAATCCGGTCCACAACGCCAAGAATCAGGGAGCTCGCTCGAATATATCATGTTAAAGGGCAAGATTCCGCCTTACCGACACGCTGCATCACCAGAGCCTCATCTGGATGAAGCTGAGGAAGCGCAAGAAAGACCTGATGTTGTGCGTCGCTCGATTGGCTCAAGGGGCCAGAGGGCATCTGTGACTGATTGGTGATAGGTCTCGTGGAGTGCTTGTTCAGATGGGAAGCGAGCGTTTGGCTCTCCCCGCGTCGGCGGATTCATGACTGATGTGCGTCTGCTATCTACGCACTGCCCGTTTGTAGTCGAATTTAATCCTGCTGGCATAGGCATTCTGCAGCACGTTCGTCAATGGTATGCCACGATATTCCACGACGGATTAGTGCAGACTTCGATCGGAGTAGAAAAAGAAATAACGTTCAAGGAAGCTTTTACAGAGATTAAGTGCGCTGCCGCCGTCTTTCCTCCTTCGTTAGTTGACGTCATCTGTTCTGGCTAGCCGCAAAATGAGGAACAAAGGTCTAGAAATGCAACAGAAGTATCCTGACAATGATGATAGGGATGAGTGGGGATCGTTGCAAGCCCAGCTCGGGAGTTTAAAATTTTTGGTAAGCATGGCACATCTGAATGTACAATGAGAGGCAGGCTGATGGCACCTCGTAGACGCATTCAGATCATGTTCACTGTTGAGAGCGAAGTCGGGAGCCCCAAATACTGGCATTCAATTTGAGTACATGTAGGAACTAGTCAGGCAGGGAGAGCACTGCGATTGCCCGAGTACTGGAATCAGGGAAGCCATTCGACCACCATATAGTCGCAGCAATATTCAAATGTAGGATCAATATATAAGAACGCAGGCGATTATCAAAAAAGTTCTGTTTCAGTCCTTACTCGGACTGGTGTCAACCTCCATTCTCACACTATCCCCTTCGTTCACCGAATCATCAACCGCTTCCGGATGTGACTCTAGACTATTCGAGGGGACGACCTTTCCAGGATGTTCGGGTGGTGACGACGGTCGCGGACGCCCGGGTTGTGACATCGAGACGCCTAAAGCAACAGGAGATGCAGGGAGTCCAGCTACACCAGGTGGAGCAAGAGTATTTGCTCCGGCTTTCTTCGATTTCGGCGAAGCGTTGAAGAAACCACATTTTGGACATTTATATTCTATACACAGTTTTGAGATATTTTCCGGCGGAGGAAAAGATTATGACGTACGGGTTGTCTCCCATTCGCTTTCTCGCACGAGTCCGTTATGTGAAAAACAGTTTTGGCAGATGAGGGCGTAGCGTGAATGTGCCCCTGAGCTGGCGTCGTCCTCACCCAGAAGCGCGTCCGCTACCTTATCGTACCATTGTTTCCGGGGAGGAGGGAGTGGTTGAGGTGCAGCTAGAGTAGCGCAAGTTTGTGAGAAACTCCGGGAACGATCATCGGAAGACTTACGCGACAAGGAGGGCGGAAAGCCGTTCGGTCGAACGGGTGTATTGGGATTGATGGGTGTGGGGGGGTTAGGTCTTGAAGCTGAAGCAGCCCCTTGTGGTCTTTGTCTTAAACCGACCGGGGTTTGGGGTGCTTGCGCAGAGGGTCTGGAGGGAGTTGACGGTTCGTCGTATCGCTCGATTAAATTCTTCGTGCTGTAGTAATTGGTCTTCTTCTTGATCTCCTCGATTGTGTTACGCTGCTTGATCATCAACTTCTTCAGGTGCTTTTCTGCATAGTAAGTCGCGTTAGTGCGCAGTTCGCGGGCTGAGTCGAGAATCCATCGTACCTTCGGCGTTTCCTTTACGCGTGTACCAAAGTTGAACGAGTCGTCTGATGAAAAGAACACTTCCGGCATAGCTAGCGTTAGCGGGATGCCATTAAACAAGAATGAAACGACTCACAGTACTGGTCCAACAACCACAGGTAGTCCCTGCAAAGTCTTCCCTAAATTCGTCTCTCTGCCGCCTCGACCCACGGGACCAAACTTCGGTAATATCCCAGTATACCAAACTCCAACATAAGCCACCCAAGCCGCAAGGGTATATAAAGTGATCAGGAGCGTCGCGCGTCGCTCTCTGAGTCGGATCTCAGACAGTCGAGTCTGACGCGCTTCAATTTCCAATTTCAGTGATTGAAGTATGGCTTCATAGTCGTCCGAGTCTTTCTTTGTTTAATGAAGAAATAATGATTCATTAGGGAGAGAGGTTAGAATGGTGTTGCGGTGAGGTAGAGCAGAATATGCGTACCTTCTTGAACCAGTTGCCCAAGAACGTCATGGATGCTTGTAATAAGCCGTGAGAATTTTCCAGCTCCGCCGGCGCCTCGCTTTCTCGCAGCCTCGACGACGAGGAGCTCGACGATGTGCTTGCTTTAAGATCTATACTCCCTCAATGCATATTGGGTTTTCTTGCCGCCATGGATCAAGCAGTTTGGAATATTTTATCTCTCGCTCAATTCGGTCTGGCTCCCTCCCGTTCGCCAAGAAAACTGTGAGGGCAACACCAGCTCCAAGTTCGGCTGCAATGACGCCGTAACACTGGCATATTCGTCTGAATTTGGACGTGGATGCAGAGAAAAGACGAAAATGAAGGCATCCAATGCAACTCAAGCCCTCTCAAAGTCGTTGGTGTCATCAACTTTGCGCAAGTTTCAGCGAACTCAACTCACGATCGCCTTTGGAATCCCAATGTGAAAGTTAGCGGTACCGTATCCCTGTATGATGCTCATTCATGCGCTGGCATCAGCGCTTCTCAAATCTATGGCTTAGAACTGGATTGAACTCTTGTACTTGCAATGCATCACTATCGAGGCGGTCATGGTCTTCCTGGCAGCTGCCGTTTGTCTTCCTTATCAGCTCGTCTCCTGTAATCCACCGAGAGCGCTAACGACTTGAGACGATATCCAGACTTCCACGACACCTGATGGGCTCTTGCGCTCTTACATGTATTCAGGTATGTTTCCATCTGAAGACTAACTCAGCTTGAGTGCTTGATCTGGACTTGGGACAGGCGTTGCAAGGTCAAAGAAGTTGAGTGGCGACTCAATTGATGCCCCTAATTACCTAGCCTGGTTTCATGTCACCCGAAAATTTTGCTGTCGAAGGTTGGAAAGATACTCATAGTGCTGTATAGGACACCATACCATGCTTTTGTCCTGAAAATAATAATATCCAGAGATCATTGCACTTCTCCTATGTCTGATCAATCCTACAGTAATACCTAGATAGCCCATAGGATATCGAAGAATCTCAGTTGATTCTGCGGTTTGCGCTGTTCTCAGCCGACTAAGACCCTGATGGTCCGAGGAATGTTCCGACATCAATATCCCGACCGTACCTTACCGTCAACCCACTGACCACTCTCGTTGCGCATGACAGTGCGACTACCACCTACGAATACCACAATTAGCATGGACCAAGCCTCTTCGCCCATGAAGATGCGCTATTTTTAGGAATAAATTCACCAAGGCTCATGTTTTGCCATGGTTGGCTGACGACGCAACCCCATGAGAGTTGAAACACGTATAATCGCATCTCACTTCACTGATGGCTATTACTCAATGGGCTTTGTTGCAGTTCAGGTAGAAATCCGGCCCTCCGATACTCATCTGATCCTCAGGAGAAATCCCGCCGTTGTGGCCATGCAAAGAACTCGAAGACTGTCGATTCAATCGAGCCTTCTTTTCCAGTGTGACCAATTCCCCGAACTACGGCGCCCTGGCCCGTTTTGTTGAGTCAAAACCCTAGACGTCCGTAAGATGATGGACGGTACTCTTTCTCGCTCAAGAAATGACTCCTGGTAACCTCAACCAAAATCTGATCAACGCGTACGAGCAGTACACAGTCGCAGAGCAAACCAAAGGTGTTTTGGATGTCGCTCTGCTCGTCCATTCAAACTCACAGTGCATGATCAGTAGCTGCGCTTGCTGTACTCTTGTATGACTGGATGTTGACGTTCGACCGAGAAGTGAAATACTTTTGGGTGTGTTGTGTGGTCATTTGAAGAAACGCGATTTGTCTGACTGACAGAGAAGAAACTGGAGTTCAGCATTCCAAGGATTTTATATTTTACTGTAAGTACTCCATTAGTGTCATGATGCTTCTCAATCTGATTACAACGTCAGAGTCGATACCTGCCTATCATCGCGGAGCTACTCAACGTCGTAGGTTAGTGCGCCTCCCCAAAAGGAACTCTCCAACTCATGATGTCGAAACAGTTCAGTCTCTACCTCGGCCCTCAGTGAATGTATCGTCAATTATTATTGAGCTCGACTTCCACTGACTCTGTTACAGCTGTAGGTACTGTGCGATATCAGGATCTATTCTTACCTGCTAGCGATGATGAATCCAGATGTCAATATTGGCTAGGGAGTTGGACCAGTGGAACACGTAAGTCGTTCCCATCCGGCAAGGTTTTAGCACCAACGGCACTATAGACACGGCGGAAATTTTCATCGTCCAGATGATCTTGTCATACAGGATCTATGCTGTCTACGAATGCAATCGACGTCTGTTGATATATCTATCCATCCTCCTCCTGTGTACGTCGACGGCCGCCACTGCAACACTCAGCATGCAAGTCCAAGCTACCAAAGGTGCCCAAGTCGACATCAGAATATGGATTTTTCTAATTGATTTGCAGGGACTTTGACAAACGAACCTGCTCCCGGAATTTATCTCTGTGATGTGACTGCGAAGCTTACTTATATTTGGGCATATTGGTGACGTTTTCCCCTTCGATATTGACAATAAAAACTAAGCGCTTACTCCAGGATACCTATCTTGATTTTTGAGACTGTTGTGTTCGGGCTCATGGCACACAAGGCACTCAATCAATGGGGAGTCAAACTGCTACAGCCAAAAGCAAGTCCGTCGGTCGGTGAGAAAATGGTGACGGTATTATTCTACGACTCCTTCATCTACTTTGTAAGGTCCGAGTTTTTCTCCGCTGAACTTAAGCTTGAACCCACTCTGATCCTCTGATAGCGTACTTGCGGTTTTCACAACGTTGACTTTTCTCTTCCGATATACATCTGTATGTCCATCCGAAGGTCTTCGTCGGGTTTAGTCTAAACATGGCCCTACTCAGGAAAACGTCTTCAACACTGCTCATGGACCCTCCTTCGCCATCATCTCCATCCTCGCAAATCGTATGCTTCTGAATTTACCCTCCACGTACGAGTTGGCACACCGGGATGAATGCAATGTCCCCACACTGCAGTCTATGAAATTCGAAAGGCCCAATGAATCGATGCAGTGCCCTTGAGGCTACTGTACTAAAAGGACCATAGCGGATGGTCCCTTGTCCCCGAGGTCGCCGGCTCCGCTATATTTTACGGTTTGTCCCTTGTCCCTGAGCATATTTTTGACCAGTAAATAATTAAAATATTCCGAAAAATACCGAAAAATATTCTAAAGTGTGCAGAAACACGATATACAACCATCCGAGCCCCCAATGACCCAAACAGAGATAGAATACTACATTTTATCGTATTTTAGGCTAATTTTTTACACAATGTCCCTTGTCCCCGGGAGTCCGGCCGCATCACCGCAAGGTACTTTTTGATGTCCCTTGTCCCCACCTGCTCCGCAATGGTCTTTTTAGTACAGTATTCATTTCGCGTAGTTTTCATGTTGCTTGAGGGTTTCTACACATTCCTCCGTTGGTGCACCAACTTACTACTCGGTTACGGTGTACGCGTTTACCATATTGGGATGTATTACATAATTACGTCAACCAGGAAAGGCTAAATCCGCTTACGTCCGAGTAGACGTTGCAACCATCCTCTTTGACAGTCAAGACGAAATTTAAATCAACGTTTGAGACGCTCACCTCGAAACTTCTGTTATTCCTTTCATCCGTGAGCTAACGCCCAAATTCAACTACGTATATTAGGCTGTTTTGACATTCGGAATTTCGCATAATGGACGAGCTCGCGAAGCTAACACAGCCCAGCAGGCGCAAGGGCATTCATGACATTCCTTCAAGATGAGCGCTTCCATTTCAGCTGGTGAAGACAATGTAATCGATCAGGAATGACCTGCCTTAGAGCACAGGATGCTGCGCAAGAAGTAACTCAAGCTGTCAGTTGGTTTCGTATTTAGTCTGCCTGGACCATCTGATTCAGACCGGTTGCAACCCCCGCTAACATGGCGTGTTCTCTCAGAATGCTCGGATATCTGACTACTGCTTTCCTCGTGATCTGCATGTTCCTTGGCTACATTCCGGAAGGTGAGCATCCTAATTTACAGAATTGGTGGAGGAATGTTTTGCTTATCAGAGCTCCGAGTACGTGCAGAGGCGTGCTTCCGCCCTCAACCTTCACTCCAAACTTTCGACTCTGTACCCTCTTCCGTATGATTAATTCACCTCCCCTCGTAAATCGGACGACCAGCTCGCTGACTCCTGATGCAACGTCCAGTGCACCGCCCTGTGTCAACCAGTCTCAAGTGCATATACTCGCTGTTCCAAAAATGGAGAAATACGAGGCGCATGTCTATGTAGCGCTGAAACGATCTCCTCAGCATCCGCCTGCTCTCAATGCCTCTCCCATGCGCGTGATCGTGCGCGTGAGGAACGAGAGGATGCCGCTTTTCGTGCATTAGTCGAACGTTGTCAGTACCCCTGATTTAATCTCGGTTTGTCTATTGCTGATACAATACGGACCGATGGAAGGGAAAAGTGGTCAAAGTGCTCATCGTTACCTTGCTTGCAAGGTTTAACTCCCGCCCCCAAAATTGAAGCCTGTTCCTGACTGACCGGCGGTTAGAGTCCGTTAGTCCGTCGCTTACTCCTGCTCGCTTGACCTTCAACTGAAGCTCGTTCCTGACTGACCGGCTTTTAAAGCCATATTTCCGAGAGTGTCAGAGTAATTGAATCATCAGATCAGTAAGCGAGACTACCCAGTGCTTTCGTCTTGACCGGTTGAACATCGAGTATTGTCAGTATTGTCGCGCTGTCCACTGAACCACGAAAAGCAACTTGAATACAGCCGCGACAGATCAGATGATTCAGATCCACCCCCATCCCCTCGGCCTTCGGAAAGGTCAAATTGATGTCGCTCAGCCATGCATGAATAGTTACACTGGATCCTACAAGTTCACCTTCGCCTCAATGCAACGGACATATTGATGATGACATGATCAGCACCGGCTGGGCCGAGCACGTCGACCTTACTGCTCTTTGCAAAATTCACGGCGCGGCCCGTTTTGGCGTCGAAATTTTCCGCGTCAAAAATTTCCGCGCCGAAAATTTCACTCGAGATAGAATAGCGTGTAGCTCACTCAATCCTGGGTAGAATAGCTTGATTCTTGTATCATTGCAATCGTACTACATTGTGCTACACGCTGATACCAAATTTTTGAGAAACGAGCGTCATCAAAAACTCACCTTATACAACTCTCCGCCCTCGTCATCAGTCTCGTGCAGTTACCACACCTTTTACACCCGAGAACAATGCAAGCTTTGAAGAAATCGATCGACCTTTGTATATATACGAGTGGTGCAGATTACGCCGTTGCGCAATATTGACAATATTTCCAGTGCAATAGAGTCGGCGAGGGAAAGTGACATTCAGAGGCTCATGATGTTGCTTCAAGCACTTCCGCGATCCATAGGCCAAGGTCCCATACTGCGAGGAGAACAACTTCCATCGGTTTACGAGACTGTTGTCGAACAGACGGTCTCGATGAGTGCGTGTTGTCTTGGAATATGTGGGCACAATGCAAAGTGCAACCGTGCGGCCTGACAGCACCTCTAGACAGTTTTCTGGCCTTAATTTACGATACCAGATTCGTACGAGATGAATGGCGGTTGACCCTGTCTGCAAGAAAGACTGATAGACCACCTGAATGTTCGATTTTACCCCCTTGCTCTCAAGGGCCCGTATGAGGTGAAATTTCGACCTCGCTCTTTTCTCACAATTTTGGTATCAGCATGTAGCACAAGATCGTACGATCCTGATGGTACAAAAATCAATCTATTCGACCCAGGATTGAGTGAGCTACACGCGAATCTATCTCGAGTGAAATTTTCGGCGCGGAAATTTTTGACGCGAAAAATTTCGACGCCAAAACGGGCCGCGCCGTGAATTTTGCAAAGAGCAGTAAACACCGCTGAAGATATCTATTTGAGTAATCTCTGTCATTCTGTTCACTGCGCAAATACGCCTGTTTTCAATATCGATTTCTTCTCAGGTCCTCAGTTCTCTCCTTGTAGCCGGAATACCTTCCCAGTCGAATATTGTGACTCTGTCTACGACTCTACGATGCGTCACTCTTACTTGAGGTGATGTTATTAGGGTTATTCGTGTCAACCCTCGGACGATTCTCAATCCCAACTCTGATTGCGCTCGTGCAGATACACTGAAGTAGGACAGTCAGTGGACGCGCTCGAAGTCGATTCTCGTGGTTTCTCTGCTCTCACGACAGAATGCTGTCTCCTCCTTGGTCATGAAAGCGCTGCTGCGATTTGGCGGTGTTGTTGCAACCTTAATAGGAGGCTTTCGGATGTCTTGGAAATTCGTATCTGGTCGATCTCATCCAAAATGAGTGTTGCCTCGCTCTGTATCCGGTATTCTTAGAAAGCTGCCGTGTGCATCTTCCAAGGGATCGTCAATATCGGTATGGGAGGAAGCAACTGGTTGAATAGCAAAGGGTTCTAAACGCTATCGGGAGCTAGTGCGAGTAGTCCACCGAGAAAGAGTCAGGAGAGAGACTAGACAGAGGGAAATTCGCCTTCTCCGAGCAGAAATTCAGGAGCCTGGGAACACCTTTGCTCTCAAGGTTCCTACTCTCATGGATGATTTGGAACATGGCTGACTTCGATCTAGGATCCCGACATGAACGAGCCCGACTCTGCCGATATCTCCCCCAGCCATATGTCCACCAAACTGAACCAACCAATCAATGCATCTACATCTGCCACACGACCCGCCAATCGTTTGACATTCAATGAACATCCGTCCAGCCTACCACCGCCAACTTCAACTTCTATCCCCCACATGATCACCGCTCTCCCGCATCTTGGATATCATGTCGCTCCAATCGCCTCTCTTTCGCTCCATACTCGGCTTTTCCTGGACATTCTTCATGACTCACACCAACACCATCGTCCGCCCCTTCCGCTGCATCGGCGTCTGCATCCCATGCATCTCCAAGGCACTCTTCGTCAACTGCCGCACCAAGCACCAGCCCTCGTACCGTCCTTCCTCTCATGGAATGCCAAAGTCAAATGCATTGCCCTCCTCAAAGGGCATCAAAAGAGCCTGGAGCCATGATTGCAAAGTCGTATTCCGAATAATTTTTCATGAGGACTTGCCACTCTTTTTCTGTTACATATTCTCAACGCGTGGTGGGATTATGCCACAATTTCAAGGTGCCCAAGTCGAATTGCCCGCAAGAGCTTCAACAGATATTCAGTAATCACATGAAGTGTCGTTTGCAGACCAACCTCGATTCGAGGTTGAGCTATAATGTTACTTTCTTATATAAATCTGTGACTTGCAGCTCCAATTTTCTCAATGCCTCACCTTTCCAAGCAGGCAAGGTCAATTTCGGCACAGCCGAAGATTCCCTAGTCCCAAATCTCGTTGGTTGCAGATATTTGAGGCGGCGGACGACGAGCTTCCTTATCAAGATGGCATGCCTGATGAAGAATACCCGAGTCTGGATATGGACAGCTTCTGTGTTCCTGCACCGTGTCCGAGTGCTGGTGGATCTAGCTCTCGGCCTGGTAATATGCTCAGCGACGCGATGGGAAGTGTCGAACGTGCCATGAAAGAATTGTGATTGTCGTGTTCAGTCTTTCAGGTTTTGTAAGCATTCCATGTATGAAAGATATTCAACTGTTATTTCTTTCGAGACAAGTCTAAGTAAACAAGATAGCTATTGAACATTTGTTGAACAACAAGTAAAAGAGAACAACAACGGACGACTTCGTAGAATCCTCCGTAGCTAATCCAACAAGAACAAGAACAACAGAGTAGGAAAACAATCAAGAGACAAAGGTATATACAGATAAAAAAGGGGTTGTATGAACATCGAAGAATAAAGGGTGTATAGGATCGTCCCATTTAGTTGTGAAAGTGAAAGGTTGGGTTAATGAAGAAGGAAAAGAAAGCATGGGTGTTGTTACGAGGTGGTAGCACAAGGGTGATTTCCAACAACAAGAACAGTGACAACAAGAGAGATAGAGGCCGAGAATAGATATTCGGAATGGGTTCCAGAACGGACCGAATGGATGATACAGTGAATTTTTGCATGTACAAGGCTGGGATACCCAATCCGTAGCGGTGGAGCTCGCACTGCGGTCCGAGCGTGCGAGTCGATTCGAGTCGAGGTCGAGTAAAAATACAAGAAGATGAATTGTGGAGACGAGGCGAAAGATTGAGTTGGAATGAGATTGGAAAGGAGATGGAGCCGATGATTAAATGAGTGACGGAGTAGTGTATGAACTTTCCGTATGTGCAGTGACGTTCATATGTACATTCGATCTCGGGAACTGTTTCGAGAGACGACGAGCGAGGTGGGCGATCAGTAGTTGAAGTGGAATGAATCCTGAGTGGGAGTAGGAAGAGGGCTGGAGAGCATTTGCAATCCAGTGAGAGATGGTTGATAAGGCTCAACTCCAAGCTCTTTCAACATCTCCGAAGTGAACCCAGGCATATCAGACATATAATCCATACTCTCATCTCCGTTCATACCAACGCTCATAGGAGCATCAGGAACAGGAGACGCAGGGCCTGAAGTAGAAGTCGGAGCACAAAGATGAAGACCCTTCGTATAGTTCATAAGCGCATCCCGCGAGCCGTGGGACATCGAGGTATTAGGCTCGTAGAATTGCATGTAATCGAGTAACGAAGAATCGGAGACGGGAGGTTGAGGGATGGAGTCGAGGACGCCCATGTGCATGTGCGCGAGACCGAGGTGGATATCCATCTCGAGGTTCTCGAGATTGGGGTTCTCTTCTGTTGCGGAGAGAGGTGCAGTGGGACTGCGAGGGACGGAGAAGTCGTCGTCTGAGTATGAAGGAGTGGATGGGCCGGGAGAGGATGATTCGGCTGATGGACCTGAGTCGGAGTCGAATGGGACACCGAGATAAGGTGAGAGGTAATTTGACTGTGAATGCGCGGTGAGGGGGCTGGGAGAAGGAGCGTAAGAGGAGAGGCTGGAAGATGAGGCTGAGGCTGAGAGTGAGGTGAGAGCAGTCTCGATCTTCAACGATGGGTGAAGAGTCGGGATAGCGATCTGGGAATTTTGGGAATTGAAATCTGGCAAGGACTGCGCAGAGTGATTCCAAGACATGAAGAAAGCGTTATCTGCGTGGTCCTGTTCTTGCTCGAGAGGAGAGATGGGCGACATGATTGCGGACGGCTCGGGGGCTCTCGACTCGGCAGTCTCGAAGCTGAAGCCGCCGAAGAAAGGATGCGAGGATTCGACGGCTTGGGAGTGGGAGTGACCGAAATCAAAGTTGGGTGGGAAACGAGTGAGAGTGGCGGAGGAGGGAGGAGAAGCACTGCGGGCTGAACGACGTCTCCAATTACGCTCTGGATAAGGAGACTGTTCAGACTGCGGTACGTCGAAGAAAGTCTCAGTGGCGGACGCTCCGATGGGCATAGAGGTGGTAGCACGAAGTGCCTTCGGTTTGCGGGCGGCGGGAGGAGATGAAGGACTAGGGAAAGCCGACTGGGCGGTGGGAAGGAGTTGTTGGGGTACGGGAGGGCACGAAGAGCTTCTTCGACCGAGTCCAGCAGCTTCGAGCTCGCGAGACTGGGGAGTTTGGATCTCGGTGAGCTTCAAAGAGTCCTTGCGGTTGAAGAAAGCAGATGCGCCGAAACCGTTCTCGTCGTCGAACTTGCGCACCAACTCTTCGAGCTTCTCTCCTTTATGTCCGGCCACGAGCAGCCTTGCGATCTGTTCGCAACGACGGGGGTCCTCGAAAGGGCGAGGGGGGAGAGTTCGCTTTGAGCGAGACTTGGTGGGAGAAGAGGGTTCGTTCGACTCGGACTTGGACGTTACGGTGAACGTCTTGGTCTTGCCGTCCTCATCTGCAGTCGTATTGACGAACTTGGGAATTTTCTTTTTCTCCGGTTTCTTAGTCGTAACCTCTTCGCCACTGCTCCCGCCTCCGCCTCCACCACCAGGTACGCCTCCTCTCACAAATCTATAGTCGGGATATTTCTTCTTATGTTCTGCCCTGACCGCACGTGCCCGATCTTGCCATACCTGGCGCTCCTCGAACGACAGTCGTTGCCAACAGGCGCCAACAATTTTTGACAGCTGCGAGTGGTTGCCCTCGATCGTGCCGGGGATGTGCTGTGACAGCGAAGACGCAAGTCAGCGTGAGAACAAAAGGAAGTATAGAGATGCCGTGCGAAGATGTCGAAGCGCCGGAAGAAGCAGCACTTCTAGCGGGACGTGCAAATATATGCAAATATGCCGGCGGAGACAATGGAACGGCAAGAGAGTCGAAGTAAGTGGCGGAAATATAGACTCACCTGTTGCTTTATGAAGCTACTCCTGAAGAGAATGAACGCGTTTGGTGGTCGTGGGATGTGGTTATTGCTCCTTTTCTTGCCGTGATGTGGTTTGGCCTTTGAAAGAGTCTCATAGTCATCGACAAGGGGAGCGGGGAAGAGCAAGTCCGATGGCGTGCTGGAAATAAAGGAGAGCGAGCCGTCGGTCTCGAGAGAGTGGAATGAATCGGCAGTCATGTTCGGTGCGAATGCGATGGTTTGATTCTGTTCCTCAGAGATTGGCGGCGTAGAAACATTCCAGCAAGTCTCGTAGGCTGAAATTAAAAACGATAAGATTCTAGCGGCGGAATATATGCGCTCGGACGGGACACTAACGCTTTGATGAAAAGGTTGTCGGGGACTTTGGCGTTCGAGGCATCTTCCAAGTTGAACGAAGGGGACAGTTGAAGAGAGGGAGAGCGAGGACGACAGAGGTAAGGGAGTGGTAGTAGAAGAGGAGAGCGAGGGAGCAGAGGACGGGTGGCCGGGAATATGATGGCTTGTTATTGCCTGTCCCAGTCCCGGGGGAGCCGTGTCGGGTTGACGGGACTATTTTCCGCTATACTCTGGCTCAGGGAAGCCACAACAGCACCAAATACAGATCTCCGATCGGGTCACTTTAGTCAGGGCGTGAGCGCGTGAGCGCTGCCGCCCCGCTTGGGCCGTCCCACTAAAGGTTCAATACATTTCTCTCCTTGTTTCAGCTGCTGGCAACCACTCTAATTTGCTTTATGACTCATCGTCTTACGTCGAGGTACACTTACAAAACATTCTGGAGGATCCCGAACTAGTCTGTGAATATTTTCTGGATTTTCTAGCTTCGGGAGCAGTTTAGCCTCCGCCCACGAATATCCCCATTTTTCGCCCGATTCATCTCCGGAACCCATATCGGGCGAGATTTGACCACATGCTCAAACAGAAAACCAAACATCCACCAAACATGCGCTGGCTTCCAGACTTTCCTAGCCGAAGCCGCCGGTCCCATGTCCCCTTGATGAGCGGAGTTTGTATCGGGGTGTCGATGGCATTGACGCTATGCCGGGTCGCAGCTACTCTATAAATCTGGCTGCATGTACACGTTTCTCATCCCGGCCGGTGCCCTCTCATGGCGCCGAACGATAACGAGGCAGATCCGGGTATCCTAGATGCTTTCCCCAGGCCGTCGACGCTCGGTCGTCTTGTGGGAAGTCTTATTCTTTTTCTGTACGGCTTGTATCTCTCTTTCTTGTTCTCCTAGCCGTCTTCTCGGGTTTGTAACTTGGCCTTGTACTCTCTTTCTCTCCGAGCCGTTAGTCTGTTTATCGAGGCTATTTTCGCGAATTTTCCCTGTGCCATGCGAGTCGATGTATTGACCACCTCTGCCTTCTCGAGGACATTATATCCGCATGGTCACTGGCTATGGGCGGCTGGCGATGAGCTTCTTCTTTGTGGTGCTCTCCTCGAGATCGTAGTAATCGCTATGCTGGTTGCTCTATGCCTCTTGACCGAATACTGTATCGACGACTGAATGCTTATCGTCGTCGTGAAAATTTCGATTGGTTGTAAGCAGGTTATTTCGTACCTGGATTTATTATTTTATTATATCTCATCTCATTTCATTCCAAGATCTCATCGACTTTTCATAATGTCGCCAGTTCCTCTCACAACGACCTTCCCCAAATACATCGTTCTCAGGTCCAGCCATTCGCGATTTGGATCTCAAATCTCGATCAGACCCCTTCTGGGGTACGTTCCCTCTGACAGCTCATTTCTGAGCGCGATCTCTTCGTCTCTCTTCACAGCTATCTTATCAATATCAAGATACAATCTCTAACTGCAAAGGTATTCCACTGCAATACACTGCGCTATGGCACTCATGCTATCGCCCTTTATTTCCTTATCGCGGATGATCGGCAGGCACGGAGATCTACCCGCTATGGCCACGGCCCAAGTACTGCGTATTTTATCGATGGGAAAAGGCACATGCTCAGCTCGATCAACCCGGATCAGAATGATTCCTTACGCCGAACATACTGCGCCACATTCGTCACCGCTAGTCTAGCCATCGACCTTTTTCTGCGGAGTCCCTTTATCTGACCCCGGGCCACACTTGTAGTCCTAGCGCTGCTCTCTCGACCATTGACTTTCTGCTCAGTGGGAATGATCAGATGTTCTGGTAGTCTTCGTACATCACTAAGGTTGATGTTCGAGGCGGACGACGAGCAACGAGTATCGAATCTCCCTTTCATCTTTATTTAGCGATTTTTACCTGATCTACGTTGCGATTAGATCTGAGTGGCCTTGTTGTCATTATAAAGTTAGTCTTTTTACGCCCAGTCTTGTATTTTCGTCGTCTTGCTAACTTGTGCTTATGGCATCTCGGAATTCTTTTCGATCGGAGGCGAAGGAGCCTTATTCCTGATGTGTTACCGAGAGCCTTGATCAAGGACCAGGAATCGTGGCTATCGAGACTCGAAACAGAACATCACGGTGGCCAGCAACGAGGCCGTCTTGGTCGTCATTTTCGCGATTCTCCTACGAAGACCTGCAGGGCCGAACACGGGGTCGAGTTTTCGCAAGAATGATAACTTACCCTAGAATTGAACTACAAGTCATCAATCCTCGATTCTCGGTATCATCCATCCGTGCAAGCCGGCAGCCCTCGATTAGCAGAAGGAACGCTCGTTGATATCCTAGAGCTCAAGACATCGAGATCATCATGGCACCATAGTCCTTCCGAATATGACAGCCTCCGCCAGCCTGCGAACTGAGATGCCTATCCTCTCATCCGTACCGTGCCAATCCGACGATCAAGACAACTTCTCTCAGCGCGTGCCATGACATCAAAGAATTGGCATATAGTCCCGTTATCTAACTTTCCCATCATCATAGAGCGTCAATCAGCCGTCTTCTTCGTGCATGATCAAACCCGGAAGAAGCAGAGTTAACATAGAAGAGACAAGATCACTTTATTCCCCGCGTGAACCCCCATCTTCAAGACATTACAAAAACGAGGCTACAAAGGAAGAGTAGTGCAAGCAAGTAATCCCCTCGCCTTTGAATGAACTTCGTCAAGATCAATGAAGTCATATTTTGCGATCATGATCATCCCCAGAGGTGTGCCTCAATATACGACTTCCCTGAACTCACGAGAGCATGTCAAGACCCTAATCGTTGTAGACCCGGGCTCAATCTTGTCACGCGCTCTTGGTATATACTTGTATTCAATTCAAAACCCCCCGCACCCACGGACACTAAGAACCGAGCTCGGTTCCTGAACTGGCCCAACTCCGAAGACCCAAATTTGATTCTTTCTATATAGAACGCTAGGAAGAGTCGAATCCTAGGCGAAGCATAAACTTGGGGGAACCCATGATGGCAAGACGGCAAGGCTGTGATTTCTTCCGTACCAATGGCGCTTATCAGGGATGAAGACCAAGGAAGGCCATGTGGCCTTTACTGGAGAGTGTGGGTGGTGTCACGAGGCATATATGCTATAGATGTGGGGACAAGACAGTTGAGTCGAGGAAGGTGAGTTGTGTGGTGGGGTTCGGATTTCGTGCGAGTCGGAGGCTCCGGCGTTCGTTAGCGGTCTCCGTACGGGGAAGAACTGCGACGCTCGGGCCTCGGGGTTTCACGATTCCAAGAGTCCGAGCGCAAAACGACAGTCGTTGACCGATCCTACGACGGCCATCAAGCTTCAAGAGGCAAGGGTACTCATAGTCAGCAAGCGAGTGTATGACGTAGAAACAGGACGCAGTTTCAGGTTAGACAATGAAAGTCAGCCAAGGTACCAGAGAGTTTGCAACGCCAAACTATCGAGGTTCAGCTTCCTCTCATTGTGACAAGAGCAAGAGGGTTTCAATGGACGTGTAACCCATGGGGAGTTTTCGTAAGAAGTCGCTATGCCATCCGGAAAATCAATCAAGGGGATGCAAATCGGGTACCTTTTCGCCATTGATCAAGATTTTTGAACCCAACACGTAAAAAAGGGGAGTAGGCACCACCGGCGCCACCGGTACCAAACGTATATCGGCCTCCAATGCTAAGAGATGTGACCTAGAATGGTAACAGAAAAGTGGCTCGTTATGATAACCGAGACCGCAGAAAAGGTTATGTGATCGGCGATTTAGTGCGTCCGCTCGCTTGAGTGTGTAGTCGAGAAGGTTAGCGCATCGTCTTGTTTCATGTTTTGCTCTCCTCTTCTTGAAGAATCGTGAACCCCAGAGAATATAAGATATCGAATCTCGATGGATTTTTCGAACGTGGAGCGTCTTGTTTTTTTTTCTGCCAGGTTCGCATGCCTCGATGTTCTCGAACGTCCAGGCGCTCTTGTTCTGCCTACGAGTTAGCCTTACGATAGGCTTTCCAGAGAAGACAAAGTTAATCGGTTGACGACAATCGATCCTGACGTTCTTCTTTCAATTTAGGTTGCGAGGTGGTGATTGCCTTCGGACACTTCGCTGCTAGTGGTGCGTAGCATGATCATAATCCGGGCTGTATGCATCGACATAGAAGGTCATTGAACAGAGCTGATGAGTCAGGCGTAATATTAGATTCCTCTCACACCCCGTGACATATTCCGTCTCTTTGGTGGCATCGCGAATTAGGTCGACCGCTTAGCGGACGATGTTTCAGGAACCCTCGGTGCCGACCAGGACAGACTTTCGAAGAGACCGAGAAAATAAAGCAATTAGGCTATGTCGATTAGAAGCCTTCTTGTTTGACAGTTCGTGGGTGAAACAAGACTATATCTTTAAGGGAGACCGTCGCTGTTGCCCGATGGGTCCCTGGTTCTAGTCAGATTGCGTAGTCCGCTCCTGTCGGTGCCCAATCCTCGGGGGCTTTAATCCGCTAGCTAGCAAGAAAAAAGGTGGCCTGCTACATCGCTTATCGCCAGATTCATCGACTTCAAAATCCTCGAAAGACAAGGGTAGAGAGACGGCTTATTGCATCAGTGTCAATGTGAAACAGGTACATCCCAGGCACCACGTCCATGGAGAAGCTTACAGAGTCAACTGAGTGGACCTGAGATAATAATCAGATTGGTCCTGCCGTAAATAGCGCCTCGTCAGCGATCTTATGCCCGTTGCAGAGTTTTCAAGCGATCCTCTCGGCATCTAGGAATAACTACATTAAATATCTTGAAAATTCGTGAGGTGGAGCTGACAGAGGGACCGCTCACGTTTCACAGCTTACTCCATGGAGAAGACAAGTCTAACGGAATAAATTGACAATTTTCCTTCATCTTCTTCCTCTTGTTCGTGCATACAGTCGGCATGTCCCGACTGAAAATTCGAAGTCGAGGAGCGACGCCATAAATCGAGGGCACGCACTCGAGAGAGAGATATCTCGATGTAGCCAAGCGCAGAAAAGGGACGGAGAAAATCTATAAGCTTATCGCAGGCTTCGAATTCCAGAGCACGCGAAGAAATCGATTAACACTCGATTTGAATCGCGTTCCGGACGAGAGATAGGAGAGACAGTCGCCTTAAAATATTCAGGAGGGGTGAATTGAAGGGTATGACATGTACGCACCGATATGTATGATTCATTGTCTAGGTATAGCCCCCGTAGCAATGCGTGATTTTTCACCCGGCTCGGTGGGTCCATTTCTGAGCTCGGCTCCTCGCGAGTTGGGAGCGGACAATTCGTCGCGAGGCGTATTTTCAGGGTGTCTCAGATACTGTGCTCAGGAATATACGTCGGTGGGCATCTGTGAAAAAGTTCAGTGTACCAGAAAAACGCGCACCAAGAGACTGACAGCCCAAATATAATAACGGACGAGCAACTGGATGGTATTGAGAGATTGCTTCAATCCCTCAGTTTCCTGAAGTTGAGATATACATGCCTTTGAGATACCCTGTGCGTTTTGCGCTCGAGGGAAACGAGGGCCAAGGGTGAGACAACGACTGGCATGAACGCGACGCCCACAGTCGCAAACAAACCATCACGTTTCGGGGATTTCGGGTATGCCACCAGGCGTGTACTATCCGGCGTACTGTATGTGTATCGTCATAAGTTTACAACGGACACGCCTCAGCGTAGATATATGAGATATATTCCGCCAATACGTGTACAGCGAGGTGACGATAGAATTTCTGTTTTCGATACTCATAGGGCATGTATGCTACAATATAATACAATATTATCGATTCTCAGAGGGCTGAGCCTAGACAAAAAAAGATGGGTTCAATAAACCACACTGATACGTGTCACAGTTACTCCCGTTGGATGTTTAGGCAGTCCTCGCTCGCTTCCTGGCTTTACATTCGGGAGCGGTGTCAGATTATCTGACTCATGGGTTGCTGCATCATATGTCGTGGGCAAGTTCAACAGCATACGATTCGCCAAGATGGAGATTATCGCAAACACGGGACCGGTCATAATATCGATTACGCTCTCCTACAGCAGGTTAAGTTTCGATGCAACTGGTGGTTCAATCAAAGACTCACGGAGGCATACCGGAAGACGAAAGTCATCATCGTGAAGAGCACAAGAACACTGGCACGAGAGTCAGATAAATGATTCAAGGTACCATGCGGAAACGAACCAAATGTAATACGTGAATGAATCATAGAAGAGGATCCCAATTAGTTTGGCTCCAACGGTAGGATTTTGGTCATGTCTGAGTATTTTGAGTTTCTTCCATTTGCTCAGTGCCTTGTACGCCATGAAGCCGAAAACAACTGTTTCGAATATCAATATCGGGATCCTCAATGTTTCAGTCAATACAAGACCGGATTGACATGCATGAAGGAAAAGCCTACCAGTATGCCCAGAGGAAATTGAGTCTTGAGGTCACGTCGCAAAGATAGATTCCAGGGACGGGTTGGTTAGTCCCTGCAAGTATGTCAGAATAACCAAACCACGAGGAGATAAAGCATACCGTAAGACACTTTTGCTTGTTTGATCACTGTCGCCGTTGCAGCGGTCGAAGTGCACAGAAGGAGAAACGACAGGAACATCAAGACCCGTCGATCTCGTTCGTATATCGCGTAGATCCGATAGGTAAGGACCATTTGGACGATGAATATCTCGGACGTTTCTGATGTTCCTCTATGAGAAAAGGTTTGCCGAAGTGGTATGAAAACGCTCACGCGTCCCGATGACCCAATTGGAAACCCAGTATTCACCTAAGCCTCAGTCAGACAGCGATGTTCAGTATAAATTACGCAAACTTACATCTACAAATTCATCGTCTTGTCAGGGGTCAATTCCTTTTGATATAACGAGGAAAATGAATACAACTTGGTTCAATAGGTCAGCACTTGCTATATTGTAGATCAAATACGCAAGACCGTGACGTACTTTCAAGGACGGGCGAGGGAGAGATTGCACTGAACAAAGTTGAGAGTGATTGAGCCTGGACCAAGACTCTGTACATATGATGCCCGACATACCGGCGACATTGAATATCTCCGCAACGATTGTAAGGTATCGGCTCTGAGTTCGTTGTGAGTATATGACTGAGCTGACGGACAAGTACATACAGCGAAGTAGAAAATCTTCGGGATGCTGAGCTTTTTCACCTACAGAGTGTTATCGATACTGAAGATTCAATCCCGTACCAAAAAATTGAATTTACCCAGAAGTACTTCACTTCACGATCGAAGGTCAGCATCCAGTCGTACAGGAGGACCGTAAGCGCAGCCGCTGAATTTCATGGTTCAAACACATCGTACTTGTACAGAGGACGGAGGGATGGTTTACCTCTCGTCTGCTTCCCGATATTATAGTGCTCATATGCATTGATGAACTCCTTAATCAAGCCGCCAATCGTAACAGACATAGTAACGGACTCAAAAGTCAGAGGGAACACAGAAGCCGAGATAGGGTACGCGATGGACCCTCTACTTTATACCCGAGCCCTGCACACACGGATCCTGTCGATCTCTAAGGCTGTACATCAGGTCATTCTCGGTCGTCCTTGAGTGATGGACAGCTCTAAAGTAGCAAACTTGAAGATGGATGTGGGCTCCAAATCGAGTTACGTGAGCCATGAAACTTGGACCGGCATCATCAATCGTGATCGTACCGCATGTAATTAATACGAGGTCGCCCGGACTCTACCGGTGACGAGGAGGATCAGTTTCATCTCGAGAAGCCATCCAGACTGAGTATGCCGGCGGGTCGAAATGCTAGATACATGGATGGTACTCTTCATTCGATTTTTTCAGCGAGGCTCACTTTCAAGCAAACGAGTTCGGGGCTTGAGTCATAATTCCAAGTGAATTCTGATGTCGAAGTCAGATCGAGTGATGGCCTGCCATGATGGAAGGCATATGTTGATGGATTGATGCCATCGAATTCTGCAACATAGCCCACCGGATATTGCCGGAATATACTCCAGAAAATCGTAGAGGGCCTCTGCTCATCGCAGTACCAGTAAATTGTATTCAGTCTCATCAGAAAGGGGTATTCTATTGCAATGTAGACATCCTCAGCTTCCAGAACACTAGGACGGTATAGATGGTGGCGAGTTCGGTTAATTTCGGCATCCAAAGAAAAATGTAACCGTTTAGGCTTCCCCGTGCGACTAATTTGCAGCTGATCCTGCCCCCAAACTGAGACCGGAGGTTTCAATAGCATTCCGGGATTGTATCAGCGGATATTTAGTCATACTGTATGGCAGCTACGACAAAATTGGGCTCTTCGGGGCCCGAACAAGCGCTTCCTGGCAGATGCGTGACCTCCAGGAGAGGCTATATAGACAAAAAGATTAAGGAAGAAAGTCTGTCCTTATGCCCAGGACGATCTCGAAATAGGGATTGATAGACGACGACTGGGGATCGAGCAGCACTTTGGGGTATTGGGACATAAGAGTTTGCAGCCAGCAGGATTCATGGAAGAGGCTTATTTGAAATATACAGATACTGACGCATGTGAGAGGCACGCAACATCTTCTCCGGTGATACAGTGGATTTTTGGGGAAATGCATGAGAAACTGTGCCGCACTGAGCGGTTTCCGGCTCTGATTTCAGGGAATCAAGAACTCATTAAAACCAGTGAAACTCAAATTGAGACAAAGGCACCTTTTTCACGCTGGATGAATATATGATGCAGCTGTGACCCGAGTGCGATAGAATGACTGTAGTGCGCAAGCAGATTCAGAGAGAGAATATTTGCATCTGTTTGCACAGTCGGTCTCGCCACACTGCCGAGATGCCGACCCAGACTCTCGTGGCCGGATTCGCTTTGGCAATATACTAGGATGAAGCAGGAACGGATGCTCTACGGCCTTCATTTCGTTTCTTGCATTCCGAGACATCTTTATAAGCCTGGATGATGCTCAAAATATTGCTGATGGCTTCGCTGGTTGTGTATCTCCTGCTAGTCCGACTGCTGCGTTACAGACGACTTCGGGAGCTTGAACGAAGATACCAAGCTGACACGAAGCTTACCCCTATTGAGGCGCAGAGGATTGCCCAGGTCGCTATCCAGTATGAAACTCCTTTTACGCTGGAACTTGGGGTCCAGTCAGCCCTGTTCAAGACATATGGCATCGTAAGTCATCCTACTCGAGTTCATATCTCGTCTCACCTGACGTTTGACGATCATATCATATGATCAGCCTTCCATTGCCAAGCTTCTTCTTTCCACGAATCAGATGTCCTCGTTGGGGAACCTAGGGCGGAGAACAGCTGATGTGAGCAGTGACTAGTTGGGTTTTTTCGAATTGATACGGCTGACAGATGAACCGTAAAGACTACGGCAATTATTGGAACTTTCTTGTGTGCTCCTCTCGACGGTTACGTTAAACACGCCACGAATGATGGCGAGGGTGACCCGCGTGCAGCTATCGCTATCGCTCGTCTGAATTGGATTCATGGTCACTACAACATCGTTAGTCTCCAAACATATCATCCATCTCATATTGTCTGACACGTTCTAGTCTAATGACGACTATCTTTATACCTTATCGCTATTCATATTTGAGGCCATTGTGAGCAAGATATCTCGGAGCCTCGCAACTTTACCTGAGCCTGTCAATTCAGCGCTGGACTGAACGATATGAATGGAGACCACTGAGCGGTATCGAGAAACTGGTTCGATACCTTGTCTTTGGAGCCTGCCCCGATCCTGATAGTTTGACTGTCGTAGGCTGTGTTCGAGACGTGGGTTGAAGTGGGGAAACGAATGGGAATTGAAGATATTCCGGTGTCCTATCATGAATTCTACGACTGGGCGCACGTACGTGCTAACCATCCTCTGGATATCTTTCCTGAACGCTTCAACAGAACTACGAGGAGATGAACATGGTTCCAAGCGAAGATAGCCATGTCCTAGGCAATACCACCCTCGACCTTCTGTTGCACGGATTCCCGGAAACCCTCGGCATAAGGTCTTTCCTAAAGAGAGTTTACATTTGCTTACTGGACGAGCGCTTACGGATCGCCCTAAAGTGAGTCTATGTCACTCCGGTCCTAATCAAGAATTCTGATCAACCTCATAAAGATTTCCTGTGCAGCCCAGCTGGCTCAAATCACTAGTGCAGACTGTGCTTCATGCGCGAGCCGCCTTCGTTCGACATGGCTGTCTTCCTCGATGGCGACCGAGCCTTCATGTCCCCATCGACGTCCCCCCAACCCTCCCGGGAAAGACGCCTCGTATCCCTTTTCTCCAGTGAGCGTCACTCGTAAGGCTTGAGTTACTGATTACTAATTGCAATACTGTCTGAACAGCCGAGAAGCACACCCTTGGTATTATCCAGAACCGCGTGGGTTAGAGTATCTGTCCGAGCAAGTGAAGTTGAAGCTAGGAGCGGAGCCTTCTCTGTATCCTGGGCCCACATGGAAGAGTCAGGGTTATCGTCTGGAGGAGATTGTAAGTCTTGGATTATATGTCGTGAAATGGAGTTAACTTTTGCCTGCTCTTTTCAAAGGGACCGGTCCGGTATGAAAATGGTGAGTCGGATGCCCTACTTCTTTCATGGTCTCTTACATTGTCTACAGAAGGGCACGAGGAGGTTATGAAAGAAGCTGAGAGAATTCTAGGAAGACCAATCGTCGGTAGATGGTCCTTGAAAGCTCGTTGTCCTTTTTGAAAGTCCGAGATCTTGGACAGGCCAAATGTCCCAAATACTGGTCATGGCTTTTGAGATAATTTAAATGCAACTTTGCACGGCAGTCTTATAAATTTTGGTCGAAGGCCGACTTCGGAGATTAGATCCGAAATCGCCGATTGACGCCATCGACTCGCGTCGATTATCGCTAACCTGTTATATCTGCATCGCCGACGCTCTCTCTCGATCTAAGCACTCTCATAAACCCCCAGCTAGCCTAATTTTACTGTGACATCCCTTGAAAATGAGCTCAGACCCCAGCAAGATCACTGACGGCCACATCATCCTGGTCGCAACTGTACGCGTCATCTACGAACTTAACTTCGCATTCATGAACTGATCCTGTCTCGTTTCTGCTTTCCCATCATTATGTAGCTCGACGCGGTCCCGGGACAGGAAACTGAGCTTGCGAACCTGCTCAAAGCGGTCGTTGCTGTAGCCACATCTGACCAGGAGCCTGGATGTCTCACCTACCGAGTCGTTCAATACGAGACGAAGTTTGTGGTCTTTGAAGAGTGCGTAACGATATTTTGGGTCTCCCGATCCCTTGACGCTGTGTCGATAGATATGTTGACACTGCGGCCGTGAAGCAACACTTTGTTTCCGATGCTTTCAAGGCCTTTGCGGCGTCTCACCCTACTACTTTGGTTGGAGTACGCATGCCAATCTCGTTTCCAGATAATTATTGCTGATCGAATTTGATGTTAGGGAAAGCCAGGCTTTGGGTTCTACAAGGAGTTGACGCCCGCTTAGATTATTTCTGATACGCAAATGAGATGTACCCAGAAGTGAAGACAATACAACAATCTCAAATGATAATCATGACACCAGACCGACTCTTCTCTTAAGCCAGTGATAATGAACCCAGCCTCATCGAGCAAAGCGTATTGGAAAGGGTCAAGTACGCCAATTGCTACCGATAGCTGGTGGATTATCCTCCGGCTTGGGTCGTAGCCACAAAATCCGATTGACGGGAGAAGCATTGTGAACGAGACATCTCAGCTTATGGAACAGTCCAATGTAAGGACTCAAACGCAGTGCGGGCCATTACTGCTGATGCACGAGACTGTAAGGAGACACCGAGAAGTGTTCATATAGCCGCCCACCCCCTTGCAAGAGGGCGTCCAGTCCAGCAACATGAGAAGGCGAATGCGAGAAAATGCCCTCTAAAATATGTGAATTCGTATATGTTCATTTCCCTGTCTCTCTCAACTCGGTACTGCTTGCGGCGAAGCCGAAAGCCGCCGAAATTGATCCCGACTTCGGGCACAGCACACCTATAGCGTTGCGGATATTTGACTCCGTTGGATTGACCTTTGAACTGACCATTATTGGCTAGAAAAGCTGACCGCCATGGACTCATCGTTGCACTGTCCATATTTCTGTGCCCATTGAGAGATATCTGCCTTGCTTATCATCTAATCCGAGTTATCTGCCGGACACGAGGCATTTAAAGGGTCTTGACTATATGGGGTTTTCGAGATCATGCTATCTTTACATATATTCCCTTGCACCACGGGTAAGAGCAAGAGGCGGTGACTGTCCTGCCTCTCGTCGACTCCTCCGCCCCAATAATACAGCGCTGTCGTTTCAAAGGACTGCATCACTGGAAAGAATGACCGATGGCGTGCCATCAGTCATCAGCCAAGCTATACAACCTGGGTATGTGTGCGATCGGGTGCAAGGTCCAGCTCAGACTAATGTCGCTGATGGTAAGTTTACTCCTTACCGCAGCACCGACTCTCGAACGCTGAGATCACTCGTAGTCTTGAATATAGACTATCCAGGACGTAACCATCTCCGTATAGGATTGCTGGATCACAGACGTAGCTCAGTGAAGACTCTCAATCCTGCGCGCAAGACAGCGATCGCTGCATCATTGGAGACGAAGACTTTGATACATTAGCGCTGCGGTTGTCTCGAGCGTCTAGCATCGCCACATCACATCCTTGGCTGCCGATATCGTTGATTCGCCCCGATGCTTTGTCTGTCAACTCTTCGCGGGAGCTTGCGGTGAACTGAGATGGTTGTGCAAAGACACATCGTCATGTGAGGTCATGCTAAAGGACCACCAAAATATCAGTCTCAATTGTTCATCGCTCATCAACCTCTTGATCCAGTCGACAACGCCGCTGCTTGGCAATATCTTCCGACTCGCGCTCATTCACGTTGTGACGGCGTTTGCAGTATTGGTCTTCGATGTTGGCGTGATCCATGGCGGACTTCATCAGGAGTGGCGTCCTCGGCTTGTTGGGATCAATGACTCCCAAGAGTCAAAGTCTGCTATCTCAGTTCTTGCAAAATCGCTTCGGCGCATCGGAGAAGCATTCCCTGTCACCATCGCTGGTGATAGCGTAGAGATCGATGGTGCTTTTGATGAGAATTATCACGGGAAATTTCGATGTGAACGCCCAGAATGCTGATGGTTTCCGAAGGACGCTAGTCGAAGCATTAGCCAAGGACCTAGCATGATCGAGACCTTTCTCATCTTGGACATTGCCCTAGAATTTTGCTATCGAGTATAACTGCTGTATGCATTTGAATGACTGTATAGCTTCACTCGACTGCGATCTGTGAAAGCAAAACGACCTGGAATATTCTCCATCAGTAACGCCACAAACAGACATAATGAATAGCAAAGCCTGACAAACCTTTGACGTCTCCTAAAAGGCGCTCTCCGTATTCCGCAAGTCCCCTCCGAAGCACTTTTCTCCCAGCGAGACCATCCTTTGCAGCCTTTCACTCGTTATCTTTTCACTCGTTATGAACACCAATGGAAGACAGATTCGTCCCAGGGGCAGTGCCCAAGGACCATATAGCCCGGGCAGAGCGCAAGCAGGTGAGCGTCTTGTCGTCGGCGCGACACACCCAGGAGGGAGGTTGACGAAAAGCGCGCGTATGTAGCTCAGAATGAGACAGCGGCGCTCATGGAGGGCGAGGCCATAGCGAGCGGTGCTATAGCAGGTCTTCGTCCCTCGGAGCAAGCAGGAATGGTCCAAGATGCGGCCGAATATGTCGAGAGGACAGATCCTTTGGATTATGAGAACCGAGCACGAGGCGAGCTTCATATTCTGGGATACATGTCCTCGCGACTTATAATCTGCATTAGGCTTGAGACGAAGGTCTAGCATCAGCCAAGGTGCATTTGAGATGCCGAACGCTGAGACCGGAAAAGGTGGCATTGAGATTAAAGCATTACTGATCAATTACTGATGCACCAGAAGGCAATGTGACCTCAAATATGACCGCTGAGATAGGTGGCACAGTCTTGAGGGCTGGAAGTGGCTCCGTTCGACGCGCTGGTCAAGTCAAGCAATCGCGCCACGGAAGACGGGTCGTTATGGAAGGCACAGCCTCTCCCATAGTCGTGAGGGGGCAAGTGACAAGCGGACACGAAATCAGTGGTAGGAAACTAGAGCTTGAGCATCATCTTCGCTTGGAGTCTGACGCGTTCTGCTAGACAATACGGCCGATCAGTATCAGGATGGATCCGCGATGCAATACGGAGCCCACCAGACAGGCGCCATCCCCTACGCTCACTTCGTCAATGCCACCAACTCTCGTCTCGCTAATGACTACTCTTCGACTCCCAATGCATCCTTTGCCTCCTTCTCTGGAAACGCGATAGACGCCGAACACGTGACCTTCAATGCTCCGGGGTCCGATTCCGATGTTCGAGTGCGCCACGTTGCGGGCTATAGCAGCTGTGGCGACAGAGTCGACGACAATCGCGACGCGGTTTTCAGTACGCGCAGACAGTGAGGACTGGATAAGACTGTAATGGATGGTGGATGAGGTCTCTTGGAAAAGGGGTTGGACACGTTGAAACACGTCCAAGCGTGATGTGGACTGCTGGTCAGTTCGACATGGCACGCAGGATATTCTGCATGGATTCGGGTCTCGGGGAACTGCATAACTCTCGTTAATTTCTCGTTTTTCTTTTGAATAATATTACATTCGTTACTCACCTCTGAGTCTTGATGCCACTACGACTCAAACATTGGGCTGCGCTTGCTTCGCCAGAGGATTTCAGGCCATAAGCGCATCAAGAAAGGCTGCTATATATGAATTCAGCAGTGAAATCGTCAACGTTAGAAAGTGACCAACTGGATGCGAAGTGGCAGGGCATCGACGTGGGTGGAAGAGGTGAAACAAGGAGGAACGCGCGGATATTCGTGAGGTGGGCTGCTTACGTGAGCACAAGCGTTTTCTTTTTCCCGCCAATATAGCCGAGCAAGACCTTCTCAACGTTGAACACCTTTATCCTGTCTGCTATCGTTTGAACATCCAGTCAGCCTGTTGAAGGAAGACTCAGAGTCGTTGGAATCCATACCGGCTCGAAGCAGAGCCTTTCGGCGCCCGGACTTCTTTTTGTCACTGACCCAATTTCTTCATCCAATTGTTCTTCTCAGAGATATGCATGTGCCGGACTTGATAAAACCAGTGAGCCCGATGTCAGTTCATGTTCCAGAATACTGTGAGCTCAACCGGACATATCTATCAAGAATTAGGTTTTTCTTTGATTTTCTGCACATCCTCGGTTGCCATGTCTGCTCTGTCCTAAGATTTAGAACTGGCTCTTTCGCTCACTTTCTGGTGTTTCTCGTTTTCTGAGCGTGATAACTGCTCTAGCTCTAAAGATCCTGGATGTTCCACTGCTCAGACTACTACCCGCTTCGCTCTCACCCTCCTGTTCCGAAGGACATCAAGATTGAGCTGCCAAAACTGCCGCCAACTCTTCAGTATCCCTACTGTGCTCTTCAATGAACTGTGTGGTCACATTAACGCCCTCGGTGCTCGAAAACCGCCTGATGTTGACCTTCCCGGGCTGAATTTTCTGTGCTCTTCCCCCGACAAAGCGAACAAAGCCTTATCTGAGTCCATGGGAAATCTTGCTCTAATGAATCGAGATTGACTCTCTCTCTCACATGATGATGGCCATCTAAATTGAAGCCGGTCTGCTGATACATGGGGGCTGATTTAAGAGTTGCTCCCCAATCGAGCCCACTACGGCTTCTGGAAGCCCCTCGTCCGGATTCGTCACCATACACCATCATACAGGAGATTGTTCGGAACCTTCAAACTCAATCGTGCTCAATTGCGGCAGCTCCGTCTTCAGAGAACAGATACCTCGTGCTTTGTTCAGGCACAAATACGACTATGCATGACCCCGCCAGGGCTATCGTCGGACGAGATTAGCATATGATAGTATTTGATACTGGGGATCCACAAACATACTTCAATGCGGCAAACTTGTGGCAATACAGTACTTCATAAATGGCAATCATCTTCGGACGTCGTTGAATGCGAATTATTGATTACAAACGAGAAATAAAGCTATAGATACAGGGTGGCGGGAAGAGAGTCGTGAGTTCGCAAGAATGAGTAGTTTGGAGAATTATGGAGGGATAATGAATTGATTTAATTGATGGCGATGCGAGCTGGTGCTTGCTCCTGTCCAGTCTTCGGGAACGTGACAGTCAGTACACCATCTTCCATCTTGGCGCCTATGTCCTGCGGCTAGCGAATAGTCAGCATCATACCTCTGCGAACTAAGAGACGTGAAGAACACACCTTTATTCCCTTGGGTAGGTTAATGCTCCGAGAGAACTTTCCAAAGCTTCTTTCCTTGACAGCGTAACCTTCCTCCTTGTGTTCAGGGGACCGTTCAGTCTGCCCCGAGACGGTCAAGCGTGAATCAGAGACGTCAATGTTGACATCCTCCTTCTTCAGGCCCGGAAGCTCGAACGTCGCGGTCACAGTGTTGCTTTCCGCGTTCTCGTGAATGTCCATCCTGTGAATGACGTCATCATTCGAATTTCATTGAGCAATAAGGAAATGACATACCTTGGTACCAAAGAGGACGGGCGTTTGGCGCTGGAGACTGCATTCGAGTTGTTGGATTGACTACGAGTCTCGAAAGCTTGGTCGAACAGACGGTGGAAGTCGTCGACGCTGAAGAAGGGGTCGTAGTAGAAACGGCTCAGAGACATTTGTGTGTCGAGATATCGAGGGATGAGAGATGATTTGCGATGCGCAGTGAGGAGTAGTAGATTTCTGGAGAGACAGAGACGGCCAACGCGACGTTGCTTTATCCTCGAAGAGGTTGTCGCGAGTGTTCCAGACTTTTCCACGCAGACACCCGTTTTGGCAATGGCGAGAAAATTCGAGAAATGTGCTGCGTCTTCAGGATACAGCCCCGGGATCGCCGTATGTCAGGTGACTCCTATGTTTTCCAATATCCTAAGAAATCCTTCGAATAAGTTTCTTGAGGGCCTGCGACGTAGAAGATGCTTTCGTCTGTGAGTACACGTGTTCGGGTTCGACAGTAAGGGTCTGGATGTCGACTCAGGTCGTTATGTTGGCCGACCAGAGCTCGGGCTGTTAATGCCGGACGTGATGATAGCACTTATAGGAGCGTACTTTCTATAGGGGGAGAAAGCAAGCTTCGGACGAGACTCGGGGTGAGGGCTGCTGACGCCGGCCTAACGGCAGATTTATGGTCGCCCATAGCCCTCAGTACTATTATCCAGAGTATAGCTTCAAAACAAAGATTCGACTGCAGCAAGGACTGCAGCGTCAAGGACTTGTGCGCCGTTCCACAAAAGTAGACCAGATGTGGAGTCATTTTTTCCAACTCCGACGGATTCACTCTCGATGTTGTCGACGCGCCGAGCCCGACATGGTCGATGGCTGGGAGAGATAACATACATTGCTTCAATGATCCGTCCACAAAAAACACACTAGAAATCTCCTCCAGACACTCTCACCCATCCAGCCTCCAGCGAAACTCGTCCGGGTACTTTTCAACGAAACTATCTTTAGTTTATCCTTGATTGGATGTCGACAATTGAGCTCTCTCAGCGCCATCCCGAGTTATCTTCGTCCGTCTCTCCGACAGGTTCGATGGGTGAAACGCTTGGGCTGCCTCCTCCCTTTGATTCGGGCGCAATTGCAGTAGAGCTCGTCGGGGCACAAATCAGACCTGGACTCAGAACACGTTAGAAGTGGCCAAATCATAAACACTGAAACTGGGATACCTGGGTGATTCATCCAAGGCGAATTAATTGATCGATAGTAAATCATACGCTCGCGTTGGCTGAGTTTGCGGAAAGCCTCTTCGCGGATATTTATCCGAATCAGGTCTTGTTCATGCCATATCACCTGCTCTAGGAATGGGGATTTCATAGGAGGACCCATCTTTGTCTCGATCTGGGATGGATCCCGTGCGCGGAGGGAGAATTGCTTCCTCAGTGTTTGAACACTGAATTTAGTCTTGAGCTCCCAGACACTGCAAATTCTGAAGGCGAAAGGCAGGGAATCCATGAGAGGGTTGTCTGTATCGTTGAATTCCGCGTTCAAGACTCCATCTTCGATGAGTGGCGCCAAATATGGCCTTCGCATTCTCACCGGTCCAACCTCGCAAACAAAAGCCAGAGATCGCGACAAACGAGCGCGTGTAGGAGTGGGATGACCTGACACAAGGTACCAGATGCGCTGGACCCGGCGTCCAGGAGTTTCTTTCAGAAACTGATAGTTTCTTATTCCGGTCTTTATCTGATTCATGTCGTCCTCCGTGATAGACATCATGAAATCGTGGACCGGCTCAGGCCTTAGGACTGAGAATGGGGGGTACGGCGTCTCGCAGCCCGAGACCGACGCTGAATCAAGATCACCGAGTTCCATGATTATGCTGTATGGCTCTGGATTCCTCCTGTGTCCAATGAGTGGGAGGAGTGGTTGGGTCGTAGCAGAGCGAAACGCAAAGGCTGAGTGGCGGAAGAAGAGAGGCGCGTGGGATAATTAACAACGAGATATCATCATCTCGGCAACGCTCATGAACGGAGTTACATGCTTTCATCCACTTATTGAACCCGTCCGACGCAACCGCTAGCATCTCAAGATTGCGAATTGGGCCCACAGATTGAGTTTGGGCCCAGGCGACGAACTGAGCCGGAAGTTCCCCAGGCTAAAGATATACTTTACGCACATGAAACTAGAGCGCGTTGGGTACCCCAAGCAAATGGAATTATCATGAAAATTCACATGACCGCGAGGGCACGTACAGGGATATTTCTGTCATCAACCTATCTAATCTGCCAGTCATTAGGCCCACTCAATTCTAGTTCTCGGGGCAGTTCTTCAAGATAATATCATAATTATACGAACCCCGGTACTTGGTGAAACCTTAAATATTCCCTTTCTTGGACGCACCGAGGTTTCACCGCAAATACTTGAAGAACTGAACAAAACGGCCGTTCTTCAAGTTAATTATTGTCGGAGTGTGAAAATCAATTCGCGGCAGCCTCGGCACTGCCTTGTATGGTATCGTGGAGCTGATTTCCGCTCCTAACGCCGAAATGCGATGCAAATACGCGAACAAAGAACTGCGAGCCGCTCAATTCTTCGAGCAGTTCTTCGTTTATAAAACTTAATATCTGAAAACTCAAGAACTAGAATTGAGTGGGCCTATTATGGAAACGATTAGCGTTCATGTTCGGAATTGCCACGTTTTCGGGGACTGCCATTGACGGAGTGCCAAAACGTTCTAGACATGGTCTGAGGACCCCGTCGACTCTTGGGCTCCGATATTCTGCCGATCTTTGCTAATTTCATTTCTTGATTCCCTTTGCCGAAGATATCGACATCACCCTCACGCAAGGCTTCACGTACTACTTCCCTCTGTCCTATGTTGCTGTGACTTCAAATCTGAAAGCATCTTCAGTAGTCCCCAAATCAAGTCACTGCGATATCTTTTTCACGAGGGTCCGCGAGACTTCCGAAACAAAATACATGGCTTAACACATGGGGGACGTGAACCGGTGAGCCCCAATTGAATGCTCTCTTGATCTACGTGCCCCGGGCAAGCGTTGTATCTAACCAATGTTAAAGCGTAGTCACACTAACCATCATAGCTGCAGAATATTCTGAGTCAGCTGCACCCTCAAATTTGTACCTGAAGGTGGCAATAGGGACTATTCCACATGTCGATCCGGTGGAGGGAAGAAATTCAACACGATTCCAAGATTTTGGTGATATTTCAGTTCCATTTTATCCACTAATCAACTTTTAATCGCTGGGATAGCCGGACTTACGATTTACAAAGACATCGTCGAGGACTTCGAGACTTCGACACGATCGGCAACGCAGGGTCAGGACGCCGAGTCGGGAGAATGACGAGGATATGATGAAGAGAATCGGGCACGATGAGGATGAGGACGCGCAACAAAAGCAGAATGGAAGGGACATAGGTGTGCTACCCAACGTTACCACACGCCTTTGCAGTTCGTGGATTTGACAATTCTGATCGTTGTTAGGTTACCTGTAACGCTCCAGAGCTCGCCGCCACATCTCAGATTCTTCCTTCGACATCGTGATCACCATGAACTCGTCCCGTCGGAAGGTTCGGCTATTAATGTTCAGCTCACTTGCCGTGAAAGTCAAACTGTCAACGTAAATACCTCCATTCAATCCGAGTTTGATCTGCCCCCAGCAAGACCCCCAGCATGTTGTCGTTGATCAATGATCTTTGCATCTCGTTTTTGCGCCCACCTGTGATTCTTCAGCTTTATATCAATTATGTGATCATCTGTCTTCCCTTGATTCGGTGTTCCTCCTCGCAAGCCTCTTCGCTCTCATCCTGTTTCGTATCATTTTCTGCTTGCTCTGACTTTTGGACTTGTCTATCACATAGTATCAAACAATATCAAGCACTATCTCGTAGTCTCCTGAAACACCTTGTGAGTGCTTTCTTGAGCTCATGATGTTGACTCGCGTATTGTTGAGGGTCCTTCACAAGCTCTCGAATTTCATGGTAAAACGAATCAAGAGGCTTATGTTTTGACCATGATAACTTTGATTTTGGTCGGTCAAGCTTGGTCGTTCACGCTTCAGAGGAGTCACTGGACCAGAAGTCGAAAGCATTGACAGTCGCGCAAAGGTTGGCGAATGGGTTACGAGAGCATAAGACTCGTGACGAGAGTCCGGCAAAAGAATATGTCCTTATTGTCGCTTCGAGTAGCAGCAGTCAAGCGAGAGAATATTTGGTAGCATCAGTTCTGCCAGTACGAAGAGCACTGGCAAACAACAAGCACCATGGTTCTCGAATCAAGGAGTTTGAGTTGTTCAACGAGGCACCTTGACATCCTTATCTCGAGCATGTGGGAGCCAGCGCTGCCAGTGGAGACTAAGAAGATCGAGAGGGTTGGGGGAGATCTTGTTTCCGGATGTATGCGACTCTTCGTTATTAATAAAGGGGATCATCGACGTTGCTGTGAAGTGCTGATGTTCTCGAGAATATATTCACTCGGACAGAGAGTTGCCTGGCCATAGAACAAAACTGCACAGTTTATTTTAGCAAACGGACACGACATACAGTGCGCACGACAGGTGTCGCTACACATCTAGATTTGAAGGTCACGACGCATCCTGTGCACCTCCACCGTAGCTTCACTGACAGTTCTTCAAGATATTCCAGTCGGTTGAAGCCGTGCGAAGGGAAGAGCTAGCATGTCTTGGGATTCGCTCATATGAGTGCAGTTGATGTGATGCAGGTAAAGAAGCCAAGGGAAATGATGTGATCGGACGAGAAAGTAGGGGTAAACGAAGTTGATACAAGAGCGACTTCGAAGTTGAACTCTTGATGGCTATTTTCCCCAGCCTTCCAACTTCGATGCATGATCTGCGATATTGCGTTTGATTAAACAAAAGAAAAGACAATATAGAGTGCTTAATGCTTTGCCAGGCTAGGACAAAGAAGAAGTGGTTGGGCATCGCCGCTTCGGTATGCTATGATATTATGGGACTACCAACAACCATTCAGATGAGTCCGAAACATACCTGAGCGTCCACGAAGCGAAACTCAAGGTCGATCGGAGCAAATTTTGCAGACGTAAGATCTATCGCGATTCGCGAAATTGAATCTTAAGCAACACAGCTCAATAGGTTGTCGAAATTTAGCGGCCAGGAATGCAAGATCTGCGAATTCGAGTTTGGTCTCGTCGACCCGAGAGTCTGCCTCTAAGGATTAGAACGATCTGGCATGCTGCTATCGTGTCCAAGTTGTTGTGCATCTTGTTGAGAACCTGAGCGTCTTTGTTGTTAAGCCCGCTGCAGTATCAGGCATCCTGATTTGGCAGGTTGGATAATTGAGCAGGGTTATAAGAGATATTACAATGTAAAGGATAATGCTGCGAGTCCTCGGGGTCCAAACCCTTGCCGACCAAATGCCGTTGATGCCGGCACGGCACTGAGGTTCTGAGTTCCAAAGGATCCGAAATTCCGAACATGAACGCTAAGGACCCGTGATAGCGCTTATGGAACCCGGATCCCTAAAATCCGGGTTTTGGGCCTATTTTACCCTAACAAAAAACCATAAATCCTGAATTTAAAAATTCCCTAATATAGCCATGCTCTCAAAAGTAGTGGCAATCGAACGCTGTTACTATTGCGCTTCGGATGGGCCATACAGCTTTCCTCAAAACCCCGTATTAAGCAAATTTTGCCCTTTTTTTGGAGCCTATTTTACCCGTCAGCCGGGATCCGGGTTCCATAAGCGCTATCACGGGTCCTGAACGCTAATCGTTTCCATAAGTCATGTCTGTCATTGTACCGCGTACATTGGGGAATCGTCTCCCGTTGTAACTTTTAGTCACAGGCAGGACACACATATAATGGGGCGACAAGACCAATAAAACCGAAAGATATTCGTAAGATCTAGTTCAAGAGATTTCGATGGACTTTGGGTAGAATTCAGCATTACTCATTGTACTGAGGGTCCAGACGATGACTTAACATCCTAGATTCCGTCTAAAGAACGCATTCGAAGACAAAATGTCTAGGGAATAAAAGAGGAAAGTCCTCCTTGCAAACCGCCAGCCACTAACAGTCCCCAGTTTGATGAATGGAGCCAAAAAGTCTAATGACAATTCAGCTCAATACCCAAAGAGAAGAGTGAACGTTCCCCTGACGACACAAGCCAATAGTGCAGTAGCAAGGTCATCTTGTCCTCCGAGTTGCAAGCAGAGCTCGAAGGACAGGGCGACAAAAATTAGATAATAGGCATGACTGGGCGGTACTAGAGTTTGAAGGTCCAGTCCATGTGACTGCAGGCAACCGAAGGTCGTGGTGGGGTCGTGACTGGACTGCAGTTGCCGGTCATCCATATTTCTGAAAATTAGGCAACCGGCAACTGCAGTCATGACCAGTCACAACCATGGTCGTGACTGAGGACCCTTAAGGGTCCTGGGAAAGGGCATACCCTGGGTATTTTGGGTGTCAAGTGGGTATTTATGGCCATATATTCATCATATATTGTATTATATAGTGTTCCTATGTGTTACTAGACACTATATGACCACTAATAAGACCTAAAAGTAATATATAATTGATTAAAATAATGATTTAGACCAGTTGTGACCTCAGGTCGTGGCCATGACTGGTCAGGCAACTGGTCTTTTTGGCAACTGGTTGCTGGACCGCAACTGCAGTCCTGTTGCCAGTTGCCCAAAATTTTGGCAGGCAACCGGACCGGCAGTTGCCAGTCATGGGCAAAAACGGAAAAAGTCCAGTTGTGACTGGACTTTAAAACCCTAGGCGGTACCCAGATAAAAGCTATTATGCTTTCAAGAACAGATACTACACTTGATCTAAGCCAAAAGGCCAGAGTGGTAAGGAAAAGTTGATGGTCGAGCGAGGCTTATATACTACTGTGAAGTCGTGCACAGACCATTTCTCTGCACGTGCTCGCCTCACATTTGGCGGAGCACAGATATAGAGTTCCCACGTCAACCAAACTAGCCGAAGTGTTTTGCGACTTCTCTTACACTGTGTCTCGTAGCTCTACTCCCTGCTGCTTTTAAAATCGTACTCTACTTCCATAGTCAATGGTGGAAGAAGATACTTGACAGGCTCGAGGTCCTATGACCGAATTTATTCTCTGATTTTCATCCGAATATCTGTTCATCATTCATGCAATATTCACGGCACAACAAGGATTGACGCCAGCATCAAAACCGCTGATAGTACGATGGGACTACATAACTTGGTACTAGTGGTACCCACGCCCATCACTGGCACTATGGCGGCGTTTGCACGATCCACTTCGCTGCTCTGCCGCAGATCCATTTCCTCGCATTCGCCGCCGAAAGACTTGATGACTGGGGAACGCTAGCATCCGGACGCCCCGCATAGTCCTATCAATGATTCGATGGTCAAGATTTGGGTCCCAAAATGTCAATTTCACGGAGATCGCTTGACTAGCCCGACCGCCTCCGAGTCCTGCCCCATCATCGGCCTCTATACTATAGTATAACCTTGGAGCTCGCACCATTGCCGACATGACATTAAGCTTCCCATCCTTCTCTAACCCCGAGGATATCCAGACACTCCAAGAATGGGTCTCAGTAGTTGGTTGGAGCACTACCTCATTGCGGAACAGACCACAGGTACGGTGTGGAACCCATTATTTATGAGTCGACGAAGACCGGAACCCAGCGGTCTCTCTGACACTTCTGATTTATGACTGGACGCTGACGCTGGATCGTGAAGTGAAGTATTTCTGGGTGGGACTGCGATGATGTGACGTGAAAACTCAGAACTTACCGTCGATTAGGTGAAAACTCTGACAATCCCGAAAGCTCTGTACTTTTTGGTATGCATTGGTGATTTGTCTGATCACCGCCGGCATAAGACTTCAATAGAGTCGATACCTCCCTATCATCGCTGAGATATTCAATGTTATTGGTGAGTGACACGGTTATAATACTACCAGCAATTGCTCACTCCCCTCAAGTGCAATCTTTGTCGCAACCATCGCTCGAGGTACCGAAAAATGGATCTAATTCTTTGCATTGCGAGTAACTGGTCCCTAGATGTACGTTTCAAATCAATATTTTCCGACAATTGATCACATATGTTTGTGTTCGCTTTCTCCATAGATGTAAGCCCTTGCTAAACTCCAAAAGAGCCGTACCTCTGGTTGAACACGCATCAGGTCGATTTAAAAATTCGGTTTGGATTCCGGGAACCCGTATGCTTCTTTTCCTCTGCTCCCTGACCTCATTTTCATATCTTTCTTCAAAGTCTGCCGAGATATTCATCGTCCAGACGGTGCTGGCATGTCGCGTTTACGCACTGTACAGCCGCAATAAACAACTGCTGGGATGGATATTGTCTGTACTTCTGTGTACATCCATCGCCGCAACAGCTACGAGTATCGTCCAGTTCAAGTCAGCTCATGGTCAGCAGATCAATAATATTCTCTCAACGATTGGCTCACCGTTGCACAGAAGCGAACAATATAGGCCATGGAATATATCTTTGCGATGTAAATACGAAGCTCGAATTTCAATGGGCATACTGGTCAGTCGTTGACCCGGCGTAGAAGTCGCAACGAGCTTGACGATCTCGGTTGATCTGTAGGGTCCCAATTCTGACTTTCCAAGTCATTGTTTTCGCATTCGTGGCGCATCAAGCGCTCAAGTTACGGAAAGAGATCGGTTTCTGCATCAGCATACTGTCTGTTCTATTCTACGACTCTTTGATTCATTTTGTCAGGTCAGTGTTGCCCAGTAAAGATCTTTCCCTTGCAGCACGAGAGGATGGCTCGCTCCCTGAAATCTTTCAGTGTTATCTTTGTATCCATAGTGGTGGTTTTCATTTTTCGTCTCGAGTCGGTAAGTATGGTTCACTCTGGATCACCCTCGGGATAAATCCAAGTTTTAACTATTCTCAGGAAAATGTCCCCGCTATCATGGGGAGCCCCTGTTTCGCGATTATGTCAATCCTTGCGAGCCGTATGCTACTCAACATACCCACCGCATATGACGAGGCAATATACGATCAACAAAACAACATAGCAACATTGCCGATCCCTTAGTCAATCTCGTAGCCGTCCAGCTTGCGGCTCTCAAGGTCGGAGCATCTGATGACAAGTACTATGTAGGACATGAGGTGTATACAGGTTGAGAGAGCGCAAATTCAAGCTGGAAGATTATTGGTAGCTTGATATGTATGTTCCATTTCCCTCTCAGATTTACTTCCAGTGTGCTCAGGCACGCACGGCTCGGGCCGCAGCGTCCGTTTCTGCTTCCGTCATGAATTTTTGTCGTACACAAAACATGACGATGCAATATTTGAAAAGTCAGCATACTGGATCACTGACACTCGACGCTTTCATACGTTTCATCGGCCGAGCTCGCGCAAGCTCGATCAATCCCTGGCAGTCTTATCTCCATCCGTCCTCGAGGCTAGATTGATTGCCTTTTCCGCTACAAAGGCCTGTATGCTGTCTGATCATGCGTTATCTTGCTCCGGGCCCCAGCCTCATGCTCTTACCGAACACGAGGTCGCCCTCTGAATGTATTCGGTTAAATGGGGTTTGTGGCCATGGGAGCTCTGTTATCGGTCGGTATATAATGGGCCCCCGAGTTGCACGTAGCAAGAGGTGGGTCCTGATGGGACGACTGCTACTGCTCTGGGTCCTCCTCGATATTACTGCTCTCTGACTGAATGATGATGCGACGTTCGCTTGACATTTTGAACATGTGGAGAACGGATTTGTGAGCGGGCTCGCTGTGGGTCCATCGCTTCAGTTCGCTTCAAGTTGGTCCATCGGTGGGCGCAACTCTGGACAGTCTGGTCTGATCGCTAGTCAACCTCAATGAGAGCCTATGTGGACCGTCTTGGACTATTTGCTCCGGAGAGCTTCGAAAGGCTCTTGGCATTTGCAACCCTCTGCTCAATTGGACACGATTGAATCTCTGTAAGCGTCTTATGACCTCTTACTTTCAGTCTAATGATATTCGGTGCACAGGAGGTTCGGAGGAGAGTGGCGCCTGTCCTGTTTCTGCTCTCCCGAGGTAATCATTATCACAGAGATCCATCAGAACGAGTTCTGATTTTGTTCTGCCAGCTCGATTTTCCAAGGCCGGACTCACGTGTTAACTTCAGACGATGGCAATGTTTGTACGGCCTTGTACTCTGGGACACCGCCGCAAGCTCATGGTCTAATTCATCGTTGTTCCTTTGGCCTCGATGAGAATCGGGCAATACGGAGGTCGCGGTAGGGGAGAGTGTGGCTTCAGCTTGGATGATGAAAGGATTGAGAGGCGACGTATGGGGACCATTGAAATCAGGATGATCTAGCTGGGGCCTTTCGGTGCGTCGCATTGCTTTCATTATATTATGCATGTTTAATGACCAGCAATTCCGCAGTTCGACCCTTCTAAGCAACACGATTGCCAAACACCCCTCCAATCCCTCCCCACTTCAATCTTCGACCTTCGGTTCGACTCTTCGGTCCCGCTCAGCTTCCTAAAGAAGGACAAGATCGTCCGGAAATTCCAATTCGATCGAAGTATTATTGAAACGTGGATATATAATCAGTGTCACTAATTTACGGTCAATATCAACTGCATTCAATCCTTGCTTCATCCCTCGATCCTCTCCCGGACAACTTTGACCTCAACGCGTCTCCTTCGTCTCAGTCCCTTTGCGCGCTCGAGACGCGAAGAGCTGTGAACATCGGGGAGCACTCTGTCGAGCGGCTTTCCTGCGCCGATTTCCGTGTCCTTTCGCATCCTTCACCACGGTGTGAATCCATGACTTGCTAGTAATCCGACGGTCCAGAATTTCGTTGAAATCGGTAGCCGGGATTTCGCACGAAGAGAGTGGTCCTATGGCAGGACTGGTGTCCAAAGAAGAGAGGCGAAAACTGAAGCGAGAGTCAAGTGAGATAGGATATTCGGAGAGCCCTACAAATTCAAGTGATGCAAGCAAGTTGACGTATTGCTGGATATTTGGACGCGGTGTGCTGGTATAGATCTCGACGGGCTAGTCAAATATTCAATTGAGTTTCGCCATTTCGATTAGTCTTTGCTAGCGGAGTGCTGCAAAGCGTCCTGGAGCGCGCGAAGTATTCCGGCTGAGGAGACAAGCGGACAAAGGCAGGAAATATTCGGTAAGACTCGTTGTGAGCCATAGGCAGAGCCGAAGCCGGGATATATCGCCAAATCCGTCAGATATCTTCCCCTTTGCGAAGATTTATTCTGTGAAGTTCTCTGTAGCTCGTTCAGTCAGTCAGTCTCAATGCACAGACATGCAAGACGTCGGAGTCTGCACAAAAATTTCTGTAGCCGATAAAAGCGCTCTCCGTCTCCCGCTCATCATCTTCCGTACCACCGTCTCCTCCCCGTCCCTCCCTCTCCATCGCTCTCTCAACCTACACTCACTCACATAATTATCTCTCATGTCTTGCTATAATGATAACTCTGGCTCGAAGAGCACTCCTCAGCGCTCTGGAAGCGCGAATTTGGGAAATGAAGGTGTGTCGCGCCGCATCCTGGATTGGTAGGGATGGGACTGACGATATTTCGTGACTGGGTGTAGATGGGCGCGTCGATGTTGTTGGAGAAGTCAAGGGAGCTGTAGCATATGCTATTGGGGAAGTCAAGGCCGCTCTCGATGGCGAACAAGTCCAGAAGGGAGCTGCCGGGGGGACGGTGGCACACCGCTCTGCGTCGCAAACTCTTAGAAGAGGTGAGCTTTGGACATTCTCAATCGTCATTTTAGACACTTACATGTATATTAGGCCTGCACAAGAGAAGCGGGAGCTTCCAAGGAAGGATCGATGATTATTCTGCTCATCGCGGCAAAGGTAAGCGCCATATTTCCCGGTAATTTAAATATAGCTGACCCTTTTGAAGGCGAAAAGTTCATGGGGGGCTCTCGTACCGATTCGAGCATGACCCGCAAGGGCTCTTCCACGTCTTCTCACAGAAAGCCCCTCACCCAAATGAGCTCCTCGTCTGGACTCGCGACCTCGAAGGACCGCGACGAACGCGGTGTGACGGATGTGACTGATGACGCACTACTCAAAGCGCGAAGAGTGCGAATGGCGCGACGACGCGTCGTGTATGAGACCGCCGATAACTCCGGCGACGCGGGTTATAGCAGCGGTGGCAAGGGCAACGCAAAGAACGACGCTGCCTGAACGTCAAACACGCGACTATTGGTCGGATATCATCACGCACGCATCAAAGAGACTGAAGAATGGACAACGACGCGTCTGGGTTTTGTGATTACGGTTTTCTTGGTGGCCTGCCTGGCGTGGGCCTAATAGGGGGGCGAACCCCTGCATCAGAGCCATCCTGAAGGGAGATTTGGCTGAGCGGTCTTGGGCTGTATTATTCCTGTCTTAGGTTTAATGTGGATTGAACTGTATTGAACACGCACTTATTGACCCAAATGCCACGAAAAACTCGAACATGGAGCGTGCGATGACCCGTACTCGACGTCGAACTTCTGTGTCTGGGAGGTCCCATCGTGACCTGGAGGGTTTTGTCGAAGAGAGCACTGGAGTTTTCTGAGCAAAGAGCACGATGAATGAGCGTGTGGTGATGGGAGAGGATGAGGTGGCCGAGGAACAAGGTCAGCGGGTGAATATGCAGGCGCATATTGAGCGGCGATAGTGAAGGGTTTACGTAAGCTATCATTACCCGGTAGTAGGGAATGCCGAGATTTATTGTAACTCATCTAATTTTAGTGGAAAATATTCGAGGAATGTTGGAGGATTTGAAGACGGTGTGCGCTGAGAATAAGGACTTTGGAGAGTCTTTTGTGTGGTCAAAATGCGACTTACATTTTGAACGGCGGAGATGGTCGAGTATTGCCGAAGCTCCTATCGGAGTCTGAACCTCTTCTGATGGACCTTTTGGAGCATGGATGCTGTATCACACCGGCTTGCTCTTCACATCAAAGGGACGGCGTATATGCACATGCTTTCCATGGTCTTGATAAGAAACAGTCATAAGCCACAGAAGTCGGAAACTAGCACCGAAAGGTGTTTTTGTAAGTGACACACAATTTTCTCTGGATTATCTTCTCATTTCATTTTGTCGTTATCTAGGACGATGTTCGACACCCATACGTGTTGAATACGTTGCATCCGAATATTCCATGTGACGCATGAAGCTTGAAGAAGGATCCAGGCAGCTTGGGCGAAAATGGCGCTGCTTGTGTAGCCAGCCCTACCTGACTGCAGTGGTATAGGTGCGTTTACCTGTAGGAAAAGTCAAATTGCTCATCGTCTGACCTTGAGAATTATCTAGGTATCAATTGCCAATTCCCCGTCGTCCTCATCCATATGCCCCTGACGTCTTCGCGAACTGCTCTCCCTTTCACTTTTCGAGGTTCCCCGACCAACTCCCATCGACCTTGCAGCCTAGCAGCGTTTCATCGCAACGTCACCCTCGCTCGTACACACGAAGACGTAGCCTGTCTGACCTGTCAGCTAGACGACGCTTCGAAGCGCTCAGAATGGATGCCATCTGTCGTACCAGGCTTGCTCGTTACGGCGATGAAAAGTGAATTCTACTATGCGATGGCAATAACACGAAGATCCGAGCGCCGTCCTATTGTCTTTTGGGAGATTTGGGACGAAGTTCGGATAGCGATAGCTCGAAAAGATGAGGACATTGAGCAGCCGTAGCCGGGCTTTGTCAGAGCCAGGACTTAACGATGATGCTGGGAGGATGAAGGAGCCCAGACATCGAACTTCCCGCTCCCCATATCTGCGGGGTACGTGATTCTACGAATCTGGTACAACTTATCCTCACCTCCGTCGTCCAGCTAAACCCACATATTCGCTTTCAAACTGATAGCCATGTACTCTCTCTTCTCTGGCCAGTCGCCCTTCGCACCTCCCGTCAACTTCTCGTGGCCCGAGTCGTCGAGCGCTGCCACCTGAGCAACATCATCATTCTATGCAGTTGTCGCCTGCGACTCGACCCGACACATGAGCAATGATCATCCCGGTCGTGCGGCCTTCCCATCATGGACGTTGTCCTTCCTTATCATGCTCTCAGCGGAAGTCTCTAGTTTATTCTCCTCCACCTCCGTCAACGCACAAAGTCAATCTCAGATCAAGAGCAGAAATGCCATGGTCTATGCGTGGATATCGCTTGAAGTACCCTACCGTTCGCAGGTCCTTCGCAGACTATGATGGAAGGCACGGGTCCGGCGATTTTTCATTGACAATGAAGAAGTGTGAATGATGCATCATTTTCCTCATCCGCAGAAGGAGGAGATCGACCCCAGACCTCCTGTTCAGGCTTGGTAGCCTCGGATCTCCTCCGATTGGGAAACGTGTCACATTGCTAGCGTGTGGGACACGTTCTCTTGCCCCCGATCACACCTTTCCACGGACTACGGCCAAACGAGAGACAGCGAGCACCCGCCTATCCTTCACTCTTCCAGCACACGCGTCGTGCAGAGAAAGAGGCATTGTATCGCCATGGCGCACTCTCCGTATACCGCTTCTCAGAATATACGGCATTATCGACAGCTGCTTGGCCACTGCGAGTCTGAAACACGGTAGCTCTGGCTTGATCGATGCAGCGCTGTGCGGCGGAGAAATGCTATCGCTATAGCGCGACGGGACCGAGATGAGACTCGTCGATGAGCTGCACGGTTGAGCAGATCATACGAAATTACCGGTCTACATAACGTCCTATCGTCGTTGCCTTGTCAAACGAGCTGACTCTCTTAATTCAACATCACTCCTTCCATCTTCAAGCGCGTTTGACTCGGCATGCAATTGCCAGGCATAATTGGACTATCATTGACGACAAAACTGGATATCATTACATTGGGACGAAGCTAGTTGATACACGAAACGAAGACGAGGAGATAGAGTGTTTCCGAGAGAAGATGGTAAAAGGAACGGAGGACTGATTGGCTCAGTTTATTGTTATGCGAGCGGGACCTTGTTCGGGCCCATTCTTTGGGAAGATCACAGTCAAGACACCGTCCTCCATCTTAGCGCCAATATCCTGTGGCTATCGCAGAGTCAGCATCATCTCGCACCATCTTTCCAACGGCTGTACATACCTTTATCCCTTTCGGAAGTCCAATCGTCCTCGAGAACTTGCCAAAACTCCTCTCTTTGACAGCATACCCTTCCTCCTTGTGTTCCGAAGATCGTTCACTCTGCCCAGAGACCGTCAGGCGTGAATCAGAGACGTCAATATTGACGTCCTCTTTCTTCAATCCTGGAAGCTCGAACGTGGCAGTGACCGTGTTGGCTTCGGTGTTCTCGTGAATGTCCATCCTGTCGATGACGTCATCAGTTTCGCGAACTCGAATCAAACCGAGATGGAGTTGCTTACCTTGGCACTAAGGATGATGATCGTCTGGTGTTAGAGACTGCATTCCCACTATTAGGTTGCGTGCGCGTCTCGAAGGCGTCGTTGAACAATCGGTGGAAGTCGTCGACGCTGAAGAATGGGTCGTAGTAGAATCGATTGAGAGACATTGTTTGTGGGGAAGTGTGAGTGGTCGTTGAAGATGTGGTTAAGACTTGGGTGAGTTTCTGAAGACACAACGAGCCCAACCGATGCTGATTTATACTCGTAGAGATGGTGTTGTGAAATATTCTAGAATATTCTATTGGGATCCACATCGGGAAGACCTCAGAATATTCCAGAACTGGGTCGAGTGTTCGAGTACTCTTTCTCGCAGCGGCGCTGTGTCAGCTGACTTGGCATCTTCGACCACTGAATACTGGGTGCTCCCTCTCAAAATGACCAAGAGTCAAGCCGAGATTGTCGGGCGGTGAAACTTTGGTTTCCATTCTTTGTGTCGGACGATTGGTGAGATCACTAGATCTTTGAAGGTATCAAAGACGACCGACAATATGGTGTTCGTCGGTTGGGTCAGTATCGTCGGCGCCCGTACTTGACTTCGACTGCCTTGTCGACTGCCGCAGCATTCATTTGAAACTCCGATATGGCGTCTGACATTTGTTGAAAATGGCTCTATGTAGCTGCATTCCTTCGCGCGAAGCAGGAGACAGGCTGATTAGCGTAGGTACATGCCGTCATCAACATGTGGAATTATTCTAGTGCAATCGCGATCATCTGGAGATGACCTGGATGGGACTCAGAGCCCGAGTTTAGGTCCCGTGACGAATTCAGCAGGGAGTTCCCCAAGATGGTACCAAGACTGTACGCAGCGTTATACTAGAGCTCGTGCCTCTTTCACTCGTGCGAATGAGATGTCAGAAGCTATTATGAAAATCGTCAAACCGCTAGGGCACAATCAGCTGCATTCCCGTTAGCAGCCTATTAATATTTAAGTTGCCACACAGGTCTGTCGCTTCACCCGCATACTGACATCGTCCCCGTCGTCTATCTCTTCGCCGTAGATATGAGCAAAATACAGACAGTGGGATAACAGTTCAATAAACCCATGGGATATTTATGAAATCTGTTTCGAGGGAATTCGGCTCGATTTCATTGTCCGGAGTGTTTAGAATGTGAAGCTTGTCGAATCATAATTCAACCAGAAAACAACCTAATACAAACTCATAATATATATCTAATAGAAGGGGACAAGTCCTCCCTTGTAACCTTGTAAGACTCTGGTTATTGACACTTCTCAGTTTGATGAAGAGAATCAGAAAGTCCAATGACTATCCAAATCCCAACCCAAAGAGAGAGGTGAAGGATTCCCTTGACGACACAAGCCGATAGTGCAGTAGCAAGGTCATCTTGTCCTCCGAGTTGCAAGCAGAGCTCGAAGGGCGGGGCGACAAAAATTAGATAATAGACATAACTGGGCGATGCCCAGATAAAAGCTATTATGCTTTTAAGAACAGATACTACACTTGATCTAAGCCAAAAGGCCAGAGTGGTAGGGAAAAGTTGAAGGTCGGGCGAGGCTTATATATTGTGAATTCGTGCACAGACCACCATAGGCACGTGTGTGCCGCGAACCGAGGGATGCAGTCAATGTCATGGCGCTTCCATCAAGTTCCGTAACTGCGGTCTTCACTGTCAACTTCGGGAACATCACACGACATTCCTTGAGCGTAAATCAGGATCTCAGTGACGCTCTAACAAGTCCCATGAGCGCTAGATGGATAGCACCATCACTATCCTGTCAACGAGCCGTCGTGCTAGTGGGGCCACTCGTTCAACCGCTGATCGATTTGTTGGCGCTATAGGACAATCACTACGCGAATCAATTTTGCCATTGATTTCAGCAGTACGCCATCAGGCCCGTCTGGGGGACCCATGAAGGTTTCCGAATAAGAAGGCGGAACGAATGCCCCAATCCAAACGTCCATTACAGTCTCGCTCTACCCTAGCTGTGACCTTCATTTATTAGAAGAAAGCGTACGATCATCCTCCAAAACTCTTCTCTCGAATTGAATCGTCGCGGCTGGGAGTCCGAACATGAGCTCGATCTCTTCTTTTGCCAATCGAAATATAGGAAAACAGACCAGGGGTTAGTACAGACCGAATCATCCACCTTTCCAGGACTTAATCATTCATTAGCGGCAGCTCTTACCGTGCTCATATACGACTGGACGTTGACACTGGACCGCGAGGTCAGATATTTCTGGGTCAGATATTCTCCCACCGAGTCTCATTCACATGAGCTGAATCGCGTTTTATTTAGGTAAAGAAGCTCAGTTTTCCAAAGGTGTTGTATTTCGTCGTACGTCCAATCCAAATCTCAAGTACAAGGTCTGGTCGGTGAGGCAATGACCCTTGTTCATTTATAATAGGGTCGATACATCGCTATCATCTCCGAAATTTTTGACATAACTGGTAAGTACAAGTCGGATGCTAAGAATTTTCACTGAGGGTTCTCTAAGTGCAATCTCTCTCACGTCCTCCAGCCAAGGTATGAGTTTTGCTAATGGACTGGAACGTCACTGAATCACCTTCAGTTGTAGGTCTCCATCCACTGGCATTCGATGTCGTCATTACCAATTGGCTATGACCATCATCACCTGATGCTTTATTGTGTAGATGTGAGTGATTCATGGTCCCGACGACCGGAATTCCATGGTTGAATATTCCTTAGGTCGGTTTCGAGATCTGGCCTGGATCACCGGGACTCGTATGTGTATCTACGTTGTCCGATGGTTCACTCTGAATATGCAGTCCAGAAACGGCCGATATATTCCTCATCCAAGTAATCTTGACATATCGTGTCTATGCCGTCTATGAGCGGAATCGACGCATCCTTCTGCTTTTGAGCGTTTTTCTACTGTGTACATCGACGGCCACCACAGCTATGATCATCGCCTCGCTGAAAGGAACACGAGGTACAGTATATGTCTCTGAGATCTTCCATTCTTGGCCGAGATTAAATATAAACCTCGCGACTCCAGATACAAATCAGCCATCTCCAAACCTTTATGTCTGTGAAATCACATCGAGTATCAGCCTCTCATGGGCATGGTGGCAAGTTCTTCGGGAATTTTATGACACTTCTTCTTGATATACCTTCAAATATTTGCCAGGATCCCAATTTTAACCTATGAAGCCGTTGTTTTTGGGTTTATGGGGGTTAAAGCCATGAAACACTGGAATAACGTCAATCTATTAAAACACAATAACAACCGGACCGTCGGGACACGACTTGTCGCTGTCATGTTCTTCGACTCATTCACATACTTTGTCAGGTAACCCGATCTCTTATCGCCATTGAAGTTTGCCCTGTTGAGCGTTTCCTAAGCGTTTCTGTGCTATTTGTCATGCTTGCTTTAGTGACCAGATATGCCTCGGTAAGTATTAAATTCGGCGGTCAATCAGTTTGTGCGTTGAATAATTTGACTCCAGGAGGCGATTTTTGACATCGTCATCACTCCCGCCTTTGCCATAACCTCGATCCTCGGAAACCGTATGCTGTTGAATATCCCATCGACGTACGAGGCTGCTCTTCAAGACCAAGAGAAAAATCTTCCGTCTCTAAGAATGACAAGAGATTCGGTTGTTGATAGACAAGAATTATAGCCAGCTAATCGCAGCTGCAGTGGATGTGTCGACTCGACGTGGAATCAACTTGGGATCTGGGGTCGGGATGCTGAATTTGATTTTGTAACGATGTAAACCATCTAGGTCATTTTTCTTATATCATGCCACATCTTTGATTTCGACAACCCAAAGCCCGATATTGATTTTGATCGGAAAGTAGTGTAAAAAACAAACTTGGCAAGAAACCGAAGGAGAAGAATGTGTTTGTGCTTATTTGTCAAAGGCCTCAATCAGCCTCGACTTCTCACTTTACACTTGGCAATGGCTCGAAAGCGCACTGCTACAGAAATGCGTCCTGTTACAATCCATTTCGAGAGGCTTGATCGTGTTGATGGCTCCGCGCGATTTGGATTCGGTGAGTAGTCAAGCCTACATTTTTATTGACTGTTCGCTTGCGCTATTCGCGTGAATACTACACCGACGACGATTCCTGCTTTGTCTTTCTCTATAGCCTGTTCATACGGTCGTTGACAATCTCAATGTTGCAGGTGATACCACGGTGTTAGCTTCGGTGTCGGGTCCTATCGAAGTCCGACTCGCAGCTGAACTGGCTTCAAAAGCGACTTTCGAAGTTACTGTCAGACCTCTCTCAGGCATACCAGGTGCGTTCGAGTCAACATCATATTATATCTCTGATTAACGACATATCAACCTAACAGGAACGGAGTCCAAGTCTCTCGCTTCCTCAATTCGATCGCTCCTCTCCCCCATATTCATATTCACCCAAAATCCCCGTTCACTAATCCAACTCGTAATCCAATCACTCACCCCATCACCTCGGTCATCGCCTTCACAATCATTCTCACCATCATTAGTGGCAGCGATGATAAACGCATCCATGCTCGCTCTTCTTAGAGCATCGTCGTTTCCACTCAAAGGCGTCATTTGTGCTGTGGCAGTCGGCAAGAAGTCATTTGGAGATCATGAGTTGGTGCTTGATCCTGAAGGAGAAGTAGCTCAGGGTGGATGTTTCGCATTCTTGTTCGGGGGCGGAGGGAAAGAAGAGGAAGTGGTGTGGACGAATTGGAAATCGGGGAGAGGATGGGAGGCAGATATGGCTGTCGATGGTGATGCTGATGCGGACCTTGACGACGCGAGAGAACTGGCGAGGAAGGCTGCGCGGGAGGTTTATGCTTCAATTCGAAAGGCTATCGCCCAAGAAGGGGGCGAGGTGGTTATGGATGTGGATTGAAATAATCTCAGTGCATAGTAAGTTATACATTCTTTTTATTTACTACAACATGCTCAGTCCTACACGTAGTACAGATTGCATAGGCGACCCTCATATATCCATATATCTGTCTTGCGGACCACGACATCACTCATGCCGGCAGTAATTTCAGCTCGAATGTCATCATCATATTCGACACCTGCACCAGCCCGCCAAAAGTCTTCCGATTCAACGTGAAATCCACTCGCTTCAGTCCTCCTCTCAAATTAGCATCCCAAGCAGCCTCATCGGGAATGCTATAACATCGTCGATAATACGCCTCTTTCATCTGTTCCTTGAATCTCGGCGAGAAGCTCTCATACGCCTCTCTTCCAATGCCCTTCCGTAACGAATGGTAAATGTCACCAAGAAGACTCATGACGGTGATATATCCATGCGTTGGTGGGGCTTTGACGTCGATGACCCACGGGAAGAGTTCGCATATGATCCGGGCGCTGGAGAGTTCGGGATCGAAAGCGGATGTGTGGGGGTCTGGAGCGTTGTTCATCCACACTGTGAAGGGTGGATGTGAGATGTTCCATTGAAGGAGCTCGCCGCGTCGATCCAGGCATCGATGGAGCGCGATGTCACGATAAAACTCTTCTGTGGACGTGGATCTAATAAGCATCTTGTTCCGACGTGGATAGACTGAGAAACCACATACCATGGGTGTCGAGCTGGTTGTTCCGCCCACTGAACCAATCTCTCATCCTGTCCGTCCAACTTCTCTCCGGCTCCGGGACACTTTCGATCCATGCGAAAGGATTAGTGTCTTCGGGTAACAACGTTGGTCGTGAATAAGGAGAAGCACGAGGCGATGGAAGAGAGATCGTCCCTCGATACGGGGACGTATCGCTATGAAGCATTACGCCATTCCCGTACGGTGTCCCTTGTGGATAATAGTATCGATAAGCATTCTGCCATGCTGGATCGACATGTGGCAGAGCGACAGTCGTGAGTCCTGGCGATCCACCGGTCGTCCATGGGTATGAGTTCCCGACGGGTGCAACGCCGGCGGGCAGGGGCGATATGGGCGATATGGGGGCGGGTTGGATGTTGGGTGTGAGATATGTACCTGGATAGTATCCTGCGTAGTTGTACCCGTATGGAGGGGCGAAGACGGGTTGAGGGTAGAGTGCGATTGGGACGACGTTGGGGGAGCCCGAGTTGCGCCTGACGCGCGAGTTTCGTCGTCGGGGTGCACCCGTGACGGGGTCATATTCGACTTCAGATGCGGCACACATGTAGATCGTATTGTGCTAGTGATCGAAATATCAGGGTAGGTCGAGATGGGATGGCCCGTTTGTGTTATCGCGTGAGATTGTGAGTCGAGATGAGGTGGTGATGGTGAATGGCAAGTGGTATGGGACGTTCTGTGGGGGGATTTCAAAGGTTAAATCGAAGATAGAATGGGGCGGTCAAAGGGTGGGCGGGCACAGTCCCGACTGCGCCTCCCTCAGTAGAACTGGAAGGAGAGAAATATAGGGAGATCGGGTCCGAGTGCTTGCGAGTCAGACGGCGGTCAAAGTGAGCGGGGCCAGCCTGTGCGTGCACTAGGAGCTGGGGACAACAATCGTCAGCAAGGCAATAAGACAAGCTGGACACCGATCAACGTCGCGAGAACATCGATGGATGCTTTATCTGGAAGCGGATCGCGATCCGGATCCGGTATCTTGTTTAGTCCCCCAAGCGAAGCCCTTTGTCCCCGTCTTCATGCCCCGTATGGATCATATCTAGCTGGTGTGCGGGTAGAGGGATACTCGGAGACCAAGACGCGGCTTCGCTGATCAAGAAGATCGGATCGACTGAGTCGTTTGCACCGCTCTGCGTAAATATTCTGGATCGGTTCTGTTTTGACCATGCAGTGCACCAAATTGCTCAGTGCAAGATTGTCGAATCATTGTCGAATCCTGAAGAGCAGTTCTCGTATCGGATGCAACAGACCGCCGGTGGTCACGCTACTGTTCTGTTTAATTTACTAACTTGATACCGCCGACTGCGGATGCTTACATGGCCACCGTAAATGGAAGGAACAGTGAAATTCGATACGTTTCGACGTCCCTAACGTGAAGGTAATAAGTTTGTCGCATAGTAATTATGCATCCAGACCTGAACCCGATGATGTGTCCGTAAGACTATATATCTTCAGTCGTTGCAATCAGTTCATCTATTCTCGCGGTGCACTTGGCTTCTCCGATAGGGTCTTCTGCACGTTTGAACCAAAGACAAGCCTTCTCCAAATCTCGTCTGGCGTCATTTCGATCTTCCTGGACATCCGCGAGCCTCATCAAGCATTCAGCGATCTTTTTGCGGACACCGGTGTATTTGATGAGATCCAGGGTCGCTTCGTAGCAAGCTTTGGAAACGCTCGATTCCTGCTGCTGCAGAAAGAGATCCCCAAGCCCTTGGATGCTCGAGGAAAGAGCCACCCGGTCAGAGATCTTCCGGAAGACAAGAGACGCCACAATAAAGCAATTTCGAGCATCGTCCAGCTTTTCCAGCTTTAAAGCTACGTTTCCCATCTTCGCCAGTGCTTCCGCGTCCACCATCACTCCCAGATGGCCGTCTCCTCGATACACGCGTCGCACTTCACACAAATGTGCCCATGCAGTGGAGTAATTTCCGAGCGTATATTCGACATCTCCAATTTCGGTGAGACATTTGGCTTGCTGAATGATCCACTTGAGTTTCGCATATTGACGGAATGCAGCGTGAAGATAAATCTTCCCCTTCTCGGCGTCTCCACCGGCCATGGCAAGGCTGCCAAGTGCTTCCGTAACCGTGGCGACCCAGCCCTCATGTCCGAGTTTAACTGAGACTCGTTCAGCCAGGAGGAGCACGCGATGCGCCTCAGCTAGAGATCCTTGATAGCGGAGAACTTCCCCCCACGAATAGAGATTGGTCACATAGTCCTGTGATTCTCCCGTTATCGGTGCTTGCAGCTGCTCCGCTTTTCTAAAGTATTCTTCCGCGAGTGGGAATAGGCACCGGGAGGCGTATATCTGGGCTAGACGACTGTAGAGTGCTGATCGAATAAGAGGCATATCGTGCTGATCGGTCAATGATAGGGCTTCTTGCAGTGTCTGCATGACTTCATGTGGCTCAGCTGAATATAGTTGAGTCCATGCCAAGGTTCGCAATGTGTCTGCGTGATGGCGGTAGTCATCGTGAGCGCTGTATATAGCGATCGCCCGCTTCGAATATTCGATGGCTGAGTCGAATTGACCGAGGCGCCGAGCGCAGTCGGCTAAGATTTTCATCGTACGAGCTTTGCTCAAGGCCAGACTTCGTTCATCTACATCTTCAAGGGCATCCAATATGGCTAGGCGATCCTCTGCGTCCTTCAGGCCTATAGATGCATCCTGATGATACAACCTGTAGCCCGTATTGATGCAATCTATCTCGAGCCGACGATCGCCGAGATTCTTCGCCGCCGCGGTCGCAAGTGGGAGGAGTTGGCGTGATAACGAAGACGTGTAAATGAAGTCGCCCATCCGAAGGACACTTAATATGGCTTCCGTTGGGGCATCCGCTCTCTGAAGTGCGGCGAGAAGGACCGTGAATATGTTCGTGGTTTGCGAACGAAGAGCCGAAAGGTTCTCTTTGTTGTCGAATGTACCCGACTCATCCACAGTCTTCGTTAACCTGAAGAAATAATCTTGCAAGATCGCCAGGTCTTCCCCGGGGATTGGCTTATGCTTCTGCATGTATTCTCGGATGGGCGATAGCGCTCGGATTCTATTGGAGATAGGTTCCATGTATGATAGCGCAACTTGTCGCAACGTTGAGATAGCAGGTGCTATTCCGGTTTCGTCCCGCAGAATGCGAGAAAGATCGACGGTTGTCACACCATCTGGAAGGAGAGACAGGACCTGAAGGACCTTCACAGCAAGGGGTGCTTTGGCTAGTCGCTGACTCGAGAGCGAGACCTGGATGGATACCTCAACGCTAGAGAGGCGTCCATCAAAGCCCCTGGTCAGCATCCCGATCTTCTGTTGAGTCCATTCGTCAAGCAAGGCCTTGCAATCGGTGTGTTGAGCAACGTTGCCCATTAGTGTGACGGCAAGAGGAACATAATCCACTTCTTCCAAGAGTTTAGAAAGATATATATCGTCTTCTGGAGCGTCTGAAAGGCTAAGAAAGAGCTGCTTGGCAGCGTCGGGTTGCAACGCGGGCAACGGGGCAACGAAAGGTCGTTTCCACGCAATACCAGCTGGTCTCTCGGCGCCTCGGATGGTGATAAGAATGCTCAAGTTCGGTATATCAGCGAGAGCGGATAGTATTTCTTCGACTTTCACTCTTTCGGCTGTCGGCTCCCAAGGAGTTTCGAAATTATCGAGGACGAGTAGCGTCGGATTTGGGCCCTTCAATCTGGCGATTATACGGGGCATCGAAATGTTTCCCTTCAGGTCGAAGTAATCCCCAAGAGTGGCCTGCAAATTTTCCGCGGTCGGCACAGTCTCGCAGGAGATCAAGTGTCGATTTCGTCCATAAACTGACGCGACTTCTCCATCATAGAGAACAGCCAATGCCACAGTCGTCTTTCCTATCCCGGGAGCTCCAACCACTGCTACATGTGCCTGATCGGAAGCGCATAGTTGGCCCACGATCGTCGCTATGATCGTGGATCGACCAAAGAGATGTTGGGGCTCTGGAGGTAGGGTTGCATCGCCATTTGCCTGGATAATAGCTCGGGTCAGTCCAGTTTCAAAACAATGATAAGCTTTGGAAATAGGGCTTACATCGTGGTTCGCTTGAGCGTTTGACTGTGCTGCTTGTTCCTGGTAAATTTGCAAAATGGCAGCCTCAAATTCGTCTTGATGATGCGCTGTGGCATGACTTAGCGAACCAGAAAGAGCGACGTTGGCCAGCTGCGTTTGTTTCAAGAATATGGACATCGCTCGGTCCAGATCATCTTCAAGTTTCCGGACTCGGATGACGTCAAAGCCTGCTCCTAGCAGTCGACTGAATCCGCCCCGGGACGAAGGGGATCGCAGATCATCCAGAATGCTTTGAAGCGTCGATAGAAGCTGGCCGACATTTCGTACTAGTGCTTCGGATGGGTGAGAATCGGTGTCGACTAAGGCACTTGCAATATTCCACCCAATTTCGAGAACTTTCTCGACCAATCTACGAAGATCATCGCTTTTGGATCGCTGATTCTGCGAGGATACTTTAGCCACCAGGCGTGGAACTATAATCAAGACACTTACATCAGCTTCTTCGTATATCAACACCGCTGAGGATGCTATCGCCTGAGGATACGGCAGAGACGAAGTTGCCGCGATGGACTTGAGAGCCCTCAGTACAGAGGTCATGGACGTGCGAGGCCGTTCTTCTCTGCCCTGTGAAGCGGCCATGCTGAGGGTGAACAATACTGTCGTCTTCCTTCAGCTTTTGATGAGAGCCCTCCATTTTCAAGACTACTGTTGGTGGAGTGAGCAGAGGGCGAAAGGTTGACGTGTGAGAACAACATACTTCTCGTATCGTCTGTCTACGGTATGTCTACCGAGCGCATCAGCACGATCAAGCTAGGCTTGCAGACCCGGGTAATAGGCGCACGCCCCGCACTCGCACGCAGGTGAGACGAAAGTGCATACAAGAGATGCTGCAAGCATACAAGGGCCAAAACGTGAGCCGCATGTAGTACCAGTTGACATGGTCGGCAAGAATATTTCTTTGAATGATTATGAATAGATTGAGATACGGTGACAGCGAAGACGAGCTCGACTTTTAACTTGAAGAGATCTTGGATGTATACCGCATATGTCTGATAGAATGAGGTGCAGCGGTGGGAGCAAATAAGCCGAGCTATTCGATCAAGACGATGACGGCACTTGGTGGGTGTGCGATGCTCGCCTCATTCAAGAGCCTTGGATTGCGACTGTGAGGAGATACACATCGTGGGCTGTCATGTGGGAGTTTGTGCCTGATCTTTAGATCGGCTGATGGCGCAGGGGTAAAACCGGAAGGTTGCCACGATGAGTACAATGATAGAGTTCTAGGGGGGAACGGCTGAATGATTGAGACGCGCTTATCTGTCGGCGCAATCAGAGGTCCAGACGGGGCTTGAGAAGAATCAACATTACTGCAAGAATCCCGTCCTTCTTCTCAGACTCTTCCTTCGTTTGACCGCTGTGAGCTGATGGCGCGACGATGTGATGAAAGAGCTGAGAGAATCTATGCTGGTTTGGACTGCGCACCCAAGCCCGAGTCCTGTGAAAAGATAAGGGACGGACGACTCATGCTGTACCGTAGGGGACTCGGAATTGTAGGGGCGTCATGGAAATGCGCTTTCGAGTCAGAGAATGGTCAAGTTATGACCTGTATGAGTATGAGCCAAGAGCAGATATCTACAGGCAACGGGGACTCACGAAGCATTCTTGCGACGTGGGGGTCGGGATCCACAGTACATGTAAGACTCGTCATTGAGGTCGACGCGGTATCATTGAGATATCTGAAGTCTAGAAGTCTGCCCCGAAGAAACTCCAGTCGTTAGCACACGATCAGCGCGATACCAGCAGCATAGGCCGACGCACCTGTTGCCTCGAATCAAACACCTCAAGTCATTAATTCGCAGAGGTAGAGTACGGTGATCGCGAGCACGTCAACCATGTCAAGATCGACGGATGAGATTGTGAAGCTATCTTGAAGGGAATCATTGGCGCGGCATGTTGATGATGCGATGATGGATGAATAAAAAGGAGCAATTGAACATCTGATGAAGGCCTTGGTAAACAAAGCCAAACACATTCGAATATTCTCCCAGAGTTTATGACTGATGTCACAGTAGCAAAGAAACTATTGAACACTCTTCAAAACTGACTTCTAACCTATTCTTCCCCATGGCCAGTGATGGGCCTTCCGTCCGTCTCAATAAGGATACCACGGATCTCACCACCTCTTACTTCCCTCGACACGAAGATGCTCCTGAACTGTGCCACTTCAATTTGAATATGGTTTACACCCTCGAACCTTGCTTCTGTAGGAAGCGTTCTCAGCTCCTCGGGATCCCTACCCTGATTGTTGACGACTTTATACTGAACATCGTCGTTGGGGCCATCAGCCTGCGCAATTCCCGCATCAGGACTGGGTCGAATAGGAGTCTGGATTCATCCATGTTTCAGCATCGGAAATGTATAATGAATAACGTCGTACCTCGTAAACCGCATGTCCTTCCGGGGTTGTCTCGGGATTTCCACGATTATCGGTTCGCCTCTCCCAAGTCTCAGGGGAGTCTCTATCTGGCATATTTGCTGCAATATCTCTCTGGGAGAACGTTCTCGTCGATGCAGCAATGCCATCACCCGCGGCTTCTTCCCTCTTCAAGTCTTCTTCGCTGGGGTCTTCCTTCTTTGAGTTCTCCCTCTTCTGCTTGATGTATTCAACCAACTTCTGAACGGTTTTGAAGAGCACGACTCCCATGAATTCGAAAGGAATGGTGGTGCCCAAATATCCGACCATGAATGCCACAATGATGTCGACATCCTTAGGTGCATCCTGAGTAAACTAGTGAATATCGGAAGCCTATCACGGCGAAGAATGAGAACTTACGGGAGTATTCTGAGTTCCAGAAATCACGATCGATGCATCGAGCTCCTTGTCGTAGATGGCACCCTGGAGTTGACGAACCAGCTTTGGGTCAGTGTGCTTGTCTGGATTTCCTCTGAGTAATCGTAAGTACCCTTCTCAGGAATGTGGCACGTATACTGACGCGACGTATTGCCAGGTGAAGTTTAGATATCCTTGCCTCCATTCTATTGTCTCGATGAGCCTCCGCGCCATTCACATATAACCAATGTGACTCACTTGCATTGTCATCATTAAACTTGGCATCCTTGTCGTCTTCTTTCGACCACGAGACAGTGTTTTGTGGGGCGGGGGCATTGGAGATCAGGGTGATCGAATCCCCAGTCCCATCGTGGTTTCGCACTTTCAAACTTGCGCGAGACTGTCCCGGCAGTGCGCCCCGAACTGACACCTCAACTTTCACATCAAGGTCGGCAGTCTCAGATGGAAGGCCACCATTTTCGGGATAAACGATCTTACTATAGTCTTGCATGATCAGCTCACTGTAAAAGGCTAGTAAAACGTCACAAACGTTGAATTATACGTTCCATCAAATTGTTGAATATCATCAAAGAAATCTCCTCCCACGTGGGTGTCACCATCGGGTTCGTCTTCACCATCGGCCCAGAACTTGGCGTGCAAGACGCGGTTGCCGATAGAATCATCACCACTTTCCGAATTGTCGTATTTGAATGTAATAGAGCCATTGCCAGGAGCGTTAGTCTTGCCGCTCTGTTTGGAAGCCCAAGTCACTGCGCCCGGAAAGCCGTTTTTGAGACCGACGATGGTGGTATTTTCGTAAAGGACGGTGATGCTGCCAGACTTTGAGCCGATGATGATAATTGTATGGGATTCTTTGTCTCTGGCCAGATCGGTGGGATGGACGATGTAAACGGACTGCCAGGCGATAGTTGATGTGAACAAAAATTCTATTTCACGCATATGAATCGTGGGATATTGTGAAAACGAAATGTCAGCTTACTCTGGTATCCACCTTTGAGATCATCGGTCGTGCAACCATATGGTTTCAACAATGCATCGATCTTAGTCGTCCTTTGGTTTACGGGAACGCTGGTCGCATCGGCCTGGAATTTTTTGCGTAGGACTGGGTTGTAGCATAAGTCCTGCAAGAACTTGGCAACGCCATCGGCGGGATCGACTGTCTGAGTAGTGCTAGTTGTATACATTGTGGTTATGTATTGGAATTGTGATGTGTTGGGAGGCTGAGTGTCGTAAAATCTCACCTTCTTTGTAGCCAATTTATGGACATCTTTGTCTGTACATCGGACTAAGCCTATCAATGTGAACTTGAAGCGCCTTTCGATTGGGACATCCTCCGTGCCGTTCCGCTTTTGCTTGTTGTTCTTGGCCAAGTTCTCGACGGCGTGGCACTAGATGGCTCATTGCAGCGAGCTGTGATGAGGATGATTTGAATTCCCGTGATTGTAAAGATACACCCCTTAGACCCACAAGTCATGTATGTTGCTCGACATACATTTACGGATCATCTCGCAGAAATTCGAAGCTCTGGACAGGGAACATTAGACGCACTCTGATGTAGATAAGAAAATTTACTCAGAAGGCTCTTCGGCATGGAAAGTTTCAGGAAGTGAAGTTCTGCTGATTGGCCACTCGAGGCTTATTTGGTCGTTCGCACACAGTTGTCGGTGCACTATCACCCAAAATGCTTCCGCTTAGACGCTGAACGCTGACCGAGCTCGGCAACTGCTCGGCAGCCTTCGGAACGAGAGCGGAATCGGATACCGCGCTTTCGCGTCCTCAATCGACTTGGTCGTTCCCTGCAGACGCTCCGTTCATAAGGGCTAACCTGTAGTGTACACAAGTAAGTCTTGCGCTACCTTGCTCAGCCATGTCGTCTAATAAAGCGAACTTTGCGTCTTTCAGTCCTACCCAGTTCTCTATATCCGATGCAGTAAAGCTTACCGTCACCGGTGGCACGAACTTCGCCAACACAGGCTCCCATCTCTGGTTTCAGTTCAGAGATGCCGACTCGCCTTCTGTCGACCCAAAGACAGTACCATCATACAAGCCAGATTCCATTACTCAAAAAGGCCAGACTTACGATGCCACATTCATCGTCCCAGCAGGTTCTTTCGTCCCAAACGCTGCATCCTACCAACTCTGGGTCGGGACGACCTCGTCAGCGACGGAGATACCTGCTTACGAGGACTGGCTGAGCAATCCTAATGCTCCTCAAGCCATCATCTACCAATTGACGAGCGGCGTGGGTACCACGATCCCAGTTCAAGGTGGCACGAACTGTATTGTTGGTATATTCGGCATCCCAGACGGCACCGACGGGGCGACGGTCACATTGGTCCCAGACACGAAGAATCTTCGCAGCAAATCTTGGCATGATGCGAACGCAAAACCTGCGAACATCGTCATCACCGCTTCTGTTCAAGTCACGAACAGCCGTAACCAGCAAGGTCTCATTCATTGGACTTCGCCCTTGATTCCGTTTGAAGGTACAGTTTGCAGTCTTTAGCATACCATGCTTCTTTCCTCACTGTCGTGCAGGTCATTACAACATCACAGTGCTGTTGAAGAACAAGGACAGCGAAGAGCCGCTTCTGACTTCGGCAGTCCCAGGCCCAGGAATCATCACTTACGTTCCGATACTTGGATCTCTTTCTGAAACGACAGAACCCTCTATTCCGACAATGACTTTGACATGTTCTTTCACCGCAACTGCTCCTGCTCCCGGCACGTTGTACGACCAGGTACTGATATCTCACGATTATTTTTTGAGCACATTTTACTCATTTTATTTCACATAGGACATTCCTGACACCACTGCTGATGATAGCATGCCTCAGTGGGTGCAAGATCTACAACCAGCCACCGGTCCTCGTCCAGCTGGAGCCGTAAGTCATCGCGTCATCGCTTAACATTTAAAAAATTAATCAAACCGATCCAGGGCGATTATTTCGATTGGGACAATTACGGAGCGGGACTCGTTGTGAACGAAGATGGCTTCGCTCTTGTTGACGATACCGACGTCCGTGTTCAGCTCCTTCAACTCGAGGGCACCGGTATCCTCTTGAACGGCGCTCCCGTCGCTCTACGCGTTTGGACTGGCAAGACCACCGGATGGAAGTGCGCCAGAATGGACACCAACTCACTCACCTACTCTCAAGCCGGGAATCATCCCACATTGCTTGTTGTGGACAAGCACAGCTTGGCTTATCCTACCAGGCGAGAAGAGATCTTTGGCATCTATCAGTTGGTAAGTGCCGCTCTATCGTTGCGAATATATATCTAATCTTTAACCAGGTGCACAATCCAAAGTATGGTGTACAGCCTTCGATCGACTGTGTTGATACTGAGATCACTGCAGATATGTCGTCGGTGATGATATTAACAACGCGAAGAACCGCGCCGCGCCTTGCCTGATTGAAACACAACCGAACGAAATCATGCTAGGCATCGATAAGGTAATTCTTGTGTCGACATCAGGATGTTATCCGAGATCTAACACGATATCTGGATCAGGTGATTATGGTGCCCACTGCCTACGCTAGACCAGTCGGTACGCTCTCGTCTCGCGTCAATAACTTTCAAATACTTATGAGCGCAATCAGATCCGTACTACATTGATATTGGCGTCACCCCCTCTCTCCTCGAAACCCGCACTTACCCGCCTCAGAGTCTGGTATACGGCCAAAGTGGATTCTTGGACGGTGTGAAAGTCGACACTGACGTTTACACCGTCTTCATCACCGGATACATCAAATATGCCGTTCCTACTGACGACATGGTCTCAGCCCAAGTACTTCCTGCTCCCAATCAAAGTAACAAGATGTCTTGCCGGGTGAGTCTTCATGTGACTTTGGATGCCTTTCCATCCTGACGATACCGTAGTGCATCAGCGCCGTTGATATTACTACCTCCACTTCGACCCCGACAAAATATGTCTTAACAATTGGCAGCGAACCATCGCCGGTTTCTCGGGTCTCGAACCTATTTTATTCTTTTTATGTCGGCGACGGAGATGGCTCTATCCCGGCAGACGGGGCCTGGAAGCCGCTTATGGATAATTCGTTCGTCTTCAGCTTCATAATCAAACTCATTGGACGTTTATATTTTTGATCAGTCTTGCTGCCGCTGTCGCCAGCGGGACAGGCCCGGGCACGGTGGTTCAGATATCAGAGACCTCCGTTCTGATATTCCAGCGCAGCCGTTCAGCAGTTCTCGAAATTTACGTTTGCACCATCGATCTCGCACATCAGTCCCTCCAATTGTCCGACCCGAAGGGAGTGAGAGAGAAGGGTGTTCTCGCTCTTCAATTAGACGACATCCTTGATTCTATCTTGAAGGCATACACAGCTCGGTTTGGCTTGACCTTCAAGTCAGGCTATCAGTTTGGTCCGATCTATGACGTTTGGGTATGCACCTCTATGCTTGACCGATAGCGTTGGCTGATGTCATCTTTGATACAGTTCACCGTCGAATATCAACCGACCGCGGGAGCTAGACCCGCTGGCTTCCATATCTTCACCGTCCCATTCATGTACACATCAACCATCATCCATCTTTGGTTTCCGCTCCTGAAGTCTGCACCCTGGATTGATACTCTCGGCGGTGTCTGCATCGGCGTCTACGGATCCATTCCGGCTGCGATCACGTCGGATCAGAAGAACCCTCCTCAACTCCAAATCATAACTGGGCAGCTAGGATCTACTGCCGATCTTGTCATCGAGTCGATTACATACCCAGGCTCGGAAACCCTGTATCTTGAGGTTCAAGCTTCCAATAAGGACGGTGCTCCCACTTTCGGTATTCGGGAGTGGGGACAATACGATAAAGGATTCGTCCAATATCCCAGCAACAAGATTACCGCTGACACAAGAACCGTCACAATTCAAGCTGCTGGGACGACGTGCGGACTCAAGTTACATTGGCAAGGCACTACCGGCACCTCACGCTCACCGCTTACGGTAATCGACGGCGACACTTGGTTACTTCAGGTGTTGCCGTACGAGATTCAGAAACTTACATCCGGGATTAGCAACATTGGAACGGGTACCGTCTATCTTGACACCTCAGGTACCCACATTGTCAAAGACCGCAAGTTCTCGTACACCTTCACTTTGACGTACAATGAAGGCACAAATGGTATGTATTGAAGACGTTTGCAACTCTCGATTTAATCTTCTTCGCAGGCACGAGAGGCTATCTGTCTGTCAGCAACTCTAAAGATACCTATGATCAGACGGGTACTCCGACTATCAAGAATGAACAAATACCACTGACTAAAGACAATCAGGTCACTCTTGCGCAGTCGTAAGTGGACACACCTTTTTATCTTCATGAATTGACCGTGAGTAGGACTGTCAACATCGTTGTCACGTTGACTGCCGGCGCTGCGGATGGCGATCAGTGGCAAATTGTGGGTTAATCAGCCGTCAATCCTTTCACTATCTGATTGTCGATTAGACCATTCAAAACGGATCTGTCTACACCCCCATCTCCGGGACTACCAACTCTGGAGATTGGGCTTACCCAACCATCTCCGGCCTTTACAATTCCCAAACAACCTCTCGCGTGTCCGTTGCCTGCAGCGACATCGTCACAGTCGCAAATGCTTGCCCCTCGGAAATCAATTTCACCTATTCAATCAACAATTCTCCGGACCAAGAGTTCATACTCAATGTCATTACTACCCAAGACGGAGGCCATGACTACATCACTGGCTGGGGAACTGCTACTTTGCCCAACGGACTAGTGTTCGGCTTTGAAAATCTGCAGGGAAATCCTGTAAGTACCGCTGTATTTTTTTGCTGTTTAAGCTTTCACTGAAGTCTAACCGTATTCAGGCCAAAGGCGATCACTGGACCTTTGATGTCGCCCCATCACTGCCAACCATTGAGATATTTGCCCAGCGACCAGCAGCGAAGCTTGCCTCCATATACGACTCAGCGTGGATCGTGGCGCCCACTCATTCTGTCGGTGGCCGTATCCAGCAATACAAGATTGCGATCCCCACATCAAACTCCGCTGAAGCTAATTTGCCCTCCACGGCTACGCTCCTGCCATATCGAACAACACTCGAGCCTTACTTGAGTCGCGATGCATCACCCGCTCTCTGTTTCAAGGGTGTTAAGACTGCTGGTGTATCGTGGTCTCAAGCGATTGCAGCCGAAGTTCCCACTGATTCTCAGAATGTTCGCATGTATGGACTCCTCCGCGCCCTCAACGAAGATTATCGTCCTGCACACTCCGGATCTTTCTATTCAGTCGCGCAAGGGACCAATGGCTGGGCAGACTCATCGTCTGTCGTTTCCGTCAGTACTTTTGACAACAATGATCTGTTGAGTGAACCGCGCCTTCCCAAAGATCATATTGATCAGCTTCCTCCAATTGACTATGTGCCTCCTGGATATTCCACTTCACCCCCCATGTACATGAGCACATCCTGGCTTGCGGTATTCCCTCAGGTAAGCTTCATTTGACAACTCAGGCAATCTAACTCATACAAACTTGTCAGTTCCGATTCAACTTCGGCATGGTACAAGTTGTTTCCAATCTAGTCAAGACGTACGGCCTCGACATCAGCAGTGTTGGAAAAGCCTTGCACTTCCTTATCAATGCAGGTTCCGGACTGACACTCTTGGACGAGTCATTCTTTGTGAACGTAACTATCCCGGCAACAGATATTGCGACAGTCAGTAATTTCAATGCGGCAATTAACGACAAAATATATCGCAAGTGCATTCATATCTGTCACATTGGGCTGTGTACTGACATCACTCTAGAAAAGTGTGCTATTCCTTGGGGTGCGTTTGCATGTGATTCACCCTGTTACCACTCGTCATGACTATTTGCAGCGATGAACGCCGATGGCACAAGGAAAGACGATCCTTTCGACAATCAAGACTTCTACCTGAACCCGGAATGGGATCCCACATGGGTGAGTCCAGTACTTTGTTTGTCCGATCGTCCGTCTGAATCCAGGCTAGACAAAGGCCGATTTTCCTAAATTGGGCAAATATATCATTCAGCTAATGGTGTGTGTTTTCTCTCTCTCGAAGCTTTGCCACCTGAAATCCGCCAAGGTTCTGCGATCATTATGGGAGTTCCCGCCGTTTTGGACGGGCAACAACACGGAGGGTCGCCATTGCCCAAATTACTGGAAGTTCCGGTTGTCGGGAGTAATTTGCGATCAGTTTCTTCAGACCGCATTTAGTGTGCCGTGCTATCAAAACACTTTGCACGACGTTCGGGACGAGATAGCAAAAGGCTATTTCCGGAAGACCGATTATTTCAGGCAATCTTCTCTTGGTAGCGGCTATGCAGCGTTCTCAATGGCGCTCTCTGACTCTCGTCTTCTTCCGTCTTACGGTCAATTAACTTCCCGTGGGCGTTCGAAACTTGTTGACTCAATCAGTCAACTTGTAAATGGTGGCGGACCTGTACTTGGCAATGCAGCAATGAGGTATGACGGCGATGTCCTCGTTGTATTTTCTACTAAAATTTGAATCAGTTACCTTGCCAATAGCAATCTTGAGACGACTTTGACGCCTGTCAATTACAACGCCGTAACAGAGATTCCAATCTCAGCTGACAAAGATAGTGATAAGAATTCTCCGGCTCCTGAGGATTGGGAGGTGCATGTATGTACTACTTATTGATCATCAAGTTGTTGACGGTCGACACTCATCACTGCCTGTTACCAATAGCTCGCTCATTATAGTGGACCAATCTTGTGAGTCAATATGCTCGTTTTCGGAGCCTCTCTATTCTTATGTGTATTTAGACAGATCGGCCTTACTGTACAGTCTATCCAGTCACTCATAGCTGCAATCGGAAAGTCAGGACTACCGAAGGACGCTTTGACGAAGATCATCGAGGCCCTGCAAGCCCGGGGACCCATCAGGTCTGCCGCCGGGGCCAACTCGCGTGTCATTGGTTCTAGTCCTTCGGGTGGTTCTCCGCGAAACCGAAGTCGCGCTGGATCGATTGAAGAAGATGAGATACAAGTTATCCCTGAAGCAGAAGCTGCCGTCAGTCTCGGAGTTTATGCATTGACGGACGCTGAAAAGGAATTACTTGGTCTGATCTTTGCTGTCATTATGCCGCCTTTACTCAGTTTGTCTGAACTTGTAGGAAAAGTGCAAAAGGCCCAAGGGATCAAGCTGAATGTGGGGCTTAACGGCATCATGGCACGTATGTAATCCGTATTCACACGCCTCTTGTGCCCCTGACCATATCTTTGCTACAGTCGCATTAACGGCCGGCACTGCTGCTGCTTGGACTCAGAACGAGAAGACGCGTCTTGGAAAAGCCATAAACGCAGTCAACGTCATTATCGACACCGTCGCATTCGCCCAAATCGGCGTAAAGATATGGGGTTCGCACATGATTGCACCAAATTCCGCTCCTGCTGATCAGCCTCCGCAGAGTACAAGACCAAGATGAACCTCATTAAAGGCCTCCAAAGTGATGCTAATGCTGTCGCTGAGAATGCTGCTAGAGCGCAGGCGACTTTAAAGTATGTCGATCCACATGACGTCATGAATCACGTTCTAAACAAATTTTGCAGACGGTTCGAGAAGGCTAACAAAGCCCTTTCCGGCGGCTTGAATGTCGCATTTGGCGTTCAAAGTATTCTCACTGGTGCTCAAGAGATTCATAGTGGGGGTTCACAACTGTCTGCCGGTCGCTTGGATGTTACAACTGGCGCCTTTTTTGTGGCAAGTGGTGTCTACGAGCTAGGAACTGCGATCGAAGGCTTCGCCGTTCTGGATGCGGTTGGTATCGGCGAGATTTTGTCTGCAATCGCTTTTGAACTCTGTGAGGAGACCTCCTTGGAATGTCTTCGGTTTGCGCGCTGACTATCTTCGCAGCCATCATCAGGATCTGGATGGGGGGTGTCAAATCTGTGGCAGCATTCGGCGAATCAATAATTGAGGTCAGCAAATTCAGTACATCGCTCGCCTTGTCTCTGACCTTCCTTCAGCTCATTCCCTTCCTGCATCTCGACGGAGGAGATAGTCAACGAGATGCTATCATAAATAGGTCAGCGTAACCTAACGCGCGGAATGACGTCCTCAACTGAATCGTGTTCTCTTATCAGAATACGCGAAGCAAAGGGTCTTGCTGTTGGCCTACGAGTCGCTCGAAGAATTGAAGATCAGGAGAACTACTCTCCCGACCCTCGCGACAATGGCATCGAGCTTTCAAATTACAAGATAACAACACCCGACGCTAACGTCCGCGATATCCCCGACAGTTACTAAAAGCAAATCTAGCGGTCTTATGCTGGCGTGTTTCGTGGAGTGCTCTTATCTCGCACACGTGCAATAAGTCGCCCATGACATCTGTTGTTCTTTCGGCTTTACTCGAAATTCAAGTCATTCGGATATACTCTGTAGTGTCAAATACGAACATCATGCCGATACTAGGCGTTTGAAATACTATCTGTATTACTGCCATCTCTAGTGTGATTGAAACAGAGCTCGACGTGCCACAAAAGTACTAGTGCTCAGTTAAAGCAAGGAAGAACCACGCGCGCTTATTTTGACCGTGATCACGTTCATTTTGCCAGCTGCTCGACTTTGTGCTATGCGACTCTGAACCGGGCTCCTTGACCTCATGCTACCTGGTCCTATCAATGTCCATCATAGCATGGCCCTCTTTTCTTGCCACTGTTCTCGAAGGCGACCATCAATGCTTCTCACAGGCGAAACTTAGACCACCATTCGCGGGGATACCGATACAGGCGATGCAGCCTTGACGCACGCTTCCTAGGACAATGAGGGGTCTATTTATTATTGCTATGGGAAATATGAAATATCTGGGAAGCAGGGAAGTTGGTAGCAAGGTGTAGGAATTGGCAGGATGAGGACACAAGGCGAGAAAGGAACGAGCAAAATTGATTGTCGTATGTATCGTTGAGTTTCGCAGAACGAGCTGATATACTGTATACAGGCCAGAGCCTGCGCTATTATACGTCACCTATCAATGTATTTCCCTAATTCAAGGTCCACGAACGTTTGATCCGTCAATTATTTACGCTTCAACTTGTCGACCTCGAATTGTTCCACACACCGTGCGGTCAACTTCACTACCCTCAAATCAATCAGCATCTTCCTGTCTCTCGCCACCTTGAAGCTCGCTTCTTCCATTCTGAAGGATTGATCTCTGCTTTCCAATGAACAACGTGCGGCTAGACTACTGTGACAAGCGCGTGCACAATGGATACGTCCATACCTGATCGAAAACCTTATCACTCGATTTCACACCGACAAGAGTTGGTTCGCCGGAAAAGCGTTATTGTCAATGTCACGATGAGAAGAGAGGTATAGAGGACGAAGTGCGGCGAAGAATACCAGAAGGCGGCCGATCTTCTCACTCAGTCTCAGTAAGCCGGGGCAACAGTGAACGCCATAGCTCACCAAATTTCAATATGCCTGCTCGTTATCTCCTCTCAGGGAGCTGTACTCGGATGAAATAGACTTCAAACGCGTCCATGCTACAAGTCCAAGCTCGTGGAAGCTTTACTAAGGCTGATATTAGCATTGAGGAAATGTTCTTTGGAGCATCTTCTTTCGGAGATCTCCTACAACAGTAAGATGTTTCTCGTGTCAATAGAAGATGTTGGTCAGTCAATACGAGCATGCCGAAGGATGAAGGCATCGACCAGCGGGATGGTCACGGTTCGGCAACTTCCATATCCGGTTGAGTCGACTGTGGTGATCTCAGACGTCAACTTGCGACAACTCCCCATTCGACCTCAAAGTGTCACACCTTGACCTCTCATAAGCATCTTCTTTGGTTTCCTCTGGCTATGTCAGACTTCTACGTTATCTCTATTGCCTTCAAAATCGTCCGTCATTCGGAATCCTGCCGATCGTCGATGTATACGCGAATCACGACATTTGGGTGGGAGACCGCTGCGACCTTGAACGCAGTCAAGGCTATGCTATCTTTCCGGACCTGCATAAGTAAGATAGAAGCTGAGAAGCTTGACGTCAAATCAGCTTCACCGTCGAATGCGCCCTGTGGACAAGGTAAATCACTTCCTTTCTTAGAAGATGACGTCGGTGCCTGACTGGCAGCTTCTTCTACAGTGCCTATGTTCTCCTGAAGCTTCTTTCAGCCATAATCTTGCTATAGAGTTCAAGGCCTATCGCATGGAATCTTCTGATGTCATCGATGCATTTCACGGCACGTTGACGGTATCTTTGCAATTTCTCCAGGGCCCTGTCGCAATCGGATTTTGTCATGCTTCATCGCTACTGTATAGCAGGAGCTCTGACAGACACCTACCCGTGCGTAACCATCCTTTTCGAAGTTCAGAGAAGCTGCAAGGTCTTCGTGTTTTGTGTGGGAATTGGAGAACGTTGTGGAGTGCGACATCGAAGCTTCATCGCTCTCGTGGTGCACGCGAGCAACTGGCCACCAGGCCATGCCGATCTGAGAGGTGCTCTGCTCAAGATAGGATGGATGTGGTCTTCGTCATAGGACAAATGCCACCTCCTTATCTGATATAAATACTGGGCCGTCGCTCGAAGTTCAGCATCCTTCACCGGACACCCTCAGTCCTCACCGACTCTCCAATCACTTCTCTAACGATGTCCATCAAAACTCTCCTCCCCATCCTCCTTCTCCTCAGCGCCTGCGGTGCTCTCCCCACTGCAATCAAGGCACCTTCCGACGTCGAAGAGTCCCTCGGCGTATACAGTAGCTACTCTAGCGAGAAGCGCGCTGTTGCTGCTCCTGACACTGAAGATTCCCTCGGAGTGTACAGCTCATACTCCAGTGCTAAACGCGCCGTCATTGCCTCTCCCGACACCGAAGAATCTCTCGGTAAGCCCGTATCCCGTACCACATAATCAACATCACTGAAATGACGTATTGTTCAGGTGTCTACAGCAGCTACGCTAGCCAGAGGAGGGCTATCGCACCCGACACCGAAGATTCGCTCGGCGTGTACTCGAGCTATTCCGACGCGAAACGTGCCGTTGCTGCCCCGGACACTGAAGAATCTTTGGGTGAGTAGTTTGTCTTCTGAATAACACGAAAATCTCTGACCGAACCTCTCTTACAGGTGTCTACAGCAGCTATGCTAGTGAGAAGAGAGCTATCTCTCCCGATACCGAGGAGTCCCTCGGTGTCTACAGCTCCTACGCCAGTGAGAAACGCGCCATCAAGCCTGACACCGAGGACTCGCTGGGCGTGTACTCCACCTATCGTGACGACAAGCGTGCTATCGCCCCCGATACCGAGCCATCCCTCGGTGTCTACGACAGCTACAAGCGAGCCATCTCTCCTGACACCGAGGATTCTCTCGGTGTCTACAGCTCCTACGCCAGCGACAAACGCGCGATCTCACCCGATACCGAGGAGTCTCTCGGAGTCTACTCCAGCTACGCTAACGAGAGACGTGCTATCACCCCCGATACTGAAGAATCCCTCGGCGTCTACTCCAGTTATGCCAGCGAGAGACGTGCCATCAAACCCGATACGGAAGACTCCCTCGGGGTATATTCGAGTTACGCCAGCGAAAAACGCGCCATTAAGCCTGACATTGAGGAGTCCCTCGGCGTCTACAGTTCCTACGCTAGTGAGAAGCGAGCCATTACACCCGACACCGAAGACTCCCTTGGTGTGTACAGCCAATATTCCAGCGCATAAGGCCGCGGATATCTTAGTAAGCTCTCGCCTTCCCCCCTATACACCCTTAGCTGATTCAATTCCTTTTTAGCGACTACTATAGATCAAAAATATTCCTTTCTGCTATAGCTCTCAGTGTCCATATATACGTAACGTACCCCATGTATCTCTACCTGTAAATACGCTACAATTTATTTCACTTATGTCCTTCTACGTCTGCCCTCATTGTGATGTCATCCAACTGAAGACCTCCTCAATACAGTTTTGTCCATATCTGTCAGCAGAGCTATCCCAGACCATATCATTGCGGTAGTACGGCTAGTAAAAGACTATCGACATCATTGAGACACGTCATGGATTCAGACCGCGCATGCTTTATATTATCGGGATTCTAGTAACGCATGTGAGCTTCCTAAGTCGCGGGATATTGGCTGAATAGATATAAGTGCAGGCATTCCGATCGAATCATAGATCGCAATCAATTAGATATGGGGCCTCTGAGTCAAAGCGTTGAGTCACACAATGATAGGCGCTGGAGGATGAAGCCTTTGGTAAACAACGGCAAACAATATCGACACTTTCCGACCTGGGGTTCTAGAAAATCTGCCTACTTCGCGGTGAGGTAAAAGTTGACCGGTTGACCTGTATAGTCCAATTCAATTCAGGTAAACGGTAGCGAGGACTGGAAGTGCGTCGCAATCTCGTATAATATCGGCAAGTCGAATGATGGCTGTTGGTGATTGTGAACTCACTGGGAGCTGGCCACAAGGTCTATCTTGCCATTCAAATCCATATAAGATCCCCTAAGTTCATTTCCAGCTGTACGGTCCTGAAATGATGATCAAGTCTGTTGTCAGCTCGAGTAACTTGAGCCTTATGGCGTCATACAGTTGCAGAGGTATCTAGCAGTGCCATCGAAGGTGTTTAATGACTTGAATATCGACGAAGAATTGTCATTGGCAGATATCCAGACATTGGGAACCTTTCGGCCAATAAAATACTGGAAAGGTCGCAGTGCGGAGAAGAACACCAGAAGCTGCTCGATCGTCGTGTTCAGTCTCAGTAAGCCGCAGAAACGGGTTGGGAAGTTTCTCACGATGATATATACCGCGAGAAGTTGGGACCGGATGAAGTAGGTTTTAAACGTGCAGATGGCGCAAGCCTTTCCACTATATCGGTGGTGTGAGTAGAAGCACTGGCAAGGGTTGACTAACCCAGAGGTTAGCCTTGAGGAAGACTTCGTGTGATTTTCGTTGAGCTGTCAACCGCTGTACATTATGATATACGATGGCATGGTCAACGTATCAGTGTGTCTTGTAATTGGGTGAGGCAAGATGAGGCACTGATGTTGTTCGAGGAAGGCTGTTTCGGCATTTCCCTTTTCGTGTTTGGTTCCGATTCCGGAAGCAAACAAGCGCCGAGCCGATTTTTCGTCCGCAATAACGACAACACCCCGCACTCGGTCGATCGAGCTTATGTGCCTTGGCTATCATAAGCGTATCCTTATATTGAACTGCTCTGTCAGATAACTTTCTGCTACTATCCGGTCCCACGCGCTCTGAAATGTCAGAGCTTATCAAAGTTGAAAGAATTGTTATCTCGAAAAAACGCGACATCGTTGTGAGAAACCGATACGAAAGGATGCGGCATTCTCTGTGCCTGGAGAAGTCATCCGGAAGTCGAAGCTTGACGTCAAGCGATTCCATATTCGAGGTGGCCATCATTCTTCTGTGAATTCTTTCCTTGCTTCTGAATGACGTTGTTCTAACGCGCTTTCCGTCAGTTGGAATGACCCCCGAAACTTGCTTTGATACGCTTTGAAATGGCAGAACAACGATCCACTTCGATGAAACACCATGGCGTCAAATATGCAATCTATGAACTAACACAGTCCTCTTTGCGATTTCTTCGCAGCCTAACATAGTCGGAGTGTGCAAATCACGACTCCTATTGCCTCAGCGAACCACTCTTGCGTTCGTGCGAACTTGGCAATCACAAGCTCCAAGATGACCTAAATGTCTTCTGTTTCATGTGAAATGTGGAAAAGGATGTCAGGTATGTTTTTGATACGTATCGCAATCGTCCAGTAAGCTGATGATTGCTCGCCAGCGTAGAATGCCACAGCTCTGTTCAATGTGAGACGGATTTGACATTCGTCATACGACAACCTCATACCTCTTGTGAGATATAAATACAAGACTTTCCATCGGTGTTCAGCATCCTTCGCCGGACACTCTCCTCCATCCTACCCACCCACCTTCCAACTCCAACTCTCTCGATGTCTGTCAAAGCACTTCTTCCCATGCTCCTTCTCCTCAGCGCCTGCGGCGTCTTCGCCCTTCCGACTGTCAAACCACCATCCGACCTCGAAGATTCTCTCGGCGTGTACAGTAGTTACTCGAGCGAGAAACGCGCTGTCGCTGCTCCCGACACCGAAGATTCCCTCGGAGTCTACAGCTCATACTCCAGCGCGAAGCGCGCCACTATCGCGTCCCCCAACACTGAAGATTCTCTCGGTGAGTATATACTACTTCTATATGGTCCGTTACGGAGGATTGGTCTTTCTGACAATGACATTCAGGTGTATACAGCAGCTACGCCAGCGAGAAGAGGCACATTGAGGACCCCTTCGAAGTCTACAGCCACTACTCCAGCGAGAAACGAGCTGTATCGAGCGCATCTCCGGATACTGAAGAATCACTCGGTACGGGCACTGCTTGTGATGCAAAATCATCTTCTGACACCGATTATTCTTAGGCGTATATAGCAGCTATGCCAGCGAGAAGCGTAGAGCCATCGCCCCGGATACCGAAGAGTCACTCGGCGTATACTCCAGCTACTCTCAAGACAAGCGTGCCATCCATCCCGACACTGAAGAATCCCTTGGTGTCTATGACAGCTACTCCAGTGCGAAACGCGCCGTTCACCTTGATATCGAGGAATCGCTGGGTGGCTACGAGAGCTACGCCAGTGCCAAACGCGCCATTCGCCCTGACACCGAATCCTCTCTCGGCGTTTATGAGAGCTACGCCAGCGAGAAGCGTGCCACTCCCGACAACGAGGAATCCCTCGGTGTCTACTCCAGCTATCGCGACGAAAGACGCGCCATCTCCCCAGATACCGAATCCTCCCTCGGTGTCTACGACAGCTACTCTCAAGCTAAACGAGCTATCTCTCCTGATACCGAAGAGTCTCTCGGCGTCTACAGCTCGTATGCTAGTGAGAAACGCGATATCCACCCCGATACTGAAGCATCTCTCGGAGTGTACGACACCTACCGCAACGAGAAGCGCGCTGCCCCGGATACCGAGGACTCTCTCGGTGTATATTCCAGCTACGCCAATGAAAGACGCGCCATCAAGCCTGACACCGAAGAGTCTTTGGGCGTATATGAAAGCTACTCTAGTGCCAAGCGTACCATTTCCCCTGACACCGAAGAATCCCTCGGAGTCTACAGTAGCTACTCCAGTGAGAAGCGAGCCGTCGCACCCGACACTGAAGAATCCCTCGGTGTCTACAACCAGTACTCCAGCGCGTAAATCGTGCCGTTTTCTTTTGTAAGCTTTCGTTCTGACTCTACAGCAATGATTCTGACTCGGATTTCCTTCTCAGGCCCCTCTGTATAAATAAAAGCTCTCGTTAATGTCTCTTCCTTGTGTACATAGAATAGCTCTCCTCGAATGTATTCTTCCCTGTAGCTGTTCACAATTTATTTTACCATTCTCCTCTTTCATACTCGACTCAATTGAGCTGGCGTAACAAAACAACAATCGAAAATGACCTACGGCACCATTAACGGAAGATGGTCAGATGCCGGAGACCATTTTCGCACTGGCGGTTGAAATTTCGCGAATCTGAGGAGCTTTCAACCTCAAAACCGGTGCTGGGCTCTGTACCCTTAGACTGCGGTTAGGTCTCCCTCACATGAATTTGAAAAGTCAAAATCGATACTGGACCAGTCGATCAATCAAATCGATGTCTTCACAGCTCAGCGCAAGAAGCGGTGGATGCTAAGCGCCCGTGATTGAAGCCTTTGGTCAACAAGGCCAAACAATCGCGAGTGCGTCCGGGTCTGCGCTTGTCGCGGTGCTTCGTGACGGTTTGGAGAAATACGATTTTGGGAAAAAAAAATCTGACACTGAGTGACCTGGGTGTTTTCGATTGCTGGCATTCTCTCAGATATATCTTTTTGACTACGTTTCGCTAAGAATATGCATGCAGCCGAAATAGAGTGGGCCATCTTCACGTTTTCAGTCACGATTCGTCTTGTCCGTGTGTCAAAATATTCATTCTTCATGAGTCGCCAGACGAGTTGCCGGGAGTTTGCTTAGTTGAACAGAGTTCCTCGTGCGACTGCTATCGCCCTGCTTAGAGTTCTGTTAGCGTGCATTACCAAAAGAAAAAAAACATCTCTATGACCCTCGATCCAGCGGAGTTCGACCACATGCGTATAACATGCGACCAGAGCACAGAAATTCAGCAAAGGACGAAGAGCGGAGAAGAACACCAGAGACCCGCCGATCGCCTGGTTCAGTCTCAGTAAGCCGAAAAGAGGATCAACGGTATATCCTACTATCTCTTCCCATTACCTGGCTTGACGGATGCTTTAATGACAATCAGATGAAGTATATTGAGACTTGGAGATGCAATCCGTAAGACTGGTTGAAGAAGCGTTGATAACTCATCCTGTGGGCCACCGAAGGAGATAGCCTCGAGGAAGTCTTCTTTGTTATCGTCTTCGCAGGATTCTCATGTATCGTGGTAAGAGCTATAGTAAGGTGTTTGATTTGAATGAATGGCGATGGCTGATGATGGTAAGAGTTGATTTTCGGATTTCCCCTTTCACTCCGGATTATTCGGCTATGCCGGGTTTCGGTTGATTTTCGGTTTCAGGCTTCCGGGTGCAATAAGCGCCGACACGACTCTCTTTCAACCCACCGCCAACCCGTCGAGCTCAGTGTGCCAAACGCAGCCACGTTGGCTATCATAATCTTGAAATGGCGTGGAACTTGTATGTCAGATATTAGTCCTGCTGCGAGGGCTGGATCGGCAGGTCAGCGATCGGACATGCAAAAGCAACTGTCAGCGAACTGACGACAGCTGTATAGGAAATTGGAGTAAAGCGTACCGCATTCTCTGTGCCTGGAGAAGTGAAATAGATCACGAGGATTGACGTCGACGTAGCTTTGATCTCGCAATCGCCGTAAGTCTTCTGTGAATCTTTCCTCTATTGATGACGTTGAATTCAAGATTCGGCTTCCAGTGTCATTGCCAGTACGGCAGGGATCGGAAAATCATACCACCAGCTATTGCGATATCAGCATAGTCGGGTATGAATAGTCACTCTGACGTCAAGCCCGCGTTGCTCGACCTGATACGGTCGTCTTTGCAATTTTCTCGACACCTATCGCAGTCGGATTGCCACCTGACTGTTGCTCTCATTTCAAGACACGGATAAGCCGTCATTCTTCGGAAATTTTGACTTCCAGAAGTTCAAAGAAGTTGTGGATCTCTTGTCCTTCACGCGGGATATGCAGAAGACCTCGAGGCACGTCTGTGAACCTTCGTCACATCCGTCAGGCACGCTGAAAATAACTCTCCAGGACATACGAACCTCCGGTGCTTCTTGTAAATTAGCATGAACTGCATCTGCGTCAGTGCACAAGTTTGTTTCCCTCCAGGCATATAAATACAAGCCTTTCGCTCGCTGTTCAGCATCCTTCATCGGACACTCTCATCTCACTCAACTCCTTCAATCTTCTCAACACCCCATCCACTTCCCTAGCCATGTCTGTCAAGGCTCTTCTCCCCATGCTCCTCCTCCTCAGCGCCTGTGGCGTCTTTGCGCTCCCTACTATCAAAGCGCCATCCGACGTTGAGGACTCCCTCGGCGTGTATAGCAGCTACTCTAGCGAGAAGCGTGCTGTTGCCGCCCCCGATACCGAAGAATCCTTGGGAGTGTACAGCTCGTACTCCAGCGCCAAGCGTGCCGTTATCGCCTCCCCTGATACTGAAGAGTCTTTGGGTGAGCACCTATTCTTCTTTGAATATTCGACATTACTGACATCAAATATACTTCAGGTGTCTATAGTAGCTACGCCAGCGAAAAAAGAGCTGTCTCTCCCGACACCGAAGAGTCGCTTGGTACGAGTACAAATTTGTGCTGAAGGATCATCTTCTGATGACAATTATTTTTAGGTGTATATAGCAGCTATGCTAGCGAGAAGCGCGCCGTTTCTGATACCGAGGATTCTCTCGGCGTCTACTCCACCTATCGCGACCAGAAGCGCGCCGTTCCCGACACGGAGGATTCTCTCGGTGTCTACTCTACCTATCGCGATGAGAGACGCGCTATCTCTCCAGATACCGAGCCTTCCCTCGGTGTCTACAACAGCTATCGTGACGAGAGACGTGCCATCTCTCCTGACACTGAACCCTCCCTCGGTGTCTATGCGAGCTACTCTAGCGAGAAGAGAGCCATCGCTCCCGACACCGAACCATCCCTCGGCGTCTACGCCAGCTACTCTGAAGCCAAGCGAGCCGTCTCCCCCGACACCGAACCCTCTCTCGGTGTCTACTCCACCTATCGCGACGAGAAACGCGCTATTTCTCCCGACACCGAGCCGTCCCTCGGTGTATATAGCTCCTACTCCAGCGAAAAGCGAGCTGTTGCGCCCGATACCGAACCTTCTCTTGGAGTCTACGCGAGCTATTCTAAGGAGAAACGTGCTGCTCCAGATACTGAAGATTCCCTCGGCGTCTACTCAAGCTACCGCGACGAGAGACGTGCCGTCGCCCCCGATACCGCGGAATCTCTCGGTGTCTACTCAACTTATCGCGATGAGAGACGCACCGTGTCACCCGATACCGAGGAGTCATTAGGCGTGTACGCAAGCTACTCCGATGCCAAGCGAGCCATCTCTCCCGATACCGAAGAATCACTGGGAGTGTACAGCAGCTATGCGAGCGAAAGACGTGCCAGTCCTGATCTTGAACGCGCTGGCAGCTATGCCTCGTACGAATGGTATAGCAGCAATTAGAGAAAGATTCGTGGTCAGTTCTGACATTTTCTTCTCCGATACTCGTCTAACATCGATGCCTTCCAGACTAGCGACTAGTCTGACGACGAAAAAAATGCGATTCCATGGGGCGCGACGCGATATCACTGACGCCTCTCATGGTCATAGTAACATAGATACCGGTTCTGGGGCTTTCTTTTGTCCTTCATTCCTATTACTGCTTAGTGTAGTGTACATATAATCCGCCTTTTTTCACTCAGGGCCTTCAAATTCATCTTTTTACCCATCCGTCGTGCCTGAGTCATATAGTGTAAATAGTGTAAAATCCGGGAGAAGGCGAGCAAGATCGTGATTGACAATCCGAATTGATGAATCGGAACTTCATGATCATCCTACTTCATTACCAAGAATCTCTGTAACTATTAAGAAATAGCAACTGATATAGGCCGATGTAGTAGTAGAAAGGAACAACATTCTTTGGTAGCCTTCAGCCAGCTCATGGCCCAGATTCTGCCAATCGACGGCGAACTTCGTCCAACAATTTCTTATGACATTCTTGTGCTTCCTGAGTCCACTTCGCGGGGACGTCAGGATCATCTTTCGCCTGATCCGCAGCGTAAAAGACCTGAGTTTCATAGAGCGATCAGGGCTAATGTTTCTTATGGATCAGACATTGTACGCACTTCATAACTCCACGGTCCCCGCCAACCAGTCCTCAAGACAGCCTCGACGACATCAACGACCGGTAGGTACCCCTTCCTCACTGGCGGTCCGTAGGGTAAAGGTCGCCATTTATTGCTCCATTCGTACAAGGGCGGGATGCCGGCTTTCTCAGCATCTGAATGTAGCTCATCGGGATCTACTCGCGATCCGTCTGATATTTGGAAGTAGAATATTTGAGCTGGCTTGATAATCAGTGATAGTTCTTCGAGCGACTCGTGGAATTTTGATGACTTTGAGGATAGGCCCATGGAAGCGGTAGGATCGGCGTATTCGCGAGCTTCGGATCGGAATGTCAGCGAGGAGAGAAGGATGTACGAGACACAGTTCATACCGGCGATCTGGAATGTATCGAGGCAAAGCCCGAAGTTCGGTCGATTGACGAGCTTGCAGATTTCCCAGGTATGTTTCCACGTATTGACGTGTGTTCCCCATGCCCACATTTCGTAAGCGCTACAGAGATACTTTAGCATATGATGCTTTCAAAGCGGTGAGAACGACAGACAAACGAAGTGGAGGGTCCTCTTGGGCCCCTAAGTCTGCGAGCTCCTGGAGGTCGTCTGCCATGGTCCGGAAATCTGAAGTGATGGTGCGGTCATTCGAGGATCCAACTTGGATCATGGTGCATTTCAGAGCCTAAATCATGTCTTAGTATCCTGTGCGTGGACTATCCGAGGTAAATAAACGCACTTTCACTATGCGGAACCAGGTCTTTGCTCGATTGAACGCTGCGCTTCTCTTAGCAGGGTCCTGATGGCCTTCAAACTGCGAGAACCTGAGCTTGAATTTAATACCGTCGAGATATACAATCGAAATAAGATACTCAACGGATGCAGAACGAATATCTCCAGGTCCAGTTCCCTCGCAAGCTTCGCGACACCTTCCGCCGCCTTGATCAACGTCTCGATATCACCATCACCATTCTCATCTATCTTCTTATACGTCGCGTCCATACTCGTCGCTAGCGCCTCGAGATCTGGTAATGCAACCTCTGCCAATTTGAATCCGGCATCTGCTATCGCGCGTAGCTTCTTAGGAAGGGTGTGCGATGGATGCATCCCAGCAGAAGGCGATGCGTAACATGTTTGGATATTGTCAAGGGAGTCTGATAGGGTGGGTTGGGCCATTGTGGTAGTGAACTAAGACCATGGTTTTGGAGGTAGCCCAGTTGAAATATGAACCGATGGATGACGTCGACTTGTCACTGGGGCCCACTTCTTCTCTGGGCGGTTGAGCGGCATGGTTGGATAGGGGTTGAATTACTGGAACTTTAATTTCAGCCATATGAATTATAGCTCATGTAAAGCGTTTGATATTTTATGGAATAATCAGAGGTTAGCACACGAGCATGCTGGTCAGGTGGGCGTAAAGTAATTCGGAATCGGAAGTCGGGTCACTTTTCTTATGCCGGTTCTCGATTTATTCTTGTGGTGTCACAGCATAAATATTCCATAAATACTACTTATAAACAAAGGGATACAATGCATGATCTTATCGAAGGATATTCGTCCATGGTTCGTAGACGGCACGAGGTCCGTGCATCTCAACATGGAGGGAAGACGTTTTATGGGCATACGGTCTGTAGTCTCCAACAGCCCGGATATCCAGGTTCTGGCAGCATGCCAGCCAGCACGGTCCGTCTGCCAAGGAAGTCTATCCTACGGACACCGCATGACCGGGGATCAATCGGTACTGGTGAATGTTGACAATCGGCGGTATGATGAGCATGACTCTCGACCTGAGCCGAAGATTCGTCAAGACCATCCTCAAAGGCTTGTCCCTGAAGCTGACGGTAAAGGCCCTCAATGACATCGTGACAGGTGACATTCCCCGCAGGTCCCTGACGAATGACAATTGGAATGTGGATATTGCAGTAGAAGATGACGAAGTCCTCGCCACGACGATTGGTGGCTTTGTGACTGGCAAATTCATTCCAGAGGTCCGCACGACTGGAAAACTCGTCGGGGTTACAGTTGAGGTTGAGCTTCCACGACCTTGGAGCTCGACGAAGGCAGGAGTGCAATGTTGGGTAAGGGAGAGTTATGGTATTCCGTGGAGACAGGAGAGGGTGAGGTGTTGAAAGTTCATGAGAGAGATGCAGAGGATTCTGCACTGGTATCAAGGCCGAATCAAGACGTCTTTGTGTTTTTTCTGGGTAAATGCGTTGTTCATCCACCAAATTCTGGAACGAGAGTATTGTCGCGTGTAGAATAAACGCTATAAACGAAGAAATGAGCGATGTAGACGGTACCACGAAAGAAAACCTCTACCGGTCATTTTCGTTATTGGTAGAAGATAGTCCGGGCTCATGGATTAGGGGCCTACGGCGATTCTGGAGAAGGATTTAAGGAGCTTGCCAGAGGCAAGTTCTGGTCTTCCAACGGGAGTCGATTGACACAACCCGTCGGCTGTGCATGATTTGATTGGAATAAAAACAGACTCAGCCTCTTCCAGACGCGAGATGACGCCTCAATCAGTGATCCCTCTCATGTTACCCTGACATCTCAACGTGTAATGAGTCACTGGTCGGGTAAATCCAGCCGCTACACAGAATGACCCCCGCAGCTGATGTTACCGGAGAAGAATGACGGCGAAGCACTGGTAAAGTTCAGAGTAAGATTTGAAATAACGCAATGTTTGTACTGCATCAGCGCAGGCACGTCATCCATTGAGAGGCGAACAGACACAGCCACCGGGTATCATGTATGTGATCTGGAATCGACGACAGAGATGGAATCGCTGCTCCAGTGTTTTGGGCGGGGTGGAAGCTTGCTGTTGAAATCGTGAGTTCTCTTGTCTGGCGTGCTGCCACTATGGGTGTTTGAGTCGCCAGGGCCGCAGTCACTTGGCATGTGTCTTCAACCTGAAGTCGCCTTCCTTCTGCTGAAACCCATTTTGTTTTATCTCCAGGGTCCGATTAGAACACGTTTTGACTGAGCCATGCAAGAAGGATTCAGTGAATCAGGTCAAAGCCAGGACGTCCACCAGTAATCAAGGTGACAAAACGCAAGCAAAACTCATCACAAGCAAGATGGAGCCCAGAGCTTGTTACACTTCCCTATAGCGACTTAAAAAAATTAGAAGAGGGCTCAATGAAGTCAGTCTAAAAATCCAGTCAGGCTGCCCCATATCCTGCGTGATGATCACGAATTTGAGTCGTTTGACGAAGGAGAGGTTCTCGCCAGGTCGGAGTTTTAATGCGCGTTCATTCGGGCGCCCAACTTCAACGACCTTGGGCACATCCAACTCTCTTCAAACACTGTACGGGTAGCTTGGACTTCGGAATATGCCAAAAATCTGGTTCAAGATTGCTCAGCATGCGTCGAGATTCCTTGGTTTGGATTAAGAGTGGCTCTTCGTGGTTGACGCAGCCGTTTCCTATCCACTTCAGCTTAACATGATGATAGTCATCGACTTGCATAGAGGTCATCCTTAGTGCATCAATCTTGTAGCAATGGACTTTGAAGGCCAACAGTTCTAACTGCTGCATGCTTCGAGGCTTCGTTTTTCTTCGATGTGTCGACGTCACCCATGACCGTATGTTTCCATCATCAATTTGGATCAATACTCATATAATGTGGCAAGACCAGATCTAGTGACTATCGACATCCAATGTGTGCAATCGCCATACTCCTTCTCTTCGAGCATCGACTGTCAGACCCCCGAATAGCCTCCTACTTCCTAGGAAGTCTCCCCGAGAGATAGGAGGCACCGCGTTTGAGGACTGAACGGTGTGCGGTGCTCTATCTCTGAGCGCTTGTGCTGCCCTGGATCTAGCGCGGGTCGATGCTCGAGCCCATTCGCCCGTACTCACAGGTTGAGACATGCCGGCCGCAAGTGCCGCAAAGACATCCCAGACCGTAATGGGCCCACCATCGAAACGCTCTACCACAATCGGCCAGTCAACGCTAGAGCATGAAATGATACGCCGTCGTGACGGCGGATTTGTTGCTGGCTGGTTGATTTCTTCTGCGAGCGCCGGATTGAAGAAGATGATCTCATTGATAGGCCTTGTTAGATCGAAGCGCCAGCTTCTGTCGACCAATGAGAGTAGAGGATGTAGCTCCTCAGATGCCTGAAGGTGTGTGGATTGCGATGTCGGACCTGTTGCCATCGAACGTAATTAGTAAATCTCACAGGTTTTTGTAGAGCAACCTACCACCCAGAGTATAACTCGAAAATCGGTCCGCAAGCAAAGATTGTGGGGCGAGGCTTGGCGGAGGCCGCGCAGATGATATCACCGCATCTTCGTGTGTGTAGTACGGCGGTGGAGGGACAAGATCCGTCGGCATAATCTGTGGAGGGAGCAGAGCTCCTCCTGCGGTGGTACGTGGGACGCGGTACGGAACTTCATGTGTTGCATAACTCGGTATCGATGGCTGATCTTGGAATAGAGCGTATGAAGTCGGGAATGTGGAAACCTGAGACGATGCATGTGAAGGCGCAAAGTCTTCAGCCCTCCACGTCCACTGGCGATGATTTCCTCGATGTTTGCCCATGTTTGGCTTGCTAAAAGTGCTGTCGACGTCACCATCAATCGTGTCATGTGGCTGAGTCAACCACGTGGCGTACCTGGAATTACGAGGATCCTTGTTCACGGTGGTGAATGTTTGCGGAAGTTGCGCGCACTGCGGGGAAAGGGAGACGATGGTGTTGCGGGCACCTATTGAGCTCTTATACTCGAAGAGGGGTGCATCAACCTGCTCTCTTGTCTGTTACGTCGCGCGCCGGGTTTTTGATTCCGGCTCCTTGGCCAACGAAGAGGATTGACCACCAATGCCAACCCCTGACATTGCACTCCCCGGAGCTCCGCATAGGGAAGGACCCTGCAGTTCCAGGGGCCGACCATAGCTTACCGTTCGCTTGGAGAGTCAATCCTAGGCGCCACCACCTGTCTTGCCAGGTTTCTCAATGGCATTCATCCATTTGATGATTCCAAGAAACCTTATTGGACGAACCGAAAGTCTGTAAATGACTTTGCCAATCTCGATTAAGTGATTGTGACACGAGAACGCTCTTCATGAGCCATCCCCGTGGTTCAGGCACTTGGGTCTTGCGTTCTAGATGTCCCCATCCCCCACCCCACTCTATCCTTGCTTGTAAACATCAATCACTCCTCATGTGACCAGATTTATTGAGGGACTTAGCGTAGACGCCGAGCATGTACCGGTACGGGTGGGCGAATACCGAACACAAGGCGACGATAGTCATTCTATCTGCGATATGAGGTGCTCTCCTCTACATTCGACCTGTCTTCGCTGTGCGGCCACTGCACGGGATACCGGCATGCCATCCTATTCGCCACGGGCGAATAACCACTCTGCTGCACAACACGGCGCAGCACAATGCCACCCTCTAATGTTACTATGCGTGCCACCCTACTTGCCATCCAGCCCCTATCCTCATCTCCGCGCTTGCTTTCGACCACAACTCGTACTTTCAACCCCTAAGTTCGTCCGTCTCAACCTTGTGGCCGTTATAGAGCGCTTTCAGACCATCAAGCCCCTATTGTATAACATCCAGGTTCTTGTGCCGAATACTGGTTTCTCAAAAGAATCGTTCAAGTAAACACAATCCTTTGCTGCGTGCTTGCCACAAGACATCCAAGATGACTATGTGCGGACTCAATCATTGAAAAGGGCCTCGTCCTTGTACGCGTTTTATTCTTCCGTCTCTCAGTATTCTTGTCTTCCGAAAAGTGTGCTCGCAACATCGTGCTCTTGGCGCTAAAGGTTCCGCTCCATCGCCAACTTCAATCATAAGCTCATAATAACGATAGACTATCTTAGATCCCCGATAAACATCTTCATTCGGTCAAATACTACTCCCCGACACTCTACAGGACTGATACGATGCGTGATCGCGTCAAAGCCCACGCGTGGAGCCGCCCCGGTGTTCCGTCGTCATTTACACTTCATTCGAACGCTGAAACGGGTTTCATGTTTTCCCCTCCTTTCTCCGCAACCTCAACAACCCCTATACGAAAGTAGAGTTACATATCCTTGTCTGTTCATATGGCCCTTACCCCGGTTCCCTCTTTCCTCGATCCCGATGCTTTGGCTTTCTCCGGGGTTAAGATAGCCGAGCGAGCCTAAGAGTGCGTGAACTACTTGCCTAATTCAGTTCACGTGCTCATTCTTGTCACCAGTCCGCTATGCGCGGCGACGAGCCCTACGAGCATATGGACGTTATGGCCCTCTGATCCCGTTGCCTCTCGGACGTCCTGCATTACTCGTCCGCGAATTCTTCTCAAATTGCTCGTCGAGGGTCTTGGAGAATCCACTCAGGGATTTGGTTGCCGTGCTATTCACTGGGCTCTTGGGCTACTGTGTCTGAATCAGCGTGTTGGCGCAATCGACTGCGGATGGAGACTCTCTAGGCCTTTCTCTTGTCTATGCCCGGGGCTTTCTTGTTCCATTCAATGCACAGTGAACAATCTACGTGGAGGCGTATAGAGACTCGGCGCTAACTGCATATTATACTGTGACCTAATTTGTATCCAGGGGAAGTGGGAAATTTCCGACGCCTGACTCAGCTGTGCTGCACCGCCTTCGCTCTCTTCGACTCGAGTCAGGGTAATGCAGTGACTTCTCGTTTGTTCATTAATGGTGGCAATGTGATAAGATTGGGTGTGAAGTTCAGATTGAGTATTAGGACTATTACATGAGTTTCTCGCTACAAGTGCACTACTACGTATGAGATAACATATGCGAAACAATGAGAATACAATCCAGAGAAATGGGATGAGTTTATGCAAATAAATGTGGAGACATGGGGATAAGCAGAATGCGAGAGACGGAATGTAATGTGGTATGGGGTTGTGATGCTTAGAGGATGTGAAGATGAATGGATTATGGGGAACAAAGACAAAGGAAAAGGGAAAGCAAGTGGTGTGAGGGGACAATGGAGGGGGGGATAGGGGAAAGGTTGTAGCAACCAGGCGCTGCGCGGACGTCATGATCTGAGCTGCATGCGGAACGAGGGTTTCTCGTCGCTAGCTGACTGTCGCGAAGTCTGGGTGATCCCAGCGAACGGCGATCCACGACTTAGTAGATCTGCGGGCCGCCGAGGAACTCGGACGTGTTGCGTTTCCCTCAGGCCGGCGCCCAGGACTCCCGGAGCGGGCGCAGTAGCATTTGCTAGTAGAGTCACCGCAAGCCCTTGGCTCTCCTTCTCAGAGAATTTGGATAGAGTGATGTATTCGGCCGCTCGGCGGAGAACGTCGATGCATCGCACACCCTCAGATCGCTCGATGAGGATGGTGTTGGAGTGCAGTGACTGGGAGGATGTGCAATGTGCAATGTCGATTGATAGTGACAGCTGGCGCACTGGTGGATGGGTCGCGGGTGCGCGGAGGTCGACTTGGGATAGGTGGCGTTCCGGCAAATCAGGGGGCAGCTGAGTGAGATCGATGGGTATGGAAGGTCGGACGAGGAAGGGATTCAGACGGAGTGATGATGAGCCGGAGGAGAAGGAAGAGTATGAGGGTGAGGGCGACGACGGGATATAGGCGGACGATAGCGATGATAGGGAGGAGTGCGATGAAAGTGCTGAGGGTGTCCGAGTAGGATATCCGCGGTGTGAACGAGTAGATGAGTGATTGGAGGACGTCGCAGACGCTCCACTGGCAATCACATTGTGGTATGGGTAGTATGAGGACGAGCTCATGCCTGCTTCGTCGTGAGCTTCCATCCCTCAGTACTTGAAGGGACGAGGGGAAGGCTCACCAGCGACCCGAGACCCATAGTACGACGAGGAAACTGGAGGTAGTGGAATGGTGGGTAGTCGTGGGGTGGGGGGCGGGTAGTGTGCGCAACCACCGATGCAGGTGGGGCAGGCCACCATCGAGTATGCAGGGGGAGGGGAGTTGGCAATTGTTCGAGCGGGCATTGTAGCAGTTGTGAGCTGTTGGATGTGGAGAGGAGAGTAAAGCACCAGCTACTGGTGACTTGGAGTCTTATAGGAGCCGTCCGCAGGCTAGTCATATTCATGAGAGAGGCGGTGGGTCCACCAGGGTAGTCACTGCATTCGGTAATTTCGAAATTGGCCGGTTTTACGTAATCTCTGCTTTCGGTGCCGCAAGCTCGCTAAGGAATGCTACTGCTGCGTTCCGCAATCTTCTTAGCTCTTCTACGCTGATGAGTTGTCTTGACACGTCTTCAAACCCTGCCTTGGCTGCGAAGATCAACTGTGCGCAAATCAATCTTTTAGTCAAGACTCAGAGTCGTTCAAATTCGCTCTCACGACTCCAAAGAAGCCTTATCATGACTCCGGGGTCGGGTTTTGCCCGCGGTTGGGTAGACTGGTATAAGCCGATGATAATCCTAGATTCGGAAATGAGCTCTTGAGATTACCACGAATGTTCAGAGGCGCGCGAGAAGAGCAGAGCCTTCAGTCGTTGTGCCAACCAAATCCGTCAGCCATGAGAACCGCAACCTCACCAACCCCGTCACCCTCGCCCTCATCCAGATTTCCAAGATTCGTGCAACGGCATATGTCGCTCAGTGTGGTTGAACACGAGGATATGTTGTTGTGCTCCTAGAATGCGTAGTCAGACAACTCAGGATAAGAGGAACGGGATCATCAAGACGATCCGGAATGACGATCCAATGGAGCGACAGGGATAAGGCGGGAGGTGGTAGTCAAACAGAGTATACCCAAATTCGATTGCTTTCGATCGAAGTCACTGTATAGCCCCGATGTAATCCCTTGGGAACGAGGCCGATGATTGGTGAAGTTCCGAAATCTTGCTGTTAGGAGTAATTCCGTCGGATTGCCGCGCGTGTTGGATGTGCTTTAGCTCACCGGAGCCTCGTGGAGATTTCGAGATCTGTTGATGTTCCACCGAGTGCTCTCGAGGTGACACCGTGCTCGATGCTTGAACTGCAGCTACACGTGTAACATAGCCAAGTGCGTCTGTGGAGACCGACGGGGAGAAAACTCGAGGCATTGTGGAGATGAGCCTTGCGGAATGGAGAGGTCGCCCAAACATTCTGAGTATTCGCGACGATGGTACCTCAGTGGAGCAGGGTCGAAAATGACGCAAAAGACCCGGGCCAAAATGAAGAAGGCGGCCGGCAAAGTGTTAGCCTCATGCGTTTCCATAGCATCGTGTGGTTCCCCCTAACGGCGGATGGCATCGATTGCAGACGTACCAGGCGTCTACTCGGCAAGATCACCGCCACGATCCCAGATTTCTTTTGGGTTTGCATCCGATAGGTCAGATACACGTTTCCTCGATAATCAGTAATTCATCACCGACGACGCCGACCCTAGATAATCTTTGCTGCAATAAGGGCGGACGGAGCAAGAGGTGGCATTTACACGTGTGGCGATATCAGATGGATGCGTTGTAGTAGAACGTTTTGCAGGAGTGCGCGATGTCAAATGGTTTTTCTGGAGAAGAGTATCCACGAAAATCGCGAGCTTCGAAACTGTCGTAATCATCCTGAGAAAACCGATGACAGGGGCACCTGGGCGAACACGAGGATCTTAGACGCCGAAATGAATTTCACGCTGCGCGCATGGCATCGAGGGGTAAAGAAAGAAGGGTGCCGGTAACTTGAGAACTGAAAGGATCAGTGAGATCACTCGGAGTCTTTCTCATTGCGAGGAAATGAGTGCATGACAGGCACAAGAGTCAAGTCTAGAGTGAGAAGGATGAGTGTGTGAAAAAGCACTGGCTCAATGAGTCTAGCTCCTCCTAAGAGTGGATATGACATTTTCATATCGTTATTGAGAATAATGACAGACGACGTCAGGAAACGTGGTCTTGGAGTAGAGGCGCCGAGTAGAAGACCGAAGGAGCTGACGCCTGAGTTCTCGGCCTTGAGAAGGCACTTGCAACGTTGTTGGTGTCAGGAAATCAGAGTATCGATGACGATGCACGGGTCCAGGAGATGCAAATGTCGGTGGCAAAACGAAGCCCAGAGTGAACCTGCCACTGGGCGTCTCGGCGGCCTTCACAGCATTGAACGCGTAGAGTCAGGGAATATGAACGCGAGGCGACATGATTCCATGGTTGAAATCGCGTGCTTACTGTGGATGGGAGCAATGATGCAGTCGTGCACCCACTGGAGGCAAGACTGGAGGCTCAATGAAAGTGGCAGTCAGGATGACGGTGTACAAAGGACAACAAACAAAAGGATAATGGAACGATCACATGACTTGCCGACGGCATCGATTATCTTTCGATTTTCTGGGTACTTCCGAGATTATCTGATCTTCATCAGCGCCGCTAACGGAGTAACTTTCGCTGTTAGTTGTGACGCAAGAATGCTGAAAATACCACTTACAGAGCTATCCATCCCGTCCAGCTCCCGATCAAGGTCATTCGCCAGCACACGACCATGTCCAACGATGTAGGGACCGATTCCGAATCTGTGCCTTTAGAACCTAATCAGAATGTAATGCTAATCGTCGTCATGGTTAGTCTTGGTCTTGTGCATTGAGCTTTGACTTGAAGTGCTAATCGTGGAGCTCCGGAATTTTATCAGGGAGTCTCGGCTTGTGGAAAGTCGACGATCGCCAGCGAGCTCGCTAAGAAACTGGATATTCCAGAAGTGGAAGCCGACGAGCTCCATCCCAAGTCCAACATCGAGAAGATGTCCCATGGTCATCCTCTGACTGACGAGGACCGTGAACCATGGCTCGAATTGGTTCGCAAGAGAGTCGAGCACGTCGCTGCGGAACAGGAACATTTCGAGGGGAGAGGCAAAGAGGGCAGAAAGGGAGTTGTGGTGGCTTGTTCGGCGTTGAAGAAATATTACCGCGATATTCTGAGAGGAACGGAGAAGCCTAGATCAGTCCCCGAGCACATGGATCCACCTCATCCCAAGCTATTGCCTACCTACTTCGTCTTCATCAGCGGAAGCAGGGATGTGCTATGGGACCGGATCTCCTCGAGGAAGGGTCACTTTATGAAGGCAGCGATGCTTGACAGTCAATTGGCGACTTTAGAAGATCCTACCGGGGAGGATGGGGTAGTTGTCGTTAGGCTGGAGGATACAACGGAGGTGCAGGTTGAAACTGCTATCGAGGGCCTGCGAAAGTTGGGAGCCGCTGTATAAGCCGTTCGGACGACTTGGACAGTCCTGGCGAGTTTTGTTGTAAAGTCATATACATCGCAGTAGTTCCTCGATAAGGAATTAGAACTAGCCGGATATGCAGTACCCCAGCCCCTCGATTTTGGAGTCGCTGTCGCGAAGGAAAGCAAAAGGAACGCATTGCAAGAATTCAAAAATGTATTTCCCCTGCCGGGAGTCGAACCCGGGCCGCCGGTGGTCAAGTATCTTGAAAAACCGGTATCATAGCCGTTAGACTACAGAGGACTTGTTCTAGACCCCTGCTAATGTAACAATATATTCTGCCCTGCACCAAGCGCTCAATAATACTACTACTAGTACAATTACTCTTCCATTCCTTCGTCGTTCGTCAAGACATACATGAAATCCGTCCGCATAGAGATCTTTATCCCCCTCGAAACCTCTTCTCCACTATGAGCCATACCGTTCTGCTCAAATATGAGAACCCTCCCGGTACGTGCTGGGACGTCCAACGTATTCTTCTCTGGGGACATGGCACTGAACATATCCGGTAAAGCGAAGAATCGGGTGGAGCCTCCTTCCAAGGATGCTTCGTCTCCATTGATATATATTTGGAGAGTATAATAGGACACTTCGCTGCCGTCCGGGGTATGATAGGCCCCATCACAGTGAGGCTGTATGACCAAATGAGAACCGGACGGTGAGAAAATGAGGATCAGATGCATACCTTAAAGAATTCCCCTCGCCCATATCTCAAGAAACGCAAACGCTCGTTTAGACGAAGCAAACGTGCTTTCTTTGGGCCTCTCCTCTGAGTTCCATGAGTCTTGAATGTCTGGATCTCAGCGATCTCGGACAAATATGGTCGAAGCTTCTCAAGGATCCAATTTGCGAGTTCGTGATCGTCGATCATCTTACGACCGCTGTTCCGATATGTAGTGTCCGTGTACTCATGGGTGCCTCCATTGATCTGCGCTACTTCCCAATTCTCCTCTGACAGAAATACTCCAGCAGCCGCGAGAAGTTTGTCACAGTCTGCCTGCGTGAACAGGTTGTCTATGACCAACGCGAACTTCTTGGCATACTCCGGCATTCCATAGGATTCAAAGTCGACCTTCTGAGCCTTTATGGGAGCAGGTGTATTGTCATTGGTCGACTGAGGCGGTTCGGGGTAGACATAGTGGACAGGTTTCGGAGGCTTCGACCTTTTCCTGAACGAGTACATGGGAAGCCAGGGCAAGAGGTAACATCGCGGATATTGTTAGGGTTACCTTCTTATATTGACAGAAGTGAGAATCGCAGTTGCACAGCTTCCAGGGCAAACATCTGGCCAAAGCGTGGAGGCGCTGTAGAAGGCTATTCGGCAACGGCCGCCTTACCGATGACTCCTGAATGTGCGGGCTCTGTCAGGGCGTATCTCACCGCCGCTTGAATCCCGTTACAGTTCAGCCACTTATTTCAGTGGTGGTACTCGCATAGTGATCGTCGTCGAGCGGCACTTATAAGTGGGGACGCTTATATGCAAGCGATCTGTTAGAAAGAACCTCGTCGTCCTGCTGTTGTTAACTATGAGCCAATCTCACGATCCAGAATCCATTCAAGGCTCAAGCACTCGCCGAGTTTCGCATGCTAGGAAGGCTTGCAACGTTTGCAAGAAGAGGTTAGAAGCTTATACTCGGCGTCTAAGGGGATGTGCTTAACAAGGATCTTGGTTTAGGAGAGGCAGATGTGATGGCGAGAACGGTCAAAAAACATGCAGTTACTGTCTTAAGCATGGTCACGACGTGAGTCCCTCTTGAATTCCGGGTCCACGAATAACTGAACACATGTGTATATAGTGCAGCTTCAACCCTAATGACGCACGAGGTCCCGCCTGGAACAAGCAGACAATGGAGGCGTACCGGGTGGCAGTGGAGAGTCTTACAGCAGAGAACTTGGCTCTTCGTTCTGAGCTGAACAGGGTCAAAGACTCAAAGACTGGTGTTGTTTCTGGACCAACGCAATCAGAATCAGCATCCATCTCGGAGACGGCTAGTGTGGACGACGAGCTGGCGAAAGTATGCGATCTGATAGATCGTCGACTAGTCGTACGTTTCGAGTGATCTACTTTCCTCTTTTGGAAACTGATGAAGTCGCAAAGTTGCAAGACAACCATCGACTTGTTTTGCATGGCGATTGGTCTCCTTTCGTCAAGCTGGGTCCATCTAGTCCTTCGAGCCCACCTGTCACCGAAGAAGAAGACCACCCACTCCCTATCCGTAGTTCACCAGTCGGCTACATCGACCACCTCGCCATCCTCCACTCGACTGATCGCCAAGCATGGCGACGGTTCCTTCCTCCCAACGCCATCCTGACATTGCCTGGGCAAGACATGTATGATCCTACTGAACACGACAAGTGGGTCCATCTACCTCGTATACAATTATGGTTATAACGTCGATGCCACAGACTTCTTAACTTATTCTTCCAATTTTTCTCATCATGGGGCTTCCGCGTCTCGCCCTCATTATTCTGGAGGGACATGCGCGAAGCTCTCAGTCCTCATGCCCCACCATCCGCTCTCCGTACCGCTCACTATTCCCCTTTCCTCCATAATTCCATCCTTGCCATTGCCACCGCATTATCAGACTATCCTCAGATCAAAGCAGATGCCAATCGGCTAATGTTTGCCGATGCGGCAAAGTCGGTCTTTGAAGATGAATGTAAACGACCTACCATTTCCACCGTTTCGGGATTCTCTTTCTTGTCATCTTTTCATTCCGGAAGGAATGAGCATGCACTTGGGTTTGTTTATATAGGGCTGAGCGTTCGAATGACTCGAGCTTGTGAGTGGAGCCCCTTGGGCCTAAATTTCATGTGGTTTACTAACTTCATGCGCAGTGGGACTTAATATTAATTGCAGTCATTGGGTGAAGTCAGGTCACATCACGCAGTCGGATATGCGGGATCGCTACTGGGGTTTCTGGACTACGTATAGCCAAGTACGTCTCGTCAAGAAATTTCATTTGGCGCTCGGCTCACATTATGTCAAGGACGTCTGGTGGTCCCTATACGTAGGACGAGAATTTAGCATCAATCTTTCTCACGTTGTACTCCCGCTACCCTCATACGACAACCTTCCTGAAGACGATACGCCATGGGTACTACCTGGCATCGATGAAACTCCCATTCCAAATCTACGACGAGACGTCTTCATCCATACTTGTAGACTCACGGTCATCGCCACCCGGATCATGGATCTTATGTACGTAATGAACCGACGATGTGAACAAGGTTTTAATCTGATCTTCTGCGTAGTTATGGGCTCAATCGCCGAAGTGGGCCCAGTCACCAATACTTGTCAACATTGAGGTATTTACTTATTCAACGTCGATAAACCGGAGGCTCAAAATATTTGCAGGTTAGAGATCCAGGATTGGCTCCAAAATATTCCGCCGGAACTGGCTGCTACAGATCGGGCAATACCCAATGTGATGATGATGCATATCACGACATGGTGGCTCATCATTCTACTGGAACGGCCGTTCTACAGCTTCGATCCTGATTGTGTATCTCGAAAGGTTCGCTGTCGTTTCTATATTCCCTCGGTTCTTACTTACGGCCGATATGATAAAGTGGTGTCTCCGAGCAGTCGACCATATTCTGAAGATTGTCAGAAACTGGAAGATTCACTATACCTTGCGATACAGCCCGATCACGCTCGCCAGTGCCATCTTCGGTGCCGCTACCACCAACCTCCTTGCCATTTCCAAAGCTCCTCCGAAGGCTGCAAAGACGCGCGAAAAATATCGCGCTGGTGTCCAAGAGTGTGTCCACTATCTGCAGGATATTGGAGAGACCTGGGAGTGTGGGAAGCAGATCGCCCAGATTCTTATAGACCTTCTCAACGAAAAGGGATGCTCTGTTGTGCCGGAAGACGATAGTCCAACGGGATCAATTCCGTCAGAACAAGCTGGAATGTGAGTTGGACAGGCTGTTACGTTAGCTTGGCAGCTAAACCTCTTGACTGGAAGGTCTAATAAATGGGGATTGAAAGACGCGGTGCCAAGCATCCAACTGAATCAACCATCTTCCCAATACCAGTTCATGCAGTACACCAATTCCTTGCAACATGTGCCCAATTGTTTCCCCATCACGTCCACAGACAACGGACAAGTACCGGATTTTCCTCAATATCCCAACACTTTCAACGCCCTGATGGAGTCATTTATTCCAGGCACCTCGGCCGATTTCTGTAGCCGAAGTGGGGAGGGTATTTCCAACATTCCATTCACTAGCCCGGTTCTTGGAACGTTACCGCAATGGGATGCGGGACTGGATTATATCGACAACGATTTTGACTTCGGCTTCGGAGGCGACACTCATGCTTCCAGTATGGAGCATAACTATTCGGGGTTCCATTAGTGGCGTGTGATATATTTTAGTCGATTTCTTGGGTTAGTCGGTGCATATTACGGGTCTCCAGTATATATAGGCTGGTTAATAGTTGTATTTGGGTCATTTGTACTGTATAGTAAACATTTCAGGGTACATAGATTCTCACGGTTCGCACTGCGCTGTTGTTCTGACTTGCCTAAGCTGTGCTGGCTTGTTTTCGATTCACATATTAGTAGGTTGAAGAGGAATCGGCATACACTTCGGCACTCCCTCGCTGCGGTCCTTTGTCAACACCCGGTCAAGTTGCCACCGGCGAAGAGTGGTATAGAGCATGGACGAACTGCACACATCGGGTCGGCTCTATTGTTGACTTTGTTCATCCAAGGTAATACCCCGGCTCTCTCGCAGACGAGAACAAGGTAATGGCCTGCGGAATAAGTGCCAAGGTGAAGTGACTCCGTGCCAATTACTCCCACCGACTCATTTCAGGACTCTCTTTCCTGCGATCTGCCGGACAATATCTAAGGCCCACGTCTGTCAAGTCTATAAAGGCACTCAATTTCCCGTCTTTGTTGAGCTGGGCTTCCTCAACCGACGATGTCGCTGCCATTGGGTAATATCCCGCATGAGTTGAAGCTTCTCATAATTTCTCAGTTCACCACCTCAATAAATTGCTCCCCAGCACTGTCTAGGACTATCGGTGGCACGATACGGATCAAGGAGTTGTGGATTAACAGGTCTCATCGTCGACGTGGAGCGGACGACCAAGGGTTGGTTATCTGTGAGATGCCAATGTGTGATGAGATGCGAAGTAGAGATGGGGGGTTGGATCTTACAATGCTATCCGCCATCGTTGATCTGTGAGATTTTCGTCATCCTTTGTTTTATGCCTATCTGAATTTTAATCAATGTGATCTCCACGCTCCAGATGCTCTGCACTCAGTCTACAAGCACTCGCCCTGTCGAACGGTGGGATGGGTGATGGGGTGTCTCATAACATGACTCTCACATTTCACGAGGTCCCCACGCCGTACGAATTCACGGAGAGCATGTTCTCCATAATCTTACTCAATCTGGGTTTATTTCAGAAAAGGCACCTTGCGAATCACAAGTAGCACAGTGTCGATGTCACAGAACGAAATGACTTCCCGCTGTGAGGTGAGAGGGACGTTTAAACACGCTACACCACGAATCTCAGCGTTCTTCCTAGGTCTGGGAGAAAGAAACAGGAGGCCTCATTGCAACCGCAGTACATACCAAGATTCCTACTGCTACCGTGGCAAAACTTTGAGATTATTGGGTTTTCCTTTGGGCGTGGTATGATGCAGTTCGGAGTGCGACAACAGCGTTATCGGGCTCATATCATATATCCATCAAGCCTTTCGATGATACCTCGGAACCGGGTATGAATATCGCCGTCGGTGCCCACCACCAATTGCAGGAGTTATTGCTGCTAGACCTAGTGATGTTTAAGATGGTGTGCTGACGATCAATGAGGAAGAATAGGATAGAATCTTGTAGAAAGGGGGAGAAGTCGGGAGGTTTTTTTCCCAGAGTAGGACACCATCACACGTTTTTCTTGACGTTTCCTGAGCTCCGTTTGCACATGGCTAACGGGCCTCGTGCCCTTTTACATTCTAAAGTTTACACACTCCGCCGTTCTAAACCTTTCGTGAAACGGACAGCGATCGATGCTGAGGCAGCCATTGACCTGGCGGAGATGAACCCGGTGATTGAGCGTACTGATTTCAGGAACACACCTGGTTGTCCCACTTATGGTGTCTGAAAACACTCTCCGAGACCACATCGATTGTGTAGAGAAACGGAACATATGCATGATGATTGGGTTATGGGAAAAAATGCAGGACATGGGTATGCGTGTATGAAATGAGGGGGGTATTATGCGTGGAAAAAGAAGCCCGAGTAACCCGATGATGAAGAGAGCTCGATGAGGACATAGTAGAAAGAAAGGAAATCATATGCTATGCAGTGAATCGATGAAAGGGGAAGTACGGATTGGGAAATCTTCACTTCTTGCAGAAGTGGATGCATAGGACGTGACCATCGATGGTACTGTCCGAAATATTCTGAGGCTGAGTCGCACCCGCAAAATACTTGGTGTCTTTCATCTCTTCCATCGCCCGAGTGGGTACGATGTAGGTGGGAATAATGGTTGGCGCTTTGCGGATCCTTTCATACGCCTGAATGGCGAAGGCCTGTCGTTCCTTCAAAAGGAGTGGGCCGGTAAGAAATTCCGCAAGAGCATGCATGACGTGGTGGCACTGCAAGGGTTCGCCCCTTGAGTGCCTAATTACGATGATGAGTCGAGGAGGGAGAGGAGCTCCGAAGATGAGATAAAGCTTCGAAACTGGAGGCTCCGTGGCATATGAATCCCATCCTGTGTATTGGGTTGAAGGCGGAACTTGAGTTAAATCAAGAGGGATGGTTGGTCGCTGAAGGAATGGGTGTAGACGAAGAGTTGGCGGTGGGGTTGAGTCTCTCTGGATTTCTGAGAAACCCGAGATAGCTGGTGCGTTGATTAGCATACGGAAAGGAAAGACGATCTAGAAATGAGATCTACATCTTGGTGATAAAGGCGGGAGCGACATAGCCTGCGCCACAGGCGCCTGCGGTGTCGGCATCGGTTCCCCGTCAGGGACATCAAATGGTGTGAGAGTGTATCCAGGAGGCGGGGATCGCGGTGTTCTGGCACGTAGACTCGGAGACCTGATGGGCATTGAGGATGAGGATGAGGGATGAGACGCCAGGAGCGTGAACTGATGATAAGGCAAAGTTTGTGGTGAGGGTAAGGGTTATGAGGCGAAATTATAATGGTTTTAGTAATTCGGGCCAGGTGGTGCGGACGCGGGGTACGACGATCTTAACGCCCGTTCATCCGAGCGGTTCCGGAGGTATCCGGCATGCGTCCGAACCGGTTACCAAATTGGATGCCGAACGCAGAACTGGATCGGGATAAGTTCTGGAAATGAAGGCCGAGGAAGACAGTAAACAAAAATCAATTCGATCTTTTCAGAAAATATATATCTATTAGCAGAACGCCTTCTGCCTGGTATTTTGCTTATTGTGCATATGAACTCCGGACAGAAATAAAAATTGATATTCTCACCATTCAGGTTCTTGTGTTAAAAAATGTAACGGTGCAACAACACTTGCGAGTCTCTTTCAGAACAAGGATTGTCTGGCTTCCCAATAAAGGCGGCCGATGTTGTATTATACTGAGACGTGATCTTGTCGGATTCGTTCTGCAGAGTGCTTCAGGCACCGTCAGCTTCCATTCGTTGGCGTATGTACAAAAGTCAGAATAAAAGGAGGCAACATTCGTTGCCGTTCTTCGCTTTGGAGTCGGCTCTTAAAGAGGAAAATGTATTGGTTGCATCGAGATCGATGAACGTATCGCGGTAACCTCATCCGAGTACCGGCGCACCGCACCGTCGAACGGTCTTGTCCTAAGGAGTGTGAAGGGTAACATGTCATTCAGCGTACCAGTCTGTGAAGAGCTAGGATGGGTAGCACGCCTCATGAATCGGCCAAGAACTCCTTGTTCTGAAGTCAAAGGACTGAGTGATCTGAGTTCATCAAGTTTGTCGCATTACAAGCCTTCTGTGGAAAGGGTCACTTTCGAGCAAGAGAAGTGAACCTGAAGCACCGCATCAGGCTGCAAGGAGGGTGTGGCCTCTCGGGAAGGTCGTCCGAGTCTTTGACTCAGTGCATGTAATCCGGACTTGCGTCGCATTCCACTGTATGATATAATGATCAGCGTATTTTTATACGGGAGTATGATTCACTATACATTGATGGGCTTCCTTAGGAGCGTGGTGACTTGCGGAATAAGCGGACGAATGAGAGTCGAACGGGTTCGACTACTCGTCGCGAGAACGCGGGTGAGAGATATAGGGAGGCTCCTATTCGAATAGGCAGCATAGCCTTCAGTTAAGTTTTAGAAAATAGGTTATCAATGTCGCATAGCATTGCCACGTACCTTGGTTATCCCATAAGCGACGACAACATTGGCAATATCACCAGCGTTTGGGCCTGTGAAAGTACCTTGTTCAGGTTTCAGATCACCATTGACCTCCTTGCTTTGTCCTTTCTCGAATCCAAATATTCCGTATCGCCTTCCCAATCGCCCAGCCATCTGCTCTCCTTCATCAATCCATCTTTTCCCGGTCTCATACACCCATGTCTCATTGGGCGTAACGCTTCCGTCATCACTGTCTCCAGTAGGCACGTTGATACTGCCGTCACGTATACCTCTAACAACGCGTTCTCCAATGCCCAGCTGTCGAGCGACTAGGAACGTTCCGACCAGCGGGATAATTGCAGTTAATTCGTGTAAAACGGCAAAGGAGGCGACCAAAGATGGTAGTGGGGTTCCAGTACGCGCTGACAGTGCTCTCAGTGGCTCCATATACCGAGAGAACTTCTTGCCATTGGATGGCGGCAGCATCGTCCCCACCGTTCGGGACGGGATGAAACTGTTCTGTTCAGTTCCGATTTCCGATCCGAATTAACAGGGGTGAAGTAGAAGTGGGATAACTATTCGGGGATTGCGTCAACTGCACTAGTGACTAACGAAAACTACAAAGGACTACTGAAGGAAGAGTGGGGAGGGGAGAAAGTACGGAGAACTAAACTAAGCGTGATAGTGGGGTGTACATAATGTTCGAAGGTCCGAGACCAATTGCAAGGAAGATAGCGAAGATAGCGATACATAAGAGGTGAGAGCAATAACACGGAAACGGAGGAAAGCAATAGCAATAAAGACGTTCGAGAGATGTTTGATGATAGAGGACCATTCACGCAAAGAAATTCAACTTCTTCAGTGGTGGGACCTAGCGATAAGAGCGAGGCGATACCAACCTCCCGAGGTTTGGGTAAGGCCGCCAAATCGGGTATGAATGCCATGGAAATCGATTCTTCGAATACCGCGTTTGACTTCATGCTGGACGGTTTGAGGTGCGGAGACCTGAATCCGGGAATTGAAGCACGTTTCGACCATCTGTTTTTGTAGTGCCCCGAGCTTGCTCAGATGAACACAATAATCGGTCTTACGAAGCTCGTAATAGAGAGCCTCAAGCACTTCATAACACGTCAATGCTGATCCCGTCTTGCTGCTGATGACAAGGGGCGAATCCCGTGGGAAGCCGCTAATAGGTACGGGAAGTTCGACGATAATCATCGATACTTGAGTCGATGTTGCCGATTGACTGAGCGATGCGAAGGCTTGCAAGTCGATTGCAGGATACTGCGGCATTAGCCGCATATCATAGCTGAAATGCGGGGTAGAGAGAAGCGAGCACAGCGGTGAATTCGGAGCCGGGGACCCTGAGTTGGGCGGGGTCGGGAGACTGCCTATAGCACCTGCTATTCAGATACTATGTTCAAGAGAATGTATGCAGCCACTCACGGGCATCACACATACTGAAAGAGCCAAGAGACGAGGGTGGCGTAGTAGGAAGGGAGACGGTTTGTCTCCGAGGAGCGGATAGGACAGAGTCCTGATCGACTCGCGAGGATGCTGTGTAGGAGCTGGGAGCAGAGTGAGCTCGGTAAGACATGATGATTCTTGTACGGGATGAACAATGGGCGAATGGGCGGGAGCGGTGGCGAATGGGAGTAGAGTATGTGACTGGGATGGCCCGCTTTAAGCAAATAGACATTTAGTTGTGTGGACGTAGCAGAGATGAGGGCATAGCTTGAGATCATCATTGACTGAAGCGGGTCGGCACACCCAAAATGCGCTAAAACCCGCCTACTGCGGCAGCGGGTGACTCAATGTTGCAGATGACTCCATGCTTGACTCGAAACCTGAGAAAGAGCTACCGAAATGACGATCTGAGTCGGGCAATGTTACCCAGTATAGGTGTCCGCTCGCGCCCTGTGAACTCCCTAGATTGATCACCATCAGAGGAAGCTACGACGAAAGATGAGCAGCTGCTACCGTCACACAAAGGTAGCGGGACCGACGGTGTGCTATAACCGGTCGGGGTTTCAATTTCGGTTGCTGCACTGATATTCCGGTTGAGGCCAGCTTCCTATTTAGGAGAATTGTTAAGCAGAAATCGATCTACTTAAGGCCAAGGTATTGCTGTGTGATGACCAACAGTGCTGGTTGGAGGCACACTGTCAGAGACTAGAGTAGTTGTGGAAAGTTTAGCAACTAAGGATGACGCATTAGAAATTATACGAAAATATGTAATAAGCGAAGGTAACGCTACCACAACAATGGGTGAAACCGTGCTTCAACGGACGTGAAGGAGAGCTAATTGCGAGCCCTCAGGTGGTCCACAAGTCAGTTCCCGCAGTGGCAAAGTCAGTGTCATTAGGAACTGGTTCTTTTCCCAACTTGATTCTTCGAGCGCTAGTCTGACCCCTCTTCCGAGGAGTCGCCTTCGCCCCTATCGCAGCCGGGGTTAGGATGCTATCCACGAGGAGTTCCTCTGCGAGTGCCTTGATCTCGTTGAATTGATCTGTCGCCTGGGCTTGCAGGAATTCAGGACCCGGTGCCCGATGGACCAAACAGTCGGGCTCGATGTATGGCTGGATTTCGGGGGCCACGTCGGTTGCCACTGTCGGCGATGTAATGACAACGTCGCCCAATTTCCCTCCATCCGTCTTCTCGAGGATTTGCTGAATGTCCAAGCTTTCTCCGGGTTCAAGCTTGTGCTGATGCGAAGGAGTCTCACAAGTCATGAATACCTCCTTGCGTAAGATGGTGTCCACATCGACTGCGGAGAAGAAGGCAACGCCTTGTGGTAGGTCGTCCATCCCGAGCCTATACGCAAATTGACTTCGGGTCCAAAGATTCGCGATCTGGAGAGCAAGTGCCGCGCGATACTTGTCTTCCTCTTTCACAAGGAACCGGAGTTCATCGTGAACGGAGATAAGGTATCTGGCCTGGATGCCGTACCGGAGTATGAGATGTTCCATAGCAACGATAAGAAGATGGAGGTAATCTACGCCTGATGATTGCACGACCCAATTGATTCTGGAGGGCATGTAATCCGAACCAAATTCATTGGGCAGGTATTCTTTGGATAGGGCATACGTGACTCCACAGCCCAAAGCAGGTGTTTGAGGACGGTCTGATAGCGCGATCTCTTCGAGTTTATTGAACACAAAACTCTCCGATCCACCGAACCAGAATTTACGCCCAAAGAGATCCGGACGATGGGTGTTTTTGCCCTTTGTTGCAGCGTATAGATCTTCCGCAAGTTTTTTGGCCTTTTCGGGCACCATGCTCGCACTGTTCTGCAACAAGAGGAGCTGTGCATGGCGCATCCCCGCGCCGTATATTCTAGAATAGTTGAACACCTTGGCTGCGTCCCGAGTAATACCGAGAATGTCAGCAGTCTTCGAATGCAGGTCCGTCTTAGCAGCCTTGGTGCCCTCGAGAGTCATCCATCCTATCGCAGTAGCACCGTGGAGTCCGAACTGTGCATCGCCCATGACGCTCGATATCCACAGCTCCTCAGAGTCCACATCGGCACCGACAATCGCATACCCAGGAGGTGCGCGCACCATTGCCTTGAGTTCCGAACCAACACGATTGCTCTTGGCGTTCGATGCGGTAAGCCACGTCTTCTCGATAGCACGACGGGTCACTGTTCCCATCGTGATTAATTGAGGAACAATCATTCCCCAAGAGTCATTGGTCGAGGAGCCGATCCCCATATCCACATCCTCTCGGTCCCAAACAACCATCTGGTTCAAGACTCGGTCGCGAGCGCTTATCCAGTAGCTGCATTGCGCGTTCATGTCCAAGGCTTCCTTCGCAACGCTGCTAGGGCTCGTCAATGTGCCGTCTTGCAGATATTTCATGAAAGGCTTCGCTAATGGGCTTCCGACATTCGCGTCTTCTCCGTCCTTATGCGGTACCTTGTAGAACTTGAATTCTCCCGAAAGAACAGCATCACGGAGATGAAGATCGGCATCCTCGTAGAAGCTCAGCTCGCGCTGACGTGTGGTCGTATGAAACGTCTCGTCTGATGAAGGGACGCGAAATATCCATCCGTATTCACGCGAATGGAAGAGTGGGTAACCTCGCCATTTGAGTTGTAAGAGCAGAGGAGCTATCCGATTGCGTACGGTAACATCAATCGACCCCGGTGGTGCATCTTTCCGCGGTTTGGCAAGCTCCCAGTACCATTTCGGCCATATGGTCGTTTTGATATGGGACGGCTCGGCCTCGGTATGGGCTTCCAGGTCGTTACTACTTTGGAGACGCTGATCTGAATCAGCTTCCATAGGAGACCAATCGAGCCCCGAGAGCCACGGATCTGTGGCTATTGCTTCCGGGCCTTCGACCTTCCACCTCTGTACGGCCTTTTCGGCAAGTCGCATGATCTCTGATCTCACTGCAGCATCTTCCTCGATAGTATTTCCCTCGAGCAAACGGTCGTAAAGCTTGCCCAGTCCGGCAGCTGCCATCAAAGGCCCGACACTTGCGCTAAAGATCTTGTGCACCTTTGCCTTGCTTTTGGTTCGCCGGGGGAGGGGAATTATTCTGGCGTCCACATCGAGAGTTTCGCGGCAGTGCCACCCGTGGTCAGTGGAGTACACGACAGGGCGACCCTCGGTGCGGAGGTTGAGGAGAAGAGGGATGGTCCTTTGCATATGAGTTGTCGTGAAAGGACCGCTTTTGAGTAAGTCTCGGTACCACCGGGGAATAGTAGATTCTGAGCTCCAGTCATCACTCTTCCGCTATGAAAAGTGGTTAATGCAATGCTTCACGTGAACCATGTCAGACGTACCTTCTTCCCCTTTGGGCTCTTTGAGACTTTGTCGACGCCCCTCGACTTGCCGGGAACCTTCTCCGACCAATCTAACTGACTCAACCAGACATCATCTTTCCAACTCTCATCTTCCATCCTCTGCCTCGCAACTTCAGCTAACTCCTTCAAAGCATCCTTGACGCTCTCTTCCAGCTCCCTGAATTTATTCTCGGCAGCCTTGAGGTACTCTTTCCATGTGCCATTGACGCTGAGAAAGCTGCTCCCCATAGTCAACACCCCAGCGAAGCTCACCGGATTCGGACAAGCGGTGAGGAACGCGGGTAGTACGCGAGTGAAGACGGCATGTGTGGTCGAAACATCGGTGGCGCAGTACGAGAGGTATGTGCGAATGTCGTCAAGGATTTGGGATGGGCTGTGAGTCATCAAATCGTTGCGGACGGTTTTGTCAATCTCGATGCCACAATGGAGTTTCGCGACATCGGCAAGAGAATTGGCAGAAGTAAGATCCTCCCATCGCTTCTCTGCGCCGCCGCTATTCTCATCCCCAGCATTCTCGGCCATCCCCTCGAGATCGGCAGAAATCCGAGCTGCCTCTTCCGCGTCTCGCTTCTCCTGAGCACGAATCTCCTTCAGAAGATGGTCGATTTCTCCTTCTAACCGCTTTCTATTCTCTTCGTCCGTCTCGCCCGCCAGCTTCGTGCCCACATCTTCAACCATCTTCAACAGCACCTCCACTTCCTCTCTGTCCTCTTTTTTCTCTTGATCGGCTTTCGCCTTCTTCGCTTTATTGTATTTGATCCACGAAGGTCGTTGCCCAGAGGATATGCCTTTGACAGCCACATGTAGCGCCATAGTGTCGATGTAGCGTGTTGTGGTTCGCTGGATATGATATTCTTCGCGTATACGAGCGCGGTCGTATGAGACGTTATGGCCAACGACGATGCGTTCGCTTCCAGGACGATGGGATGGGCCAAACGGGATGAGGTGCTTGGGAGTGGATGATTGGCCCAGCAGCCAAGGCGATATCCAAGCGTACCATGCGCTAGTAGATGCAGCGGTAGCCATGATAGCGAACGGACTGTAGTTCGGCAATGTCTCCACGTCGAAGACTAGCATGTCGTCCGACTCGTCGGGGTATGGGACTGGATAGGATATGCCTCCAGCTTCATACTTTGTCCATCCACTCGTTGAGATATCCCATTGCTCCGCCGTGGGTTGTGGGGGTATCTGAGCTTCGGCAAAATTCTTGGCCTTGCCCAGCCAAGGCTGAGCGCTCTCCGCTCCTACGTTCCAAAAATGTTCATCTAGCGTTCGGCCTTGCAATGGAGGGAGATCGAATGATATGTCGGGGAGGCGCGACCCTTGACGGATATCCAAGCCATGCTTTTTGAGGTGCTGTTGAGCAATTGTGACATAGTGAGGGTCAGGAGGAGGAAAAGATATATTCTTGAAGATCTGCTTGTGCAGATGGCGAGACAGCAGCTGTACGCCGACTTCATTTCTCACAGCTAAAAAATGTGAAGCCATAATGAGACTACTGTCCGGGATCCAAGATGCAAGGGGAAAACTTACTCTGCGGTGGCTTGCTTCGGACGGGCGTGTCACTTCTTGACTGCATAGTACTGGTCGAGCCTGGTGGTACCGCCGATATAATTTTATTGTTTGATCCAGGATCAACACTACGATTCTTCAAGACAGGGGTCCTGGAAGTCATATTTCCATTCGTCGCGTTCTTGGATTTGAAAATCAGAGCTGAACCAGCGTGACGAACAATTGCACTATGCAAACATCGAGGCGATTTTGATTGTTGTGAATAGTTTTTGGAATGATTTCGGAGAGAATGTAGCATGAAGGAGTGGAAGGAAGGACTCCTGAAATCGGAGAGTGTGGAAATGAAAAGGGAGCTGTCTGTTTGGCTATGTTTGTCAAGAGCTTCAACCGAGTAAAACGTGGTAATGTCTATTTCTGGGACATGAGGGTCCCAGAAATCGATGTCTGCACTTGGTATCAAATACACGCCACCGAGAAGACTGACGAGTGAAGAAGACTGCCGTGAGTTCAGCCCTAGGTTAAATCAAGGCGGCCGATGGCTCAGTAACAAGTCACTAACAACAACATATTCAAAAGGAGAAGGGTATAGATTGAAGTAGATGTAAGAAAGTCGTGATTACATGAGAATGTTATAGAATGAATCAAAAGTAGCATCGGTAGTCAGGATTTTCCGTCATCGTACTTGTAGTTATTCTAAAAACGAAGTTTAACGAACGATGTCAGATCTGCAGACGAGGATAGAATGTCTTAATTGACCATGAATGTTTCTCTATCCGCTGCTGTACCTATCGTATGCTGAGAAGTCGCCTTCGCCTTCGAGATCAGGAGTAACCCGAAATTGTTGTTCTCAAATCGTGTTTCCTCAAATTATCACGAAGCAGCGCGATAGTAATCGCGAAACTCGAGTTATTTGTTCTTGTTGACCAAAGGCTTCAGTCTTGGGCGCTTAGCATTCAACGCTTCTTGCGCGAAGCTGTGAAGATATCTCTTGAACTGGTCGAATGATTCTACATCGTTTGTGGTTTTTGAAAGGAATGTGATTTATACCACATAGCAGGATGCAGAGCCTAATTACTTTTTTTCGCCGACGGTGTCCTAGATTCGCGAGATTTGAACTGGTGCTCCGAAGACACCGATCCTTTGTACAATTGCGCCAGCATTGATTATGGTCTCGATTCTCAGCAATGTGATCATGTTTCCTCCAAGAAATCATGCGTCTTGTTGCAGATGTCAGGGTCATCCAACTTGTGCGAAGATAAAAGAGAAGGAGTGGTAAAGTAGATTGTAGGCAATTACAAGGAAGAATACATCCAGGAGAGCTATTTTATGTACTATGATAGGACATGATATTTATAAGGATCATTTTCTCTACAGTAGTCACTGGGAAGGAAACGTGAATCAGAATCGTCGTTGTAGTATGGGGACGAAAGCTTACTGGAATATATGCGACTTATGCGCTGGAATATTCGCTATACACACCGAGGGAATCTTCGGTATCGGGTGCGATGGCTCGTTTTTCGCTGGAGTAGCTGCTGTAGACTCCGAGAGATTCTTCGGTGTCAGGTGAAATGGCACGCTTGGCACTGGAATAACTTTCATATACTCCCAACGATTCTTCGGTATCAGGCTTGATGGAGCGTCTCTCGCTGGCGTAACTTGAATATACGCCAAGAGAGTCTTCGGTATCGGGGGAGATGGCACGTTTGTCGCTAGAATAGCTCGAGTAGACACCAAGAGAGTCCTCAGCATCCGGAACGGCGCGCTTCTCGCTGGCATAGCTCTCATAAACTCCGAGAGAAGCTTCAGTGTCAGGGTGGATGGCGCGCTTCTCGTTGGCATATGAGCTGTAGACACCAAGGGACTCCTCGGTATCAGGGGCGATGGCCCTCTTCTCGCTAGAGTAAGAGCTGTAGACGCCGAGAGACTCCTCTGTGTCGGGGGATATGGCGCGTTTGGCACTGGCGTAGCTCTCGTAGGCACCTAACGACTCCTCGGTATCGGAGGAAATGGTACGCTTGGCACTGGAGTAGCTTTCGTATACGCCTAAAGACTCTTCGGTGTCAGGATTGATGGCGCGTCTCTCGCTGGCGTAGCTGGAGTACACTCCAAGAGAGTCTTCGGTGTCGGGGGAGATGGCACGTCTCTCACTAGCGTAGCTAGAATAGACTCCAAGGGACTCTTCAGTGTCAGGCTTGATAGCGCGTTTCTCGCTGGCGTAGCTCGAATACACGCCGAGAGAGTCTTCGGTATCAGGCTTGACGGCGCGTCTTTCGTTGGCATAGCTCTCATAGACTCCGAGAGATGCTTCGGTATCGGGATGAATGGCACGTTTCTCGCTGGCGTAGCTGGAGTAGACGCCGAGGGAGTCTTCAGTGTCGGGGGAAATGGCCCTCTTCTCACTCGCATAGCTGCTGTAGACACCTGAATCAGAGATTTAGTCAGAGACGTTTATGTTCTATAGTAGACAGTGTACTCACCCAAAGATTCTTCAGTATCGGGAGACGCAATTACGGCACGCTTGGCACTGGAATACTGGCTGTAGACCCCGAGTGAATCTTCGGTGTCCGGGGCAGCAACAGCGCGCTTTGCGCTGGAGTAGCTTGAGTACACGCCAAGCGAATCTTCAGTGTCGGGGGAAATAGCTCTTCTTTCGCTAGCATAGCTGCTGTAGACGCCTGGAGTATATGTCATGTCAGTGATCTTGATTTGCTAAAATAGATTATGTACTCACCCAAAGAATCTTCAGTATCGGGGGACGCGACCACGGCGCGTTTTGCGCTCGAGTATTGGTTGTAGACCCCGAGGGAGTCTTCAGTATCGGGGGCAGCGACAGCGCGCTTCTCGCTCGAGTAGCTGCTGTATACGCCGAGGGACTCTTCGACGTCGGACGGCGCTTTGATCGCAGTGGGGAGAGCGGAGACCCCGCAGACACTGAGGAGAAGAAGAAGAGGGAGGAGGGCTTTGACAGACATCGGGAGAGAAGCGGTTGGAGGTTGCTTGGAAGGTGGGTTGCTTGGATGGAGGAGAGCGTCCAATGAAGGATGCAGAACACCGACCGAATGCCTTGTATTTATATCTCACAAGAGGTATGCAGTTGTCGTATGACAAATGAGTATACCATGTTTGAATAGATATTTGGCGTTCCATGCTGGCGAGCAATCATCAGCTTACCGGACGATTGGGATGAGGTTTCAGCAACATACCTTGCGTCCTTCTCCGCATTCCACATGGATCAGAAGAGATTTGGGTTCTTCTTGGATCTTCGAACAAACCACTTCTCACGCGATTGAACGCAACCATTGTTTGCTGAGACAACAGCAATCGAGATTTGCAGAACCCGACTACGAGAGGCCGCAAGGAACTCGCACATAGGACTACGTCAGTTCAAAAACTGATATTTGACGTCATATCGCTTCATCCAGATAGGTCGCTTTCGTGACATTTCAGTGCTTGTCAAAGCAAGTTCCGGAGTTCATTCCAACTGACGAGAAGCGGCACGTTAGAACCACGTCATTTATTAAAAAGGAAATGATGTACAGAAGGATGACGGCCACCTCGAATATGTGATTGCTTGACGTCAAGCTTCGTCTTCCAGAGAACTTCTTCAGGTACAGAGAATGCCGCATGCCTTCGTATCGATTTCCCACAAGGATGTTGCGAGTTTTCGAAATGACGATTATATCAACTTTTGATAAGCTCTCACGTCTCAGAGCGGGTCAATCTCGATCGGGGCACAAACATGTCTGACAGAGCATTTCGGCATGAGGATGCGCTTATGATAGCGAAGGCACATGAGTTTGATCGACCGAGTACGGGGTGTTGTCGTTGTCGTTGTAGTAGTAGTAGTAGATGTTTGTATTTATTAACCGCGTCAAGCAAGCTAGTGCTAAGTAGCGGTGACCCGGCTGTAGGCCGGGTCCGGTAGGTAAAAGTCGTTGTCGTTGTTGTGGACAAAAGTCGGCTCGGCGCTTATCTGCTTCCGGAATCGGAATCAAACACGGAAGGGGAAATGCCGAAAAAGCCTTGGTCGTGCTTCATCGTGGTTCACCTTGGGTTCACCGAAAAACGCGCTGCACAGCGATGTGGAAACACTTTTTTGATCTTGAAGTGACATGCAAGATATCTTCAATGAGATGCGAATCAAGGTTCCCTAAAGTTTGGCTCTTGCCTTAGTCAACCCTTCCACCACCGATAGCTTGGAACGGTTTGCGCCATCTGCACGTTTAAAGCCTACTTCATCCGACTCCAACTTCTCTCGGGCCCAAACAATTATAGGGCATCGTGAGAAATGTCCAAAACTATGTCTCGGGCTTACTGAGACTGAACAAGGCGATCGAGCAGCTTCTGGTATTCTTCTCCGCACTGCCGCCTTTCCAGTATTTCATTCGCTCAGATACTCCCAATCGGTGGATGTCTGCCAATGAAAAGGTATTACCAATCTTTCATTTGTTTCTTGCATTAACTGGCAGTGCCGGATGGCTATGCAGGTGCATGATCTCCTTATCTCGTTCTTGGGAGAACTCAGGTTATCCGCGCCGGCGAACGTACTATCGATCCTCATTTGAGAATCTTGCAGCTAGAGATGAACTTATCGGATGTTGATATGGATTTCACGAGCGAGATAGGTCTTGTAGCCAGCTCGCAGTTAGCTCACAATAATGAAGAGCCATCATTGGACACTCGCCTCAATATTATTCGATATCACGAGGTGATTTGAGTCTGTGGTAACCTGGACCTGAACTTCAAGTGGCAATGAATTGTGCCAGTCGTTTCTTATCTCACCACGAAGTAGTTCAATTTACGAGAACTCCGAGTTGGCTGGCGTCGAGATTGTTTGCTGTTGTTTACCAACGGCTTCATCCTCTAGCGCCGGCGCTCTTATCACTCAACGCCTTGGCGCAGACTCTACAGAGAACCGCAAAGGCAGTGATTCTGATTGCCGATATCATAATATACGAGTATATATATATCTGCTACAAATATAAAACAGTTTAGAAAATGCACTTCCGATGATGCCGAGGGTTTTTGCCTCGCCCGATCTGGCCTCGATGATGGTCTGTGGATACCGTAACAATATTGCGACCGATTGTTAGGACATAAACACCGCTGAGAAGACTTTTTGTTGGATAATATCACAATGAGGGCAAATATAAGGAGGAGAAGTGAAATAGATTGTAAAGTAGTTACAGATAGAGATACATCGGGACGCGTTTACGTATATGTACACTAAGAGCGAGAGTAGTAAGAAAGATTTTTTTGATCTAAAGTAATTGCTGGGAGAGAAAGGCGAGTCAGTAAAGTGGCTATGGATTGAGAAACAAGAGGCTTACTAAGATAGCGCGACTCTATGCGCTGGAGTATTCGCTGTACACGCCCAGGGAGTCTTCGGTATCAGGTGCGACGGCCCGCTTTTCGCTGGAGTAGCTGCTGTAGACGCCGAGAGATTCTTCGGTGTCAGGTGAAATAGCACGCTTGGCACTGGAATAGCTTTCGTATACACCCAACGACTCCTCGGTGTCGGGGTTAATGGCCCGTCTCTCGCTGGAGTAGCTAGAGTACACTCCAAGAGAGTCTTCGGTGTCGGGGGAGATGGCACGTCTTTCACTAGCGTAGCTAGAATAGACTCCCAGAGACTCCTCGGTGTCGGGCTTGATCGCGCGTTTCTCGCTGGCGTAGCTGGAATATACGCCGAGGGAGTCTTCGGTATCAGGCTGGACGGCGCGTCTCTCACTAGCGTAGCTGGAGTAGACTCCGAGAGACTCCTCGGTATCGGGTGAGATAGCGCGCTTCTCGCTGGCGTAGGAGCTGTAGACACCAAGCGACTCTTCGGTATCGGGGGCGATTGCTCTCTTTTCGCTGGAGTAAGAGCTGTAGACGCCGAGAGAGTCCTCGGTGTCAGGAGCGATAGCGGCGGATCTCTTCTCGCTGGCGTAGCTGCTGTAAACGCCGAGGGAATCCTCGGTATCAGGAGAGATAGCGCGTTTCGCGCTGGAGTAGCTCTCGTAGACTCCAAGAGACTCTTCGGTGTCGGGATGGATGGCACGTTTCTCGCTGGCATAACTGGAGTACACCCCGAGGGAGTCTTCAGTGTCAGGGGCGATAGCCCGACGTTTTGCGCTAGAATAGCTGCTGTACACGCCGAGGGATTCATCGGTGTCTGGCGAGATAGCCCTCTTCTCACTCGCATAGCTGCTGTAGACACCTAGATTGCAGATTTACTCAGAGACGTTCATGTGTTATAGTGGACAAGGTACTCACCGAGAGACTCTTCAGTGTCGGGAGAGGCGACTACGGCACGTTTAGCACTGGAATACTGGCTGTAGACCCCGAGCGAATCTTCGGTATCTGGGGCAGCAACAGCGCGTTTTGCGCTGGAGTAGCTTGAGTACACGCCGAGCGAATCTTCAGTGTCGGGAGAGATGGCTCTCTTTTCGCTAGCGTAGCTGCTGTAGACCCCTAGAGAGTATGACATGTCGGTAAAGCTGATTTGTTAGCATGAGGTATGTGCTCACCGAGGGATTCCTCAGTGTCGGGAGATGCGACTACAGCGCGCTTTGCGCTAGAGTATTGGCTGTACACCCCCAAGGAATCTTCAGTGTCGGGAGCGGCAACAGCGCGCTTCTCGCTCGAGTAGCTGCTGTATACGCCGAGGGACTCTTCGACGTCGGACGGCGCTTTGATCGCAGTGGGGAGAGCACCGCAGGCGCTGAGGAGAAGAAGCATGGGGAGGAGAGTTTTGATAGACATTGCTAGAGAAGTGATTGGATTGATTGTGAGGATTGAAGGAGTTGGATGGATGAGGGTGTCCGGTGAAGGATGCTGAACCTCGAGCGATGGTCCAGTATTTATATCGAACAGGAAGGTTGCATTTGTTCCATGACGAAGACCAACTCCGTCCTATCTTGAGTACCTCCAACATTGGCATCTCCTGGTGGCCAACTGCTCGCGTGCAACACGAGCGTGATAGGCTTCGATGTCGCACTCCACAACCTTCTCCAGTTCCCACACGGAACAGAAAGACCTTCCGACTTCTGTGAACTTCGAGAAGACCGATTTACGCACGGGAAGCTGTCCGTCAGAGCTCCTGCTATACAGCAGCGGTAATGCATGGCGCAATCCGATTGTGACATGGCCCTGGAGAAATTGTAAAGACAACCCCAACGCGGTTGCGAAAGCGTTGATGACATCAGAATATTCCATGCGACAGGCCATGAGCTCTATAGTATGATATTTGCTGGAAGAAGCTTCACGAGCGCATAGGCACTGTAGAAGAAGCTGCCAGTCAGGTACCGACGTCATGTACCAAGAAAGGAAATGATTTACGTTGTGTTCAGAGCGCTTTCGAACGTCAAATCACTTTGACGTCAAGCTTCTCAGCTTCTATCTTACTTCTACCAGGCCGGAAAGAAAACATGGCATCGACTGAGGTCAAGTTCTCAGCGGCTTCCCACACAGATGTCGTGATTCGTGGATGCCAGTGCACCGATGATCGTCAGAACTCCTGGCGTCGTTGAATCCGAGAGAGATAACGGAGAAGTCTGACACAAGTATCGCACGGAAAATCATGCTTATGATAGGTCAGCGTCTTGACTTCTTGAGTTCAAACGGGGAGTTGTCGTTAAGATCACAAAGTTGACTCGGCGCCTATTGGCTTCTGACGTGGAGAACTTGAATGGCAGTTGCCGAACCATCTAGGACGACACGGTGGTGGTCCGGCATGCTCATGGCGAGTGACCCACCTCTTCTGGGGATGGGAAATATCTTACTGTTCAGCAGGAGAACCCCGAAAGAAGATGCTCCAAAGAAGGCTTCCCAAAGGCTAACCCCAGCGTTAGTAACGCTTCTACGAGCTTGAACCTGTGGCATCGACGCGTTTGAAGTCTATTTCATCCGAGTACAGCTTCCTGAGAGGAGATAACGAGCATGCATATTGAAATTTGGTGAGCTATGTCGTTCACTGTTACTCCGGCTTACTGAGACTGATTAAGAAGATCGGCCGCCTTCTGGTGTTCTTCGCCGCATTTCTTCCCCTCCAACCTTTCGTGCTCTGCGAGTTACAGAAGTGGCATTTTCCACCCAGATCTAGAGCCTTGTCGGAAACTTGTGATCACAAACTTCTTCCCCCAATTCATTAGCTTACGAGACTGCAATCTCGACACCAAATTTCTTCAACCAAAGACCGACATAGCAGTCGTGTGACTAAAGGTGCCATAGATTATGTTGTCGGTCCTGCCCTGACATAATATGTACTACGATGTCGAACGAAGATCAAACACATGGACAAGTGCGTCTTCTTCGTTCCTAACTCTGTCATTGCATCTTCGTCTTCTGAAGCTTTATCATAGTCTCCGAGCTTATCTTTGCACTACGTCTCTTCTTAGGAATCGAAACTTGCAACTTCACACGGTTTCTCATCCATGCCTCTTAAACCTGGTCTCAGTCTAAGGACACAGAACACCCATTCATTCCCCCAATGTCAACTCATTATCGTCCTCTCGTTCCAAACACTCCTTCCTACGAAGATTCGGAAGACTTTGAGAAAGATCATATTGAAGAGTCACACATCCTCCACGAAGCCACCCCCAAACGAACGGCATGGTCCGCCGCCTTCATCGTATCCGTTCTCCTGAACTTTGTCTTCGTCATTGTCATCCTCCTCATATATCGCAAACAAGCGACGCCCCCTACACCTGTTAATCATGTGAAATGGATCGGAGCTGAACCTGTATATTGTGAGACACGATCCGCCCTCTACAATGTCAGAGTCTGATTCGAGACGCTTATATAGCTCCCGCTCAAGAGGCCGTCAGATATGAGCAACGGACATTCACGGAGCTTGGTGTTCGGACAATTTATCACGGGCCTCCAACAGACGAAACGGATCGCGCCTGGAACGCTCTATATCCCGGTAAGCCGCCTTCGACTCGTTCGGCTTCCTTGTCCGAAGTTCTAATCAATCCGTACCGTTCTTTCTTACAGTCGGAATGACGCGCATTCCTAACGAAGATGCGGCGAAGATGGCGAACTGGACGGAAAGGATAGCCGGAGACGAATCGCATTCTCTTGTTGTCTTGGAAGTCTTCCATCAACTGCATTGTCTAGTGAGTCCATCCTCCACACCCTATCGTCCCGAACTCTAACTCTATCATTCAACAGAATCACCTCCGAAAAGCCTTATCCCCCGAACGTTACGGCCACATGCACCTGGGCGAACCCATCCTCGAAGGTGATCCAACCCCCTTCGATCACTCAGATCACTGCATCAATATCCTCCGCGAAAGCGTCATGTGTAACGCCGACATCACACCCAATGTCTTCCAATGGAGCGATCCTAAGCGTCAAGTCTTTCCTCACTTCGACAACGTTCATACTTGTCGCAGCTTCGACGCTATCAATGAGTGGGCTGCTGAGCATGCGCTTCTTGAGCCCTTCAACAAAAAGATGAGGGTACCCCCCGATTATCCGTTCTAGAGGAAAGTCATCGGGGGAGATCGAAGGATATTGTTATGATCGCACATGCTTTGAGGCGAATTTTGGGAGTGACATACGACGAGTAGAGTGCTATATCCCGAGACAAGGTTGCAGAGGAGTTCGGTGTGGGTGCATGGCACAGGTCACTGATACTGTATACAATCACTACACTAAAATGTATTATTAATTCCGGATAATGGACAATCGATACCATCCTAGTGAAACGATGGACGACCACGTGTCACTGAAACTTGAGAGGATGCCTTGCAGTTACCCGAGCGGAAATCAAGTCGCATCAGCCTGAGCGCCCGAGCGCCAAATGCGAAATACTGTCCTTCGAGAGGGATGTTTGGCTTTGTTGTCCAAAGGCTTCTTCACTTCCATGATCGGTGCCTGACTCATACTCGTACTGTCGGCATTTGCAGGGCGAACGATCATCGCAAAGACTTTCGTTCAGCTGTTACGCGAGCTGATATGAGTTTGGCAACTATGTATATATATATAGCGAATCCAGTTATCTGTCTATCCATACGACTTCTCTACCAGCATCACAGAAACCGCCTGCATCGTCATATTGCGTCCGGCTGTCCCCATACGCAAAGTATACTCTCCAATAGTACTCGGCATGCCAACCTGAAGTGACAACTCAATATCATCCACATCACATCCCTAACAGACCTTGAGCTCAATTTACCTGAGTTCAAGAAAGACTTACCGTAGCTGCACCTTCAGCAGAGAGCAAAACATCTATTTTGCCTTGTTTGAACTCTTCCATCATCCGCTTTGATTCGTCCGGATCGCGTTGCCAATGAAAACATTCCACTCGGGACGAAAGTTCAGGATGATGTTCGTCAATGAATTCCTTCATCTCCTCCGCTTCCCAAACTTCATCGAAAAAGGCCACCGATTTTTTGAATTCCCTCTTCAGCGCTCCTCGTGTTTTATTCGACTTGATAGGAGCCTTGAATAAAAGCCCTAGGATCAGTCCATAGTCGATGTCCTCGGTCTTCATCTTCATCACACTCAAGTAAATATTTGCACGGTCGTTTCCGAGGTGAAAATGGACGGCGGTGAGTTCAGTCATGTGCATCACTTCGTGGACTTCTTTGACCATGTCAAGCGTTAGGATTGCGGACGTTGCGAGGATTGGGAATGAGTGGGAGAGGATGGTAGTACGAATTTCTCCGAGACGGGTGTGTGATTCGTCGAAGGCGGGTCCGGAGGAGGTGAGCATGTGCGCGTCGTCAATTACGACGTAGAGGACTCGGGGACCGATTTCGGGATAGGCCAGCCATTCGCGGAAGTCATCGTCTTCGGCGATCCATTCGGGCGAGACGAGGAGGACGTTGGCTTCTCCTGACGCGATCTGGGGATTATATCAACGACGAGGTTCGGGAATAAGTTTATAATCACTGCTGAGAGAAATACTTACGGCAGATGTTGCTTCGTCGTATGATCCCTCTTCCCATATTGCGACGGGACGAACGCCATACGACTTCAAAAGTGCGCACTGCGTTTTGGGGGAGCTGTTGTAGTTTACGCACAGATGTTGAAGAACGGAAAACGAACCTTGTCAACTCCAAGCACGAAAGGCGTAACAACAACGACAATCTTATCCGACCCAGGATTCCTAGCCTCGTGCAACAACAGCGGCATAGCAAAAGTAAGCGTCTTCCCCGCCCCACACTTGATCATAACCGATACATCCAATCCCAACACAGTAGCTTCAGCAACACTCAATTGCCATTGACAAGGCTTGATCTCCTCCACTCCAGATGCCTTTGTATTGTTTGAGATTAATTCGGACATTTGGGTACGCGTTTGGGAGCTGGAGTAGTTCGATTCTTTGGAGGCTTTTTGACGCGCTTTTTCGAGGGCTGCGTTTGGATCTTGGAATTTTGGGGGCATTTTTGAGTGAAGATAGCGAGGAGACACGTCTGGGTCCTTTTTTGGGTGAGTGGTAGAGAAAGAAGATTCGTCGGATCTCGGCCGCAGGGTGTCGGCAATCGGGATCGCCGACGGCTATCAGTGCTCGACATCGTCAATATTTCTTACGTTTTTTATGCAGACCAACACGGCAGATTGACGACCAAGAAAGAATTCATTCGGAGTTGACACACTTCAAATACAGCTTCTCGAATATTTATATAAATTTACAACTTGCTCGTCTGCTCTTTGAAGAAGTGAACTTCGGGGGTACCCTACACATCAAACATGCATGAGTACGATGAGTAAGAGTGAAAGGGGTCATTGACGGACCTCTACAAGATTTGGGATTTGCTTTGACCAAGCCTGGAAATCGGGTTGCTGGCTGTGGAATTTCAACGCCTCGGGGTTCTCATACCTGCGTAAGGGGACGACGTCAGCACCGGCATCGACGACCGTCTTATAGCACCATCCCCCGCCACCCCCGGCCTCAACTCTCGTCTATATCCTCTCACTCTCCTCCATTCAAGCTTCCTTCGCAATCCGTCCGACCACCCCTAACGAGCTAGCGCTCATAGACGACGAAATGAAACGAAGACTCACTCTTCGAAGATCACGAACGTATTCTGGAACTGATTGACACGGTACGTATAACAGTTCGGTTCTTTATCCGAGATAGCAGATAACCGGACTGCGTTGAGGTACTTGGCTACGTCCTGCTCTTTGCCTGCTTTCGCGATGATCTGGATCGAGCAATGAAGTGTAAGCAGTCGATGAGACTTCGGAATCCGGAATGGAGAGCGCACCTTCGCGACGAGCGTGAAACGACCACCGATTTTCTTGGGAGATGCGGACATTTTGGTTGAGTGCAGATGACGGTGAGAGAGAGGGTGTCGCGATCCCGGTATCCCGGGCCCGGCTCAAGGCAAGATCACCGGACCGGTCCCGCTGTCTTGCGTAGAAAATAGTAACAAATATTCAAGACAAATGCACCGTCGTTCATACAAGGCTATCTGGCTTCAAATGATGGAAATAAATACAGTTTACTCCTTTCCCTCTGTTATTTGCAGTAGTGGAGCCCAGGCCTCCTCTGCAGGAACATACAGACTCGTGTATTTACTCCTTCTGAGCTCACGCAACACCGACTGAGAAGAAGGGCCGAACGATCCCGTCACTGAGAGATATAATGAGCAAGATGCGGTGTGAGACAACTCGAGAAAATGACACAGACAAATGAACTAAGACATCGAAGTCCATAGTGGGCAGCCTCGGTGCACAAGACGTCGACTGCGCAGGCCAGGTGAAACTCGAAACGATTTCATCTCTACCATCGCGTGTGACGCGGATAGAGAACGATAGAGATTTATGGCCAAGGAAGGATGTGTTTCTCGAATATAGTAAGAGGGAACGCACCCAACCGCTCCCAGTACCATGGATTGGAAGAGGCGGAAGACAGGAAGAGGTCCCTCAAACGGGGTGAAGACTGCCTCATCCACCGGCCAGTAGATCAGACAGTCTTCACCCAGCCGCTTCACAAAGGACGGGAAGGTCCGCAGGCGACCATGCCGTTTAACACCTTACGACGGTGACCCATTGTGAAGACACACTCAGCTCAGCTCACAGCATCCGGTTCACATGCACTCCTGGGCCAGGGGGCTGCAAGCAGCCCCTTGGAAGCTAATGCACGTGTTTCTGGCGATAAACCAAGACCTTGCTGTCATGCTCCGAAGAGCAAAGAGCCCACTGTGGTGGCCGCCACAGTGAGAGTGTGAGGGATGAGGAAGAGAGAGAATAGGCGGGGTGTCAGTGACTTGTACTGAGAGAATGTATTTCGAGCTTCGCACCAAAATATGAGAACTCCCCCTCATCGACGAGCGAGCAACGCTGATACAGTAGAGTCTCTGCGTCGACCGAAAGAGGTCGACTGGGAGTGTACTGTATAATGGGCGGAAGCAATCCAGTCGGAGTTCGGCGAGCCCAAGCGCTTGATTCAGGAACTCAGAGCGTCTACTGTAGCACAGCCACCTGATCCGTCCCCTTTAGCGTCAGTTTTGCACTTCAACAAAGCTTCGAATCCATCGTAAATTTGTCAAAGTTCCTCGTGAATATAATCCAAAGAATTACCGAAACAAATGTTATAGAGACCGAGACCGAAAGCGGTCTGTACCGTCCGTCCGAACGGGAATGACAGCTGTTTTTATGATGAATCCTTAGTGATATTAGATGTATGCTCTGCTGCGATATTCCAGGAAGTACCACTGAAGCATGCCTGTTTGTTCCTACGATCACTCCGAGATATGGACAGCAAAGAGAGAATTGACACGGGCAGCCCTGAGCCGAACAATAGCTTATCCGCCGACACACACGTTGCCAGTGCCTTTACTTGATGGATTGGGGAGATGGTCTCAGTGACGGGGGATAATCGGTTTGTGGGGGGCCCTTAGGAAAGTTTCGAAACGCTTCATATGAGTACGGTGATGACAGCTTCTTAGGCGCCTATGACCTCTTCAATGAAGCAATGTACGAATGGTGCAACAAGAATGATAGTATCGTTGTGCAAATGAGTTGATACGTTAAACGGATCAATATGGGGACGACGGCCTGAGTAGCGAGTGAAGAGAACGAGAGTCAATCGTGTTCGAGTACGTAAGCCTGGTCAACAGCGACGGACAAGGGGAAATTCACAGAGTAGCCAGCTCGAGAAGATTCATGAAATCGTTCGCCTCTGATTGATGTATCGAGAGGTACAAAGGGCGTCGAAATTATTGCGGTACTAGAGCTTGCTCGTATGTTCCTTGTAACAGAGCACTTCCGCCTTTCCCTACGAGACGAGATTAACACTAGGGTAGATCGAAGAAGATAGGCAAGACGTACATCGATGAGATCTGGCATGATCTTTGTCCACTTTTGAAAGTCTGGCTGTTGCATATGATGCCTTAATGCAGCGGTATTTTCGTACCTGCAAAAAACATGCAGGTCAGCGTCAGCGTCGACATCTCATTTCCCTAGCCCTTCCACCCCATCTCGCGCGCATGTTCCCAAGACCCTCCAAACCGCACAGCGATTCGCAAGTCACATCGACATAAAGGACCACTCACTCTTCGAATATCGCAAACGTCCTCTCGAACTGGCTAACTCGATAGGTGTAACATTGAGGTTCTTTATCCGATATGGCAGATAGTCGAACATCGTTGAGACATTTGGCCACTTCATCTTCTTTACCGGGTTTAGCTACGAGCTATCACCCACTGAATATGAGCGTCGAGTTCCGAGGCGAGAGCAGTCGGGTACGTACCTTGGCGACGACAGTGAATCGACCCCCAATCTTCTTAGGTGAAAGACTCATTATTGCCGATGGTCCCAGGGAGAAATTGCAAGCAGAAGATGGGACAAGATAGACTTGAGGTCTTGGGGAGTGCGTGGCTGATTATCCTGCCATCCTGAGGCCCTTCAGGATTGATCTCCGGTCTCGTTTCAGGGATGCATGGGAATCCTAAGGAGCCAACAGCAGGACTAGTCCATCGACAGTATCGTACGACATAAAGGAGCACGTCAAGAACGAAAGCCACCCAAGTAGTCAGCAAAGAAAGCGGCACCTCCAGCCGGAACACCCGACTCGATCACTGCAAAGCCTGCACGTGCGCGACATGGCCCGTGCACGATCCCCAAGGGTATATAAGCCCAGCCGCGACGTCCACTTTTCCTTACCACTCTGGCCTTTTGGCTTAGATCAAGTGTAGTATCTGTTCTTAAAAGCATAATAGCTTTTATCTGGGCACCGCCCAGTTATGTCTATTATCTAATTTTTGTCGCCCCGTCTTTCGAGCTCTGCTTGCAACTCGGAGGACAAGATGACCTTGCTACTGCACTACCGGCTTGTGTCGTCAGGGGAACCCCTCACTTTTCTCTTTGGGTCTCGGTTGTACTGTCATTAGACTTTATAACCCTTTTCATCAAATTGAATTGTGTTTGTCTCATAGTACTTTGTATAGTTCATTGTAATTTTGGACCGCTTCTTATCGTACACCGTGTAGTGCAATATATTTCTCAGTGGAACAAGTATCTTTACTCGCGTAAGCAGTCCCCAGGTCTGTAATGGTAGAAATCTGAAGCGGCCTCACAATTAGTCATTGGACTCCTTATTTTGCGTTCTTATTACACTGCCAAGTCTAATCGACGACAGCATCGACTTCAACCTCAACAAGAATTTTCTCATCAACAAACCCAACACCAACGATCATAGTCGCCGCTGGCCCCCCATCCTCACTCCCAATCCGCTCTCTAAAAGCCTTTCCGACACCCTCCGTATCCTCTCCATTCCTAACATACATTCTAACTCTCACCACATCTGTTTTCTTCCCACCCAACGCTTCGACAGCTCGCAACGATTCGTGGAAAGCCGTTACAGCTTGTAATTCCGCCGAAGAAGGATGAAGAACTGTCCCCGTCTTCGGGTCTATAGATGTCGTTCCAGAGACGAATATGAGGTTTCCTTTCCGCACTGCGCGCGAGTAGCCGAATAGCTTTTCGTACGGATTTTCGGTGTGATAGTGTTGCATAGTTATAATTGACGTGAGGGATAGCAAGTCGATGTCGACGTGCGACTGCAAGAGTTCGTTCAAGATGACTCGGTCCGGGAGTTTCCGAAGTCAAATATCGCTTTATTTAGCCTCGTCGTCTAGAGACTGTTCGTTGACTTTCTTCCGCTGCAGTCCTTTGACGGGTGTATCTTTCCTCTTGAATTTCGAATCAACTCCCCAGCCGCATAGAATGAAGAAGAACCTAGTGACAACGATGTCAGGCCTGAATTTCGTCTAAGAGACAGGAATACGTACCATCGCAGCCTATCAGGCCGGAAGAGATGGAATGTCAAGATCCACACAGCTAATCAAATGCAGTCAGATTGCTTTCAGCGATGAGAGGATGGATACTCACTGAGTTCCATGTACGTGAAGAACCCAAGCGCGCCGCCTGACGCTCCGCGCTTGATGAATCGCAGGACGTCCACCCAAAGCTTCATATCCTTCGGAATCGGACGAGCAGCAGGATCGAGAAGGAGGGTAAGGAGGATCCTAGTATCTGTATGCAGCATGTCAAGATCGAACATCTCGTGGATCAAGAGGTTGACATACAGATTCCAATATGGAAGTGACCGCTATACATGGAATCACCGTCAGCGTTATTGAATGGTAAAAGTAATAATACAACGTACACTGTCCCGATAGCATTGGTATACGCAGAGTTGGTCATTAAAACACTCCAATCCTCCGTAGCGAAATTTTGCAGATACAGATTCGGCCGCTCATATTCCTCAGGAAACAGATCCTTCGGCAGGAAATCAACGCTGGGCCGACCGAAACCGGTTGCAAGGATGAGGATATCAGCTTCGATCTCTTGTTGTTCTGCTCCGTCTTTATCGCCTGGTTTACTGCCGCGTGGACGAACGGAGAGTGAGATGGAATGTTCGTTGACGTTCTTGACGTCGGACCGGATGTATGCGACGCGACCTTCGCGGATTTGTTGAAGGAATTCGTCGTTGACGATGGGGGTGCCTTCAAATACGCCGCGATCGATAGGAGAGAGTTCTTCGAGGTCCCGATAGTGAAACTTGCGAAGGAACCATTCTGGAATAAAGCTACACACATGATTAGGATTGATTAGGGAGGATATCGCAGGAGACATACCTGAGTGGCATTTCACGACCGAAAGGTTGCATAGATAGCAGTGTATCGACGACGACGTTCCGGGGAATGATCCACTACGTCGTATGAGTATATACAGCATGGAGGTAATGTAGTCGCACACCTTATCCTCCCGAACACTAACAGAGCAGAACTTCGCATCTTTTTCCAGAGCGGCCTCAACAGCTTCCACAGCACTCGCTCCTCCTCCAATAACAGCAACCTTCTTCCCAGACCAATCGATATCTTTTGCCTTATCGCCATCGAGCTCGCTTGAATGAAGGACTGGACCACGGAAAGAATCGAGGCCGGGAAACTTGATCATATGTGGTTCTCCGCAAGTGCCGACTGTTACTATGACTGCGTCAAAGACTTCTTCGGCGTCGTCGGGATTCTCGGTGTTGACTGTCCAACGAGCATGGCCTCCTGCTTTCGGATCTGATGAAGATGGATGACGCTTTACGGATGTTACTTTGGTCTGATAACACTTGAGACTCAGGTGGAATGTGCATATAGAAGGCTCACATTCAATCGGGTGCGATCCTCTAAACCGTACTCTTTCCACAATCGACGGATTTCTGGAAGGTCGTTAGGATGAATAGTCGTGATGCATACAATATGGGTAGTTACCTCCAAGAATCTCATCTCTTCTGGGGAAGCTGGACGACCAACGAACTCCAGGATGAAATCGATAAAGTATCGAGTTGAGCTGGAGTCCCGAAGTAGAGTTCACGTTGGCCCAGATGCCACCCACATCATCAGAAGCTAATGTCCTGGTTAATAAACGTAATAGGTTTACAAGTTGAAGTTACCTTCGAATAAGACAACGTCAAAGTTATGGGCCATGCAATGTCTGTAAGTGGTTGAGAAGAGGCTGAGAAGAGGCTGAAAAGCGGCGAAGCTCAGGACATACGCGGCAGACGAGACTCCAGTCAATCCAGCTCCTAAGTGACCTCTTGAGCGAACACAGAACGTTCCATGGGAAGGGTGACTTACCGATCACAGCTATCTTTCCGAACGGCTTTTCGAGTCGCCCGTCTGAGGGTGGTTTCTATAACGCGCAAAGTTCACATCAGCTTCGAGCGATTTAGAAAAGTCAAAAGACAGTACCGGTTTGAATGCAGCGATGATAACTTCCTGGATGAGTCGATAATATATCTCGATTATCCAGTCCACCCAGGCTGCTATAGAAAGCCATGGTCGTTCAAGGAAGGCCACGGCCTGTTTTCTTCGCAAATCTGTCTCCACTACAGTATGCTGGGAGCTCGTCGTTGACATGGTCAACGGGTTGGGGTGGTGGCTGGGAAGAGGAGGGGCAGAAAGCAAGACTGGCCATCGTCGAGACGGAAGGGAAGGATGAACGCGGACGCACGTGAATTTGTGACGCAGCTGACGTCAGGTTCGGTCATCACCGAAAAAGTTTAACACAAATCGGGATCAGCCGAATGTTTATTCAGTGGTTTATTTGTCGGTTCGATGTGAGCCACGATGAACACCTGCTCGTTGTCTTGGAAAGCCCACATATATCAATTGCAACCCCCGGAGAATCCATATGGAGCTCTTTCGATCGTATTCGGACCGGAACTTACTGTTCCTTATTTTCGGTCTAGCCGCGCTGTCTGGGAAACGGGACCCACATCGCCCATTGTGTTCCAGAATGCCAGAAAGCAAAGCTTAATTTCGGGAAACACGTTGCCTTCCGAAACCTTATCTTATCTTAAGGTACCGGTTGGCTAATACATATGTGGCTTCATAAGATCGTCGTCGGACCGGAAAATCCTGTTCCTAAGCTCGCTTCCAGACTCGCTTCGCCACACCCGACTGGACCCACAATCATCATGATTTTCCGAAACTCCCGAAAAAATGCCAACGTCAAGCTTCTTTTGCAGGCCACTGGACCCAAAATGTTCTTGATCCTCCAAACCTCCAGAAAGCAAACCTCATATCCGGATATATCGAATAGGAATCAAATCCGGATCGTTTGTAACAGCATGCTCACAGGACTTCCGAGCTCCTCGTTTTTCTGCCCCGCATAATTTCGATCACTACACAATGGACCTACAAAGTTCGTTTGACGTTGTTGATCCAGAAAGCAAGGCTCAATTTTAGCCACACGCGATAAGATTATCCGTCGCCAACAACCATGCCTCTCGGCTCGCCACCCTTCTGAGCACCTTAATTCCTACGACTCCCATTGTTGATCATCGAGATAGGACCCACAAGTCTCATTGATGGCGAAATCGTCAGAAAGCAACCTTCATTTTTGGTCGGAAATTATGGGAGGCACGCCTACAGAACCCTCACTACCAGCATGCCTCCAAGATGTCTGTGGGCATCGTTGTACTCTCCTCATTTCCTGCCACTGTGAGGAGGTAGTTTAAAAGAGAATGGAGGAGGAGGGATTTTATTCGCCATCCTGCAATCCATCGAAATGCCTGAGTCTTCCAACACCGAAGCCGTCTTCTACTCCTCTCTCTTCATGCTCGTTCGCAGGATACGAGTATTCTTCCATCCCGACACCAACATCCCCTACTATGGATTTGTCTTCTATAGTACCGACCTCGTCGGCTACCATGATAAATTCGTCGTCGACCATGACGGCAGTGGATTTCCAGCGTGGTATGCAGGTTGGGGTGTCATCCCAGTCGAAAAGACGAGACTGTAAGTATCTTTCTTAACGCATCTGCCACTCGCTGATATTTATATATTTTTGCCTTTGCAGTTGCTCGTCCATCACCCAATACCTCCCTCGTCTTTATAAACGTCCTTCGAAGGTCAAATACCCCGTCCAACCCGACCGTCTTCCAACCCCCCGTCTTCCCATTACCATCGTCGACGACCGACAACAAAAAATGTTGCTTTTCCGCGACAGACGCCACGCGCGCACCGGAGACAGCTACCGCAAATTCGACGCGCCCAGACCATGTCCCGGTCAATCACTCTCCGAAGAGATCTACGGATTGATGGAGAACGCGAGAAATCATAAGGTGGTCTCGGAAGATAGAGGAATGTGGCTTCTTAAAGAGCCGACTGAGCGCGAAGACTATTACTACTATAAAGAGACTCGATAGACTTGGGATTGAGCAGTTTTGATTGCATGAGCATAGAACACTAGCATTGTAATACCAGCACATCATTATAGAACTAGAGAGCACAATGAAAGCGAGGTTCCAGAAAGCTAACCAACATTGTTTGTGTCGCGCGTCTGTTCATAACATGTTTGGCTACATATACTTCTCAGCGAGATAGTGGCATGAACGGAAGCCACTTACCTCAGAACCGGCTTGGAATAGATCTTGAAGATTCTAAAATATGTTCAGACGAGGAAATATCAACGTCTTGAAATACACTGACGAATCTATTCTCTTCAACAAGGGCTTTGACCCGATCAGATGCTTTCTCTCTCTTCCAAGCCTTCAATACCTGAAAATCGATTGTTCAGTCAACATACGACGATCTGAACTGAGAACTTATACTCACTTCCTCATCGCCAATCCAATCGGTGATAGCATCGTGAACCTTCTTCCGAGTCTCCGACTTATAGTACGTAGAGTATGCCTTGACCACATCATCTTTATCGATTACTTTGTTATCACGAGGCTTCACGAGGAGATATAAGCTCTGAAGCCCAAGAGTCAGATCTGGAATAGATAGTCTTTAGTTGAGCTCGTCGCAAGAAACTTGAACGGAAATAGCCGAACCGGCGACGTAAGCCATCAAGATGCGAGCGGTAGCAGGGGTTGAGAAAGCACTCTGCTCCATGCTGGTGGCCAGGCTCCCCGTCAGAGGGTTGTCGCTATTTGAGGGGTCCCACGCAGCTTCAGCCGCGCCATTGAGCAGACGTTCGTCATCGGTACCCTGCCTCTGCACTCCAGGATGTGCCGCGCGTTCGGTAAAGAGAGAACGATGATATCTGCGAAAGTTTGCTCCTATCAGTATCTACAAGGAGTAAGTCATTGCTGTTCTGCACTGTGCTAAGCGTCACCTTCTGAGGGTCCTAAGGCAATATCAAGTTCTGCATGACAAGTATTGTATTTTACTCGCTCACATTGAAGTTCCAAATCCTGACGATATCTCTGTGAATCCAACGAAGGACAGTGAGCGTAGAGACACGCTTCAGCCCCTGTAGCGGAAGGAAAGTTGAGACTAGTCCAGTCCAATACACTGATGTCGAGTCTCAGTTCACCACACATTCTTCCAATAACAGAACTCATACTATTCTTCCCAGCCCTGCAAGGAGGCTATCAGTATATGATCGCCATCACCAAGCTCAACCAATCACATTATCGATGCTTCCAGTTTGATATCGATGTCTGCCTTCTGGGCAGTAGCCCATAGCATTTCCAAGTGTCGAAATTTTTGCCCAGATAGCGTCGCCTTCGTCATCTTGACAAGGTCGATAATGGTTTCTCTGTCTGTGGCGATGATAAATCCGTGTCTCTATAAAGAGCGAGATCTTGCGATCAAAATGATTTTCACCTTTGAATGACACGAAGCAGAAATTGGACCAAGCCGACGCCACAACACCTGAATTCAAGACCGAAACACAGGTCCTTTTATACTCGACCACTGCTTTCTCGCGAGCCTCTAATTTGGATTTTTCGACTGCCGAGGCCCGATCAAGTCCCTGCGCCATGTAGTCTTCTCTCAGAGATAACTGCATGCTTTTGACCAGACGATCGAATTTCGTGAACACGACGATAAGAGGTGCTGTCAAAGGCAACTGAGTATGGGTAAAATGAGATAACAAGTCTAGGAACGCACCCTTATTGCACTTCTTTAATTCTCGGAACAGCTCTTCATCCCCTGCTTGAAACAACCGTTCTCCTGCCGTTGGTATTTGGATACAGTACCTATATCGTTCAACACAGATGATGAGATAGAACGTCATGTATAGGGAGCACAGTTACCAGATTGCATGAACTTGTTCTGCTAAAGACCCCTTCCTTCGATCTTGGATGAATTTGCGAATGCTCTCCAGGTTGTCAGACGATCCAGCTTCCAACCCTCGGCTGTCGTGCAGTACCAACGACGCATTTCTCCCTGAGGTTATTTCTTTATTGATATCATGTTCTCCTGGCTAAGAACATGGAAAATTAGTCGCGATCATAGCGTTGGGCAGGAAAACGTAAACGGCACCCTGAAATGGCTGACCGTAGCCGTGTCGGCCTAAACAAGGTCGAGCTTCAGCGACGTGGAGATGCAAGAGATATAGGCACTACGTACGTTATCCGCCTCGAAATCGAAGACTTCAGAAACCAGTGTGCTTTTACCGACACCAGATCGTCCACAGACCAGAATTCGGAATGCTTTGCAGCCTTTCGTTAGATCTTCGACATAGGACAGCAGATTGCTGGATTCATCCACATCTTGGCTTTCGTTTCTCGAATGATTAGAGTGATGGCGTGGATGCCTGTGGTTCATGGTGTCTGGGATGAGGGCTAGTCATGACAGGAGCTGCCTTGGAGCAAGGGCGCTATCAGCGGTGCAACAACCAGCACGTGGCTTAATCTTGATCGATCAGTGAGCCATTTTCTGCTATATTTTCGAGCTTGTTCTGAAACATCGTACGACAGGTTTGCATCCACCCAAATTCTACTCTCAAGCACCGTGAAATTTTTGTATATCGAAAAAGACCATCACGGCAGGATTGGGGTTTGGTCCCGAAGAATAACGAGCACCTCAGTCCCTTCCGAGCACTTCCGAGTCCATGATCCATGATCCATGTTCTGTTGGGTACCCCGCCGCAGCTCTACATTTCCAAAGCCTACCCAGCCTTGCCCATAGGAAAATGGTCCTACATGCACTGGAAAAGAGGGCGTTCAGTGAGTCGTATTAACTAACAAAAATGGCAATTTGTTTACCTGAGAGTAGAACGAGTTCAAGACAGTGCATGTTGATCCACTTTGGCAGGTTGTGGGTCCCTGTACGTACATTAATATCGATCAAAATTTGGAGGAAAAACGACTTACAGTCCATCCGGTGCCTCCGCTATATTGGGACGAATAAAAGTTAGAGACGTCACGCTGCTGAAGACATGGAGCTTACCATTGTCCGAACTTCGACTGAGCAGGACCAGAGGCGCCGGATGTGGATGAAGCCGGGACGCTGCTTGAATGAACGGTGGATGACGGCGGAATTGAGCTACTGGAAGGGATACTGCTGCTGAAGGAGGTCGACACGGATGAGGAAGATACTGGAATGGTGGTGGTACTGGTAGTGGAAGCGACGAGTACGCAGACGCCTTCGTTGACTGGGAGTGCGTCACATCCAGCTGCGATCGTAGGATTCCATTGTTGGAATTGGACCGACGAGATGTTATACCTAAAGGCGCGTCATTAAGTTTGATATGTCACCACAGCACCTAGACTTACGCAGCTTCAACCGAAGAACAGGAATCTCCACTAACAGTAATATAGTAAAAGTCGCAAGGGGATATTGTACCCGGAGCTACATTCGTAGGGACCTGATAATTGGGAATCAGCATTTGTTTCACCAGGAAGGGGGCAATTCATTACTGGGATGTACGCGCTTGGGTATGAGATTGAGGAATAATCAGAAGAGGTAGGCGTTGGCAGCGCGGAACTATAAATCGTGGCGGAAGAATAGTTTGCCGAAAGCGTGGGAACAGGTACACCACCTGAGCTGAGAGGTGGATATGGGGCGACTGCGGGTGGAATTCTTAAGGAATGACAGGGAGGGAAGAAAATGGACATACCGCAATAATTGTTACTGATGTATGTGTTAGAATGGCCGATGATGATTATGATAGCTAAGAACATACCCAGTAACAAGATTAGAACAATTATAGTTCACCTGTGAACGTGTCAGTCAGGTCGGTCAAAGATTGTGAGATAGGGAAGGCGGACTCCGGTGTTGATGGCTAAGAAATCGTTCAATACTATAGCATCTAGAAGAGGGTCATTTGTAAGCCCATCCGTACGGGTGGCGATAAGTTGCTGACTATTCATGAGGACCCTATTGCATTGATCCCCGGTCTTCACTGCATACCAAGCTGCACATGCCGAGGTCGAGCCCGAAGCCGTGGGTCCGGGAGGTGCTCTACCGAAAGTGTCAAGATGTGAAAGTACTACAAATATAAGGACGAACACTGTGCCACTGTAAATCGGATAAGACCTTGATACACTAGAAGGAGCAGTAGCAAGGGCCGGAAACCCTCCATGAGGCCTTGAACTAGCATTAGAAACTTATGAGGAAGAGAACCACTTAGAGCGCTCACGAAATACAGATAGCGGTACCGACCCTGCTGGCGATATTCGAGCAGCCTGGCCCGAGCTCAGGATTATAGCTGGTGGGGGTAAGCTTCAGGAGCATGTTGAGACAGGCTGAGTAAACCGACCTCTGTAATTGAGCGACGGTGATATTTTGTCCGCTTCCCGCTAGACTTTGTTTATTGACTGTTTGGACGATACTGGAGCAGTTTGAGTTTGACGGGATGGTATAAAGGGTGCATTTCTAGCAGAAGTTTAGTCGTGCTTCACGTCTCAATGTCTTAATGACTGACTTGCGGGAGACACAGTGAAGTGCCGCTTTTAATGCCGACGGTGCAGTTGAGCGAAGAAATGGTTGGGTTGTTGAATTGGATATCGGCTTGACTGACAGAGTATTGTGTCGCAATGGCGGAGCATGTCGATGCACTTGATAATGTGATGGTGCGACCATTATCGGAGCATGCCACCGAAGCCGTGACGTTTGAGGATATGTCGACATAAGCGGTTCCTTTCGAGAACATCGATGTCGGGGAGCTGGCAGTCATATTGTAGGAGGAGAACGCCCTGCATCCACGTTATTAGTTCCCACCGAACGATGCGATTGCGAAAATTCTTACGATCCACACGACGCGATCGCGCTTTGGAAGGTGCTGAACAGCGCCGAAGAGTACGTGAGGGGATTTTGAAGGACGCTCTTAAGTGTACCAAGGAAACAAGAGGTGCAGAGTTGGTTGGACGAGTATCCCGAGATACCATTCTGTGACGAGTAAGTGCTGAGAGTTGGTCCACAGAAAGAACCGGAGGATCTAATCATTCCGGTTCGTCAGTGCGAGTCGTGGGAAATCGAAGTAGAAAATTCTGACTGGTCTTTAGAGCACTGAGCCCGATAAGGTCCAGAGATCGTATCCACAGCTAGGGTTGCTGTTCACATTGATATCAGTGACGGGAGGTAGAGCATACTAGGGAAGAACTTACGAGCATAGGACACGTTGTTAGGGCCGGGAATTTGATAGCCATTGCAAGCCGATGCCACCGACGACCTGTACGATGTCAAGGAATTGTCGCAGGCTGAGGTACAGACTGCGAGCAGCGATCCTTGATAGGTTATCGGATGCGTGCTGGTTGATTAGATCGATGAGAAAGCATGGCATTATGAAGTATTACAATACGTACCCCATTAACTGAATGGTTGCATTGCAAGCAACTGGCGCAGTTAAAGCATTCGCGCAAGATGTCGGAGGGGTTGGCGCAGTTGGGAGGTTGGTCGCTTGATAGATCTGAAAGGACACCGATGCCGAAGGAAGAGCGGAAGAGCTTGATACCGGCGAAGACGAAAAGCTCGAGGAGAAGCTCGAGGTCGTGAAGGACACCGATGTCGAAGAGGACGGTGGCACGGATGAAAAGGAGCTTGCAAGTGCACCTAATCGCTGTGCAGCTCCAGCGATCTGTTGTCCCTGTTGGATTTCGTAGACTGAGTTACGAAAAGACGCATGGACGACGTTGTTGAAGAGGACGAAGAGACAAATGTGGAGGAGGTGATGAATGAGCTTCATGGGGGGCATGCGACTGAGCTACTATCGTCTTCGGCCTCAGGCTCACTTCAAGAGCGATGACTATCCCTGCTTGAGAGTGCATCACGGAGAAAAGGCGACAAATTTGCCCAAGACTTCGGGAATACTTGGTTCAGCAAAGAATTCATGATGAATCTCGGGGACGACGAACACCACGAGTTGTTCTAGATCGTCCTGCGCTGGCCTTTGAATCCATTGAGAAAATAGAGCTTCAGGGAACGAAATTCATCGGACTCACGAGCTGGAAACCTGAGTGATCTGTAAATTCCCCGCCACCCCTGAAACTTCTTCTGCTCGACGAAACCCATGACTAGATGATGGTGCTGTAGAGCTCAGCCAAGCTTGATGCAGAGACTCGAGCTTCTTCAGGCGCCCGATTGCAGACGTTGGTCGTGTGCACTCTCTTCTATTGCCAGCACGTCAAATTCTGGTTATTCGCGCTATGAATTGGCTTCCGTGGTTTAGAGGCGTCCCAATGCGTCCATATAAGAATAGATTTGGCCTGATCGAAGTGAAAACTGGGCACTGGATGGGAGTAAAGGTCGTTTCGTATATCGGAATGCTTATACGACGGAACGTGGTCTCTGAAAGAAGAGCACGGCTTGTCGTATAGCATCTAAGAGCGCCAGCAGTCGTCGATTATCGAGACGATCATCCACGAGGTGTAATCGGCATGGGAGGTGGAAGCAATCGTCGGCCGCGGTGCCGAAATTTCGGAGTACGAAGCCGTATACAATGCGCACACAAACGGTTGAATCAACAAAGATGAATCGTTCTAGACGCTGGTTTCAGATCGACATCGATAGTGTTGCTGGCGTAATTATTAGGATGTCGTATGACCCGACATTCTTTCCGAGAGGCTCATGAGGACTCAACGTAGTGTTTTCAACTTGAATCTCGCCTCTTTTCCGGCCGGGGAAAGCTGATCTGCTGTGGGGACGGAGACCAATATGGCAGATCGTGACAGTCAGGAACTGGATCGAGGTATTTTCTGGGGTTGATAAGACTGGATTTTTTGAGATCGCAAGTTGCTCGCATCTCCCCCCTCAAGCTAGCTATCCGTTTCACAACCGCGTGAATATGCCCTCAGGTGCACACATAATGTCATGGAGCCTTTTTTGGCTATCATACATCTCTATTTTTCTCTCCACCATACATGGCGTGTCCACTGCAACGATACCTTCGTGCAGTACATGTAAGTCCTTTTTTCTGCTTCTTATTATCTGAAAATTTCTGATCAATCACCTTTGATAATAGCTAGCAGCTCCAGCACAGGTCGCACAGTTGCATATTATTCTGGAGCAGCAGCCTCCAGGTACGAATTTGTAGACCCTAGTTTGCGAATTCTCATATTCACGACAGGTCATGTATGGTCTATGCACCCGAGGACATTCCAACATCCGCAGTCACCCATATAAACTATCTTTCTGCTTACATTTCCGCGAGTTATACAATCGTCGCAATGAACTCAGGCGATCAAGCATTGTGGACCCGTACCACCAACCTCAAGTCCGCTTCTCCCGAGCTTCAAATATTCCTCTCCATCGGCGGCTGGGAATTTAACGTAAGATCAACTTCGCTCTCAGTTGTACAGCCCCATTCATGGATCGTTAGAATTCCCCGACTCAGGGAATATTCTCTGCTTTGGTTGCGTCCTCTGCCAATACTCAAGCATTCATTGCTTCTGCTCTACAAACTCTTGAAACCTATGGATTTGACGGCATTGACATCGACTGGCAGGTAAGAAGAATGACGCCCGAAGCATAAACTATACACTTTTTATCCTCATCACCAGTTTCCCGGAGCCGCTGACCGGGGAGGGTCATCGGCTGACAAGGCCAACTATGTCAATTTTATGGCTGCTGTCAAAGCTGCCTTTGACAGTCACGGATATGGACTGACATTGTAAGCTCATTTTCTCTAATTTTTCTCTTGGCTAATCATTCTCCAGCACGGCTCCTTCTTCCACTTATTACCTGCAAAACTTCGACCTCGCAGGCTTGCTGAAGTCCGCTAATTGGGTTAACGTTCTGTCAGTCATCACTTGAAATTCTCATTAAATAGACACTCATAAATGGAGTCCATAGCGCTTTCGATTTGCATGGTGAGTCCTTTAGTCCAAGTATCTCGTTTTTTCGGACTTCTCACTCGCATCAGGGGTTTGGGATGGAGCTGATGTAAGTGATTGTCTTCAAGATAGTATCATTTCAATACCAACGAATGGATTTATAATAGCCGTCCGTTGGGTAAGTCGTCACAACGATATATCAGCATTGAAAGTAATCTGTCTTTCAGAACTGGCCTCAGAGCCCATTCGAATCGTACGTTCTTGCTCTATCGCTGGACACTTAAAATTTGATCTCATAAATTATCAGTGACCTTGATTGATGCCGGCCTTCAACAATTCTGGCAAGCCAACGTCAACCCGTCCCAAATCGTAAGTCATTTTTCAAAAGCATCTTGGCCCCGAAACTAATCATCGAACAGGTGCTAGGATTCGCTTTCTACGGACGAACATTCACCCTGGCAAACAACGACTGCTTTTATCCTGGATGTTCGTGGTTCTCAGGAGGGGGTGCCGGACCGTGCAGTCATAACGCTGGAACGCTCATGTACTCGGAACTGGATGCGACGATTGATAATGCTGTTGGTGTCGGTGCATTTGACGCTACTGCTGCTATCAACTACATAACCTACGACGAGTAAGCAACCCCAGTTGAGGAGGACTCTCACCGAGCATTAACCATACTTAATCGGTAGTAATCAATGGGCCAGCTATGATGAGGCTGAATCCTTTGCCATCAAGATAAATTAGTAAGTGTCGAGACAGCACTGTCACTGCAACTACGCTCAAGTTCGATCTGTTAGCGCAAACCAACACTGTCTAGGAGGGACCGCCATTTGGTCCATCGATCAAGACGATCCAAATTCCAGTGGTTTGCAAGCGTTGTATCCAAACTTTCCGACACCTCCAAACGAGATCGGAACAATCGCTCAAGAAGATCAATGTTCCATTACGAGTTGTGGAGCCAACTCATGCCGTGCCGGCGCGGTGTAAGTCTCCTCTTTGATATATACATCAGTGATCATGAACTCATTATGGTGATACAGAGTTGTGAGCACTCTCACCACCAACCCAGCTTCTCCAGGAATCACATGCCCAGCAAACAGTCCTGCTCTCCTTTGTTGCCCTGCCAGCAGCGCTCCGGCATCATGTACTTGGAGGGGAGGACAGACGACGCCATGTAGTCCAACCTGCAATGCTGGCGAAACAGTCTTCGCTACGGATCCGGCGGGTAACGGAACACAGTGTTTGTACGGAACTCAAGCTCTCTGTTGTACAACGGAGACTCAGATCCCGAGCTCAGTCTGCACGTACCAAGGTGAAGGATCCGCGGCGAGCGGGTCGTAATATATTGACATAAGCTTGCAGGTTGTTCCGGGGGTGCCACCTGTCCAAGTACGCAGCAGAGCCCGAGCACATTGCAAACCGTTGTCATCCAAGGACCAAGTCCCGCCCAGATATGCCCTCTTGGCCAGACTGAAGCACTTTGCTGCTCCGAACCACGTGCGTCCGTTTCATTTCGAGAGGTGGATCAGCGCACTGAGCTACGCGCTCAGTACCTTATGAGAATTGTGCATGGGTTGGGACACCTCCGCTCTGTGAGTCGAGCCAGGTTCATCACTGACATCTTATCCTGACTGCCGAAAAGGCCTTGATAATGCATGCGCGCCCGGCCAGATCCAACTTTGTAAGACTCCATTCGTGAGGTTTTTCTTCCGCGTTGACTAGTTGGATATAGTGACCGATCAGCAAGGAGATTCGTCTCAGCCATGTTCTGGCACTGGCAGTCGTGCTTACTGTTGTGACCCCGCCGGTAAGTCCGACGCTGCTAAAACAAGGTGGCATTCATCGCTTACGTAACTGCGCCTTTCTAGGCACGAACTTTGAGTCGATACCTCTGAACTGGATCTGGAACACAACAGAGTTCACTCCTGGACCCGATTCTGTCACTATCGAACTTGATCCCGATGTTTCCTACGTTAGCGACTCCGGAAATGGTCAAGGACAAGCTTCATCGACATGGAGTGGTCCCGAAGACGGCAATCCAAACGACGAACCATTCGGCGCCATCTTCATAGACAGTCCAAATGAAGCGTCGGTCTCGTCTATGACAACAGCCTCGGACTGGGTCATCACATCTTGCAATCGTACCAGCGATCAGGCGCAACAAGTACGTTTTCTTCTCAAATGCGTCTAACCATTTCGCAGTGTTCTAACGTGACTTAGGTGTTGGCGTATTGTCGAAAACCGATGGACGACGCGTCTACCGGCTGTGGACACGTATTCATTGGCCAGGCAGAACACACGATCATCAAGCTACCAAGCAGCTGTGGCGCTGGTCCTTATGGGCGCGTCAACACCCTCACAGTTCATCCCGACCAAGATATTCTCTCGCCCTATCACGCCTCTCAGAAGCCCGATTCAGAGCCTGTGTATCTCCTGTCATTTGACTACGAATTTGCAGAGATCCCAGATTCCAATGGCCCGGTATATATGAGAGTGAGCTTTGTAGACGTCTCATGAGAGGTCCCAAGCTGACACCCTGTGATAGATTGACGCGTCCGATATCCCAGGCTACTGGTACGCTACAACAGTGACGATGACAGGACTTGATTTGAGACCTGAGACAGGGATTCGTTCGTAAATTCGCCCACTGCAGCCCAGAAGCGCGACGTGAATGAGGATGAACCATGGAACGAACCGCACTTCTTGGAGAAGCGCGGGCTTTGGGACGATTTCAAGAAGTGGGCCAACAAAATCAATACAATCACAGCAGAGTCCAATAATCAGCGCTCTTTCCAATGGCAAGATCGCTACACAATCTTTTCTCAACGGGAGTCCTGTCCCGGTAAGAGTCGTCGTCTTCTATATGACCCTCGCCTTAATCTCTTTCATAGGTCCTCCAGCCATGGAGAGCAGTATGGATATTTCTGTTGCTGGTCTCGCAGGTTAGAACGTTCATTGGATCTCGGGGCGTTCTTAATGATGTTCCTCGCTCCTAGTACTGAACACGCGATATGGCTTCTACGCCAAGGGCACCATCATCCCCCCAAACATCGACACAGCCTACGTCTATTTCGGTAAGCATCCTATATGCGTTACACCTTGCACTCTATCCTTACGATACGTATCACCAGCGGCGGATGCTCTCGCTCAAGCCACTTTCACCATACAAGGCCAAGCTTCATTGAGATACGACTCGACTAAAGTCAAACTTCTCACCGTGGGCTTCCCTGGTATGTTCTCATGCGGACGCTTTTCGTTCATCCTAACCATTACACCGTCTTACAGGTCTCTCATATCCTGGTCTCATCACGTGAGTGGTATAGTCGAGCACTCATCCTTCTTCTCACATTATACGTGCAGCGTGGGTCCTTCCTTAGTTGTATCCGGTTACATTACAGGATCGCTCTCTATCGGAGGGTGCGTAGTACTAGATGACAGTGGCTCTGATACTTATTCGTCCGCAGGAAATTTGAAATATCTTCCCGATACCAATTCCCTACGGTGAGCGCATTGAATGGTTGCGTGAATCCTATATTGAAGGCTGTTCCAGTCTCAAATCGTTCTGGGGAGGAGTTCCAGCGATTCGATACCTGGCTCGATCGCACCCTCATTCCCGCCTCTAAGCACAGCCGCACCCACGATCAATTGGCGAGTAGACCTGAACGGAAATCTCGCCCTTCATCTTATCCCACAATTACAATTGGGAATATCTGTCTTAAACGGAAGGCTCATAGATGCTCAGGTAAGTAATTCGTCTTTCCTTTTGAGTTGGCGCTGAAAGATGCATGTAGGCGTATGTTGCTGCTGGTGGGTTCGACGATTACTCTGACAATCGCTTTGAATGACCGTCGGTCGAAGATGTCTACGCAGGCGTCAGTATCACTGGATCGGTCTCTAATTCTCAAGCAGCCTCCTTCTGTATCAACCCATACTTCGGAGTCTCCCTGTCAGCCCGTTGCTACTCTCTTCATATGCGTTTGCTTACCAGACCGTAGGGTGGCGGGTGTCCAGGGATCGTGAGTATCGTCGTATGCAGACTTTTCGGCATCTGACCTTCCCTCAGTTTAGCCTATTGGCAATCCGGTCCCATCCAATGGACATTGTACAGCAACCAATTCAATTACCCCGTAGGCGGATGGGTGCGTTCCTCCCGTTCTCTTCCCATACTCATGCTTACCCGTATATATTCATAGTGTTGGGCTTCCCAATCCCAACGAGATCTAGTCAAACGCCTCGGAGATCCTACCGAGTTCACACCGTTCCCCCCGACCCTGATGGACTACAGCGATAACGATTTCGAGATCATTGACGAGCCGAAGGCACAGATAGTCGAAACCGTAAACGGGGCTTCGCGCACTATTTATCCGACCTCTCGATCCGGCTTCATGGATTATCAAGAAGAGGAGAGCGGTCTGGAGAAGCGCGGAGGCGTGCCCTTCCTTCCTGGTCAGTTGCATTCCCTTCTTCGACGAAGTATTTCTGACTGACCTCGGGCGCTTGTTGCAGGTAATCTATTCTGCCCTAATACTGGGAAGAACGTAGGCCTCGGAAACGTCGACTACGACCCTTACTCTGATAGTATGTCCTCGTACGCTGCGGTATTCCGTTTACTGATCCCATGTCATAGTCAACGATAATACGCTCGAAGACGCGTACATGCGTAAGAAAAGAGCTGACACCGGCGAGAGTGCACTGGCGCTCAGCGCACTGGAAGATACCACCAATCCTTTGGAAAGCTCCGGAAGCGCACATATTACACCGGTCAGTCTGAGGACAGTGACCGCCCAGTCGTGTAACCTCCAGATCACGCTTCCGGCATATGATACCACTACGATCCAAGGATACTACGATTTCGCAAATGCTGGTAGTTGGGACGCTGTGTACAAGCTTTACAAACCAGACCCGCCCGTCTCTGGTGGGAAATATGCGCGAGAACACGTATATGAGGCCCAACTACGTACGTCCTTCTTCTTCTTCTTCATTCCAGAACTCAACTAACCTCTCGCCTTTCGGGTTGATGTAGTTGCGCAATTTATCGATACGCTGCCAGGCATGACGACGCTGTGGTCCGGCTCTCAGACGTTCCCTGCATGGGCTTCTAGGTTCCTTAATCGCGTTTACAGCGATCCCACGTACACCGTTATACAGAAGTTAGGCCGGTGTCTGCCTGCGAATAAGGCTTCTGATACAGATTTGCATGGCACTGCTGCGACATCTATGGTGATGCTGGAAGCTATTACGGTTCGTTCTTACTTGTGTGCCTTTGACTATTTCGTCTGATTCGGATTTGATCGTTTAGAATGGGTTGAAAGCATTGGTCAGTCTGCCACGGTTAAATTCGTCGGAACTTACGAGGCTGACAATGAACAGTCAGCGGCGAATAAGTCATTGAGAACGCAATCCACGTATGCCAAATACGGTGTGAACAAAAAGGCTGGCTATGCCCGTGCGGTAGGTATCAACGTCGGCCGACCTTATGATCGCTAACTCTGTCAAGGCCGCAGGCATCAATAACTATTATAATCAGGGAATCGTCAAAGATCATTTCCTCGCGGCGCATGAATGCGTTAACGCAGTGTGGTACGTGGATCTATCAAACAACACCCGAGTTCTCTCTTAAATAGGCCGTATAGGTGGACATGGGCGCAGAAATATTTCGCGGTACGTCAATCGCGGAAGCCTCAAAGATATCATATAATGACTTCTCGACACAGGACACAGGCACCGGTGCGCCAGGCAAAGGATCTCTAGCCGCGAACTGGGGAACACAAAAGTCAAACGTCTATACAAGATGGGCCATCTCAGAAGTCAACTCATTGCAAGCACAGACGAAAAGCAGCCTAAGCGATTTCGCAACCTGGTGGGGCGCTGCCGCTGTGAACGTCCAGTTGGATTTCGCGATCAATTTGCAAGGCGCGACTCCTACGGGAGCGGGGTCGAAGATGGTTGCAGGAGCTGATATTACTGCTCTCGCTAATGCGATGCCTGCCATCAGTTGGGTTGGCTCGCTGTAACTGTGATTGCGCTATACCGTTAGCGAGTACATGCAATGTAGAAAGCTCATACTGTATCATTATTTCCAAAAGAGCTCTTGGCTTGGGACCCGTACACCTGTTTGAATTTCACTGTCGTGTTATACGTAGTACAATGTTGCTGGCAAGAAGTTGATCAAACCAAACAGGTTTGGCATCATGACGTAGCAGGGTTGACCACATGAAGTTTTTGTGGTGTTCAGGTAAAGGTAGGATTGTAGAATGTATAATACAAGAGACATGTATTCCGAAAAACATATTGTATGTTGGACAAACTTGCGTGGATGAAAGCAAAGTTGTTGCGTGACGGAAATTACTGTTGGCCACATATTGACCTTCTCCAACCAGAGCTCGTTGGGAAGGCTTCGAAAGGGCCGAGTATGTGCGATCACACGTTAATCACTTCGGACGTCAAATGGAGAGTTCAGAAACATAGGTGTATTGGGTATCAATAACCTTCAGAAAGATTGAGTGTTGGACGGAACAGAAACGACGAATACTCACAGCAATCACAGTCAAATGGACATAAAGGTGTCCCGCCGCTCTCGGGATTAATCTTCAGTTCATCCTCCTTGAATACCGAGAATCCTTCTTCCGTAGTCCGTCCTACAAACGTATAGCCCAGCGAGAGTGCATAGATGGAAGACAACGAGCAAGACGTGAGCCACGCGAGAAGAGACGTTGCCAGGGAACAGACGAACTGGGGCCTGTCCCTCGTGAATCCTTGAAGTCTTCGTCATCTATTCGAGATGTTTTGGACTTGACCTTCGTCGCAGTGGATTTTGATCGAGATATTTCGAGTGACGTCGACCCTTTGATCTTTTGACGTTTCTTTGGAGGTTCGACAGCAGCTATTGAGGAGTCAACCACGACGACAGGCGTCACAGCCGGCGTCTTGGGACCTTTGAGCTCACTGGTCGACGCCTTGACTTTGGTGACATGGTCTGCTGAAACGTTGTCGGGCGTCGTTGCATCGCCCACGGGAGCTTTCCGTTTCTTCTTCCTCTTTTTCTTCTCTTCCACGTTCGACACTGCGCCAGTCTGTAATGCAGTCGCAGGGGTCGACGCGGATGGCCGACTGGATGATGGAACACTGCTAAAAGCCTTCGAAGAGTTTTTCAAGGAGAATATGTCGTCGATCTCGCTTTTGCCAGAGGGCATGTTGCTCGTGCGCACGAGTTTGTGTGAAGCGCAAAGCAATGAAGAATTTTCACGCGGAGATCGAAACTTTAGTCACTTACCGAAAGCTTATGTAATACACCGCTTTGATACCGAGGGTCTTCGGAGATATCGGTCCTCTGCTGGTCTTCTCGAGCTCTCAGATCTCAGCGGTGTATAGACAGCCAGCAATTGTCAAGATCGATTCTTGAACCAATGTTTGGTGCCGTATATCAACGATTGTTTTGCTATGTTCTTACTTCTCGTTAGGCAGAATCTTCAAATGGTCAGGTGGTGGTGCGAGGTCAGTTAACGGATATAGACGCCGAACTTGCCAACCGCGTTCTGGCTCGCATTTTCCAGTGATGGTCCACCGGGAAACTTTCGTGTTCTGATTATCGGCAAAACTGGATGTGGAAAGACGACGATACTGGAAAAGTTTTGTGGTGCAAAAATCGTGCGTCGATCCAAGTCTGCAACGAGTCCAAGGATTGATGATGGCAATGATCTCACTCTTACCTCAGGCTGATGCACCTTCAGAAAAGGTAGAATTACTATTATTTCCATGTCACGTTGACGCCTTATCTATGATAGCGCGGCCTTCATAATATAGAGAAAGAGCTAGTAGCAGTCAACAACAAAGGGTTCATAGCTCATGACTCCAGAGGATTCGAAGCCGGTACCGATGCCGAGTTCAAGAGAGTGACATCTTTTCTCAAGAAGAGGGAAACCATGACCGATCTTCTGCAGAAGATCCATATCATATGGTATTGTCTTTTAACTTTACAACCGAAATTAATGACTGACAAAGTGTTCTCCTGATCGGCGAAGGTATTGCATCCAAGCCGATTGTAGACCTATACAGCAAGCAGAAATAAAATTCTTTGCTAAGCGATTCAGTTCAGGTATGTCTTTCATCCACGAAACCAACTCGAATAATGCCTTACGTAATTTAGTACCTGTCGTGGTCATAGTGACCAAATTCGACTGTCTAGTTCAAGATTACATGCCTGACGACGAAGATGTCAGCGGCCCAGATCCTTACGAAGAAGCGACCGACAAAGCCACAGAAAATTTCCATGAATATTATGAGAAGCCTCTTAAAGCTATGCCCGAACCCCCGGACTTCGTGATTAAATTGAGCAAAGGTTCTTTTCGTTTCAATCGGATGTTTAATCCCTATTGATGCGGTGTCGATTAGTACATCTGGCGGATCCTTCAAATTCTATCCTCTCCCCTTTGATTGATGCAACGCTGTCGAGCATAAAGAGCGCTAACATAGATATTCTCATGTCACTTGCCACAGCGAAGCGATTGAAAGAAATAATTCCAGATGACTTTCCTTTGTGCGTCCGTATATTCGATAGAACTTCATACGTACTAACAGATTTTCACTTTCAAGGGCTTGTAAGCTTTGACTTCTGCACCAGTTTAAGAGTCCGTTAACTGATCCGCCTTCCCAGTCGACACGCACTACGCTTTGTGCAACTCTCCTCATCAATCCTATGACAAATACCAGCTATCTGCAGGATTTACGACATATCTCAACAAATACCAGTCAGGCGGAAAGGTAATTGGATATCTTCCCTCCCGAGCTTTGGAGCTGATCACTGGGGCCATACAGGAACGCTGGTCCCGGATCGTCAACTACGTGCACTCCACTTGGATGTTTAGCGATTCCACAGTCCCAAGATTCTCCGGGGCACCACGAGATCCGATCGCCGATGACCGATTGAAGATGATGGGTGAGCTATAGCATATTTTCGACCTAATTGGTTGAAAGACGTTGACACCTCGACTAGATGCCTTCATCCTTTTATGGTGTTTACATGCCGTTCCCGATCCTGTGGAAGACTCCGTTCTGGAGAAGATATTGACTGGGTTCATGAAATCGCAAGCTCGAGCTGATATAGCTCGAAATATAATCGAAGAAAGAAATTCAAGCACAGATATATTCAAGCGGCCGTACCGGACGAGAATCGCCTTTCAGCAATGCTTCGGTGAGTGATAATGAGCCACCAGAGGTAAAGTTATAAATACTGAGCTATGTGTGGCGTTTGTGTAGAGGTGTTCTTGCCCGAGTTGCAGAGGATGAAGATTCGGCCTGTTGATCAGGATTCTGAACTAAGCTTGAGACAGACCATATCTGTTCAATCGGATGTACCCGAAAGCTCCAGACGGGTATCCCAATCAGGTAGCTATACGACTGGGTCGTTGCCGAGAAGGGCCAGCTCAACAGCTTAAGCATTGACTGACCGACATGACCGAGAGTATATCAGTTTCTCGTGACTCGGTTAATTTTGGCGACTTGCAACTTGAACACCAGGGCACATTTACTCTGAATATAGACCGTGGATTTCATCTCATGTACTACAGCCTTTTCCTGACTTACTTTTTCTGTATTGCAATGTTTACCGGTAGACTGCACTTGTACCTTCATTGGTACTTTTTCCCAACTGTTTTCAACGGTCAACTATAGCGCTGAAACTCCGGTCTGCTAGTACACAAGATCAAGTCGGTATAAAACACAAGCTACATCTTCTCATGAATCTTGACTTCTTACACGAAGTTATTTCATATTGCTGGGCAAGGATCACGATCTTGCGACACACTTGGTATGATCGGTGTGAATATTCCTCACTTATTATTTTTAACTGGTTATAAAGGTGGAGTAGCAATTACCCGCATCTCCGGTTGCTCTTATACTGCACATTGGCTTTTTGGATGACCCTTCGGCGTAAATCTTCGATCTCCTTCGATATCTTCGATGTTGGCCTGGCTCGGTGAGGCACAGAAGCCCACGTGGAGTGGCCCTGAAACAGAGAAGCCGTGCCTGGAAGCCAAACTCCGGCATCATCCGACAGCGCCCAGCGCTGACGCGCAAAACTTTTCGCTTCTCCTCTTGTGACTGACGCAACACGGCCGTACCTTGTGGCTAAGGCCCAAGGGTACAAACAAATTGTTCAACAAATCTTCATGCTAAAATGCCTGGCTTGACCGAATAATCCGTGCGTTGCAGGACCATGCGCAGGAAATTCCCGGGAGGTCGGCCTGGTCGCTCATTTTCATGGGTCTGGCCAGGATGAGTCTCGCCCTGCGAAATTGGATCGACAAAAATGGCATGAGGGATCCGAAATACTATCCCCAACCTGATCGGAGCTCGAGCTTTAGCAGCTGGTCTACCCAATGATCTGCTCGATCTCACTCCCAGCGATATCGCTGCGCCCATTGATCGAAAAACGTTCGGGGCCTCCCATACTGGCGTCTGGTATAAAGAGGAAGCCCTGACGACATGCTGGCTCTCTGGGGATTTTCGGTCTTTTCACCTCTTCAGCGTTCTCCTTCCCCCACTTCCCAACGTCTCTCGCCAGCGCTGATTCATTGGCGTTACCACTATAGACAGAAAAGATGTCGAGCTTTCAGGCAGAATTTCAGTTGTTGTTGAATGCTGTTAATTATTCCACGATCGTTGCGGTGAGTCTTCTATCTCAATACTTCGACACCCTTGGGCTCTACATCATCTTCGGACCGGTCTCTGATGCGTATCGTTCGCAGGAAGTGTCGCTGTCTGGCTTCGTGCTTCTCATCTACGACTTCATCCTGTCATTTCCCGAAGAACTCAAGTTCGTCTGGAGGTCGCGATGGAGCTTGGGGAAAGTGTTGTTTTTGTTGGTCAGTTTGCCTTTCGTACCCGTTACGAGAGCGACGATGCTTACTCGGGGAATTGAAGAATCGTTATCTGGTACCCTTGGATCTTGCCGTTGAACTTGTTTGTAAGTCTAAGCCGCTTTCGCCTGACTTCTTCGGAGGACTGATTCGATGATGTCATTAGCTTTTATGAGCACTACGCCCAGCGACAACTTGTACGCGTTCCGAGCCTCAGCTTCTATCTCCTGCATCCTCAACCTCCCACAGCTGTAAGAAATGGTTCATCACCGATACCGTCTTGGTCTGGTTTGAGCTGGCAGTTATCCAAGGTCCGTCCGCTATTTTTAGGTCCTGCATAGCACCATCTCACGATGTATAGCTTTATTGGTCATGCGCACGGCGGCTCTATGGAATGGGAATAAATATGTGATGGCGCTGCTCGCGACGACATACCTCGTATGTAGCTTCTGCTTCTCTGAATCTCTGATGGCCTAATCTTGACAATGGCTCCTAGGGAACTATGGCTGCTATCCTTTGGGTCGTCATACGAGTTACCCGGGATGTTACCAGTGCGTCATCTTGTTACTCATAGGTACGGTCAGTGACTCACGAACTTCCTCAGTCATCGCCGAAAGGCCTGTGCCTCAACTTCTTGGATGTCTGTTCGCTGCCGAAAAAGATGTCACCTCCGGGATCTGGCTGGCCCCTCTCACTGTTGAGACTGTCATCTTTTTGTTGACTTCTTTGAAGGCCTTCCAGCACTGTACGTCCGCTTACTGCAATTCTCTTTGTTCTCTCATAACGCCCTATAGGGCAAAATAAACTCCTTTCTCGTACTCACCTTGTCACCATCCTTTACCGTGACGGGTAAGCTATCTCTCAATCGTCGGATTCCACTGGCTCATTTCTTTCAGATTCTTGTACTTCGTTGTGATGTTCGCCATGAATATCCTCAACACTCTCATTTTCTACTTGCTTCCTTTGCAACTATCCGAAGTCACATTCATGTCAGTGCATCTTGTACATTTCCGAGATGGTTTCCTAATATCTATGACCTCCCAGTCTTTATCGAGCCCTGATGTCCGTGATGGCCTCCCGATTACTCCTGAATGTCCGTGCCGCTCTTCTTGAGCCTCAAACAGCGACCGCGTCTGGAGGATTGGTTGTCTCGATATCTCAGACAGTCCATACACATACAGCGCAACCTGCACAATACGTTCGAATGGGCAGCCTCAACGGCACACGCAGCAAACGCCCCGATTCTATCCAAACTCAATCCTTCTCATCCGACATAAAACACTCTCCCGACTCCCCTCCCTTCGCTAAACGAAACTCACCGCCCGTTCCTCCAATCGTCCACAGATCAGCTGCACATGCCTTATCACAACTCAGCCCTCCTGATCCTGATGAGCATTTCGTCCGCTCATACGATCTGGAGTCTGCGTCAGATTCAAGGCCGGGTTCCGAGATATGGCGGCGGATGGACGACGAATCGATCCATGCTCGTGATGATTAGCCGCTTTCTTGGGGTTGTCCGTCTGGGCATGGGCCCAATAGCGACCCTGGTTGCTCGTACGAGCTCTTCCTCGGGGGTACGGCTCTCCCCAATCTTCAAGATTCGATCTCGGACTCATCGATCATCACCCACAAATTGCTTAACATATTTCCCACTGTTGTTGTCGTTACTGTTGTTCATCTCGTACTTTCATTCATTTGGTTAAGTTTTGTCGCATCCATCTCTTTATTGGTTGTCTTTGTGTAGACTACCCTTCATTTATTAGGAGTAGGAAGAAGAGTTAGAAAATTGTAGTTGTATACCATTATATATCACCGCCGATCGTTCACTGAGATTATCCTTTACCCGCGAGTCCGAGAATCCGCAAAAGACGGTCGTTAGTGCAGCATCTCGATTATTCCCCGAAAGGTGCCTGATCGGCTACCGGAGATCTGTCTAGCCGGTATCATCCGTTTCGACCGGAACTCAAAGGCCTAGAACGGTTCCACAGCCAGCGGGGGTGGAAACAGCGAAAATAATCCGGGCGCCATCTGCTGCTGTCTGTACGAGGATTTCAACGGGCCTTTTTTTT